>CM021699.1:89575431-89641704 GCA_011074415.1 Stictonetta naevosa | reverse complement strand
TGCAGATGCAGAGGAATAATGTAACCATAGAATGGGTTGGGTTGGGTTGGGTTGGAAGGGAGATTAAAAATCAACTAGTTCCACCCCCCTGCCATGGGCAGGGACACCTCCCAGCAGACCAGGTTGCTCAAAGCCCCATCCAACCTGGCCTTGAGCCCTGCCAGGGATGGGGCATCCACAGCTTCTCTGGGCAACCTGTTCCAGTGTCTCACCACCTTCAGACTAAAGAACTTCTCCCTAATATCTAATATAAATCTATCCTTTTTAATTTAAAGCCATTACTCCTTGTCCTGTCAATGCACCTCTGGATGAAGAGTCCCTCCCCAGCTTTCTTGTAGGCCCCCTTAAGGTACATGGAGGGCCACAAGAAGGTCTCCCTGGAACCTTCTCTTCTCCAGGCTGAACAGCCCCAGCTCTCAGCCTGTCTTCATAGGGGAGGCGCTCCAGCCCCTTAATCATCTATGTTGCCCTCCTCTGGACTCGTTCTAATAGGTCCATTTCCTTCTTGTGCTGGACATGTCACAGAACTGAACACAGCCCTCTGGGTGGGGTCTCACAAGAGCAGAGCAGAGGGTGAGAATCACCTCCTTGACCTGCTGGCCATGCTTCTTTTGATGAAGCCCAGGATAAGGTTGGCTTTCTGGGCTGCAAGTACACATTGCCAGCTCATATCAAGCTTCTCATCAACCAGCACCTCAAGGTCATTCTCATCAGGACTGATTTCAATCCATTCTCCACCAGCCTCTACTTTGTAATAAATCATTACAAAATTTTAGAAGTTCATTCTTGCTTGGACCTAGTTTAATGTAGTCTTCAAATTAAAACATATGTAAACCATGTCCTTAGGGCACTACTGAAGATCTCCCAATCTAGAAAAATTTTTAGTGGTTGAACAGCTGGTTAGATGAGGTAAGACAGCAACTTCTGACCATCAGGGTAAATTGCTGAAACATACTGCACTTTAGAAATCCTGGCTTGTATAACAAGCCTTTGGGGCATAAATACAAGACAATGCATATTATGACTACCCTACACATTCAGTCATTTTGATTTTTAAATCAATAGATGCAGAAAGGTGTCTTCAAGCTATGTTTCTGCTCCATCCAAAACACCAGCTGTGCAATGTCCTCATAAAGCTGAAATTTTCCTTCCTGTTGATTGCTATTAAAAATGTAAGCATCTATCTCATTTTTGCCTGTGTAAATAAATGTTAATGACTGCTTATTGAAGTACTACATAAAACATCAAAATTAAGATAAAGAAGTAAAATTGAAACATTAATCAGTAATGGTAATAGTTATGCACAGATACATGCACAACTGTTGCATATGGTTAAGTGAGATTGACATCAAATTGGAGACAATGTAGGAAAGCTAATGTGTTTTCTTTTACTTGACAAATTAAATATTCATAATAACCTTAAAGATTGGAAAAAAAGGATCATAACCTATGTATACTTTCATTTTTGTGTTTTGAATCCATTAGCAGTGTTGCTGCATTGACAAATATACCTGAAGTTAACATACCAAGTTGAAAAACAAGGGGTGGTGGTTTCAGGGCCAAATTTTAATATTAAAAATGGTTTTGTATAAAGTTTCTCAGCAAAACAGATTCAGTAGTATTACTTAAGAATATACTATTTCCTATCAAAAGAAATGAGTGTATTTTTCTAATACAGATTCTCAAAAGATATTTCATTAATTTAGACAATGGAAATTTAGCAGCAAACTATTTAAAATATATATATATTTCAGATATGCTGCTTTTACATTCTTCAGACCTTTCTTTCTGATAAACTCAAATGTCTTATGACAAAAGCAATTTTTAGCAGTCAGACTATGACATGTAAACTCTCTGGGGAGATCACTGCATTGTGATCCATTCTGACACAGTCCAGCCACATTTACAAGAATTTCACTACGTGGTTCCTTATATTCTGGATGGCAGATACATCTGAAGAAGCTGTTAGCTGGAACCTCACATTAAGGGTTAATGCGAGGGTCAGAAGAATTTGATGTACATTCATTCACTCTTATTGAACAAGTATTACTTATGGTGAAAAAGTTTTATGGCTACGGTTAAAATTATACTGGGGAAAAAAAATTAAACAGACTGGCAGGGACAAATGTCAGAATTTGTTTAATTATTTAAAACTCAAACAATATTTTCACTGTTATTAAGCTCCTTACACACTAATGGGTTGCTAATTTCACTTTACTTACAGTCTTACACTGGATATTAATAACATACAAGCCATTTTATTTATTTATTTATTTATTTATTGAGACAGAAGTGATTGATATTGTTTTTGTCATGCAGTACCTATTATAATTTTGCTGGGGTCCTCTAGAATTTCAAATATAAAAATGGTATGTGTTGCAAAAATTATACAAAATGTAAAAAGTTCATAGGTAATATTAGCATAGCTGAACAAATAGAGAAGAAGTAATAAAAAGGAAAAATCACCTCTGCATGGAAAACAGAAAAAAAATGCTGCCATTACCCCAGAAAATACAACAGTACTGTACTATGATCATCTGCACTAATAAATACATGTTATTGTTGTGTTGGAGTAACCAGTCGCAGCTATAATAGACACAGTGTAAGATGTAATTTCCTCTGCTATATCCCTCTTGCATATATGGTTTCTGGAACTCAGAGATCAAAAACCACCAAGTAATTCTCAGTAAAGACAATGAAGACTTCAGTTAGGTTTCTGTAACATAACAGAATTCCTCTCTAAAAATTTTAGAAACTTCATATTCCAAAATTAAAGAGATTGAGAAATGATGCATATGTGACTTTGAGAAGGCTTCTGCATTCTTTGAAGACTGCTCATTATCAGAAGCAGACTTGTGATTTTACAATGGCTGCAGTCGTGGAAATGGTGCTCTGTTCCTGTGAGAAGTTCAGGTGTCATTTAATTTCCCAGTCTGGCTCAGGGACAAGCCAAAACTTGTGTTTATGGACACATAATCTAAAAGAAAGTAAAAACACCTTGTAAGAATACATTTTTATGAGTATTTGGGGTGTTTGTACATAAATTTCTTACCTAAGTATTCCATCCCTTGATAAATATATAAATATTCTAAGGAAAAATAATTTCAACAGATTTACAATTCTATATCATTAGAATCATAGAGTCATAGAATTGTTTATGTTGGAAAAGACCTCCAAGATAATCAAGTTCAACTGTTAATATAGCACTGCCAAGTTTACTATTAAACCAGTAAACCACCTAAGCACCACATATACATGTCTTCTAAATACCTCCAGAGCTGGTGACTCAACTGCTTCCCTGGGCAGCGTGTTCCAATACTTCACAGCCTTTTTGGTGAAGATTTTTTTCTCAACACATCCAATCTAGACCTCCCCTGGCACAACTTGAGACCATTTCCTCTTGTCCTATCATTTGGTGCTTGGGAGAAGAGACCAATCCCCACCTTGCTACAACCTTCTTTGAGGTGGTGGCAGAGAGCAATGAGGTCTCCCCTGAGCCTCATTTTCTCTAGGCTAAACAACCCCAGTTCCCTCAGCCGCTCCTTGCAAGACTTGTTCTCTAGACCCTTCACTGGCTTCGTTGTGCTTCTCTGGACATGTTCTAGCATTTCACTGTCCTTCTTGTAGTGAGGGTCCCCAAACTGAACACATTATTTGAGGTGAGGCCTCACCAGAGCTGAGTACAGGGGGACAATCACTGCCCTAGTCTTGCTGGCCACAGTTTCTGATACAAGCCAGGATGCTGTTGGCCTTCTTGGACACCTGAGAACACTGCTGGCTCATATTCACCTGGATATTGACCAATACTCCCAGGTTCTTTTCTGCTGGGAATAGCAGAAGGTTTGTAGTGAAGTGTTTCAACAGTTTTAAATCTTTTGCAAAGGTTTCTTGACTAAGTAGTAAGTTAAAAAATAAATGCCATAGACCAATAGTCATTTTTATCCCATCTTTTCTGATGAAATAACATTTTATGAGATATTCCTCAAAAAGCTTTACTGGCAGCTGAAAAGTCATCACTACAGCTTGCTTTAAATTGAGTATCACAATTTTCTGATGGGAAGACTGAAAAAATATTTTTATAGCACAAACTAATATACATCATTTAAGATTAATTTAATCTGGAGGGGAATCTTAGATAGAAGCCCACTTTCTGCTGACCATTCACTCCTTTGGTATCAAAAAATACATGTACATATACCCTAGACACTAATGTGACAATGATGTCAAGATGGCATATCTCTCACAGACAACAACGATAGATTCTAAGTATCAGATACAGAAACTGACTTTTATTTGCCTCAGTCTTCACTAGCAGGAGCTCTAGCCACATAGCCGGGGCCTTAGAAGGAGGAGGCAGGGACGGGAAGAATGATGAACCACCCACTGTAGGAGAAGACCAGGTTTGAGACTAGCTAAGGAACCCAAGGTGCACATGTCCGTGGGACCTGATGAGATAACATCCATGGGTCCTTAAGGAACTGTTGGATATAGTTGCTAAGCCACTATCCATCATATTTGAGAAGTCATGGCAGTCCAGTGAAGTTCCCGCTGTCTTGAAGAGGGGAAACATAGCCCTCATTTTTATAAAGGAAAAAAAAAAAAAAAGTAGAACCAGGGAACTAGAGGCTAGTCAGTCTCACCTCTGTGCCTGCCAAGATCATGGAGCAGATCCTCCTGGAAACTCTGCTAAGGCACATGGAAAATAAGGAGGTGATTGGTGACAGCCAACAAGTCTTCACTAAGGGCAGATTGTGCCTGACAAATCTGGTGGCCTTCTATGATGGGGTTATAGCATTGCTGGATAGGGGAAGAGCAACTGACATCATTTATGTGGATTTGTGCAAAGCATTTGACACTGTCCCTCATGATATCCTTATCTGTAAATTGGAGAGACGTGGATTTAATGGATGGACCACTGAGCAGGTAAGGAATTGGCTGGATGGTTGCACTCAAAGAGTTGTGGTCAATGGCTCAATGTCCAAGTGGAGATCAGTAATGACTGGTGTTCCTTGGGGTTCAGTATTGAGACCAGCACTGTTTAACACCTTTGTTGGTGACACAGACAGTGAAACTGAGTGGTACACCCTCAGTAAGTTTGCTGATGGCACCAGCTGTGATATGCTGGAGGGAAGGGATGCCAACCCGAGGGACTTTGACAGGCTTGAGAGATGGGCCTGTGGGAACCTCACAAAGTTCAATGAGGCTGACTGCAAGGTCCTGTACATGGGCTGGAGAAATCCCAAGCACAAATACAGGCTGGGTAGAGAATGGATTGAAATCAGCCCTAATGAGAAGGACCTGGCGATGTTGGTTCTTCACGCATTTTGCTCCTTAGAAATCCATGTTACCTAATGACCAATTGTTATCCTTTCATTATTTTCAAGTGCTAAAAACACAGTTCATCTTTACATCTTGTCTATTATTTTTTTTTTAGATAAGAATTCAAGTTAAACCTGACAGTTCTGTAATTCACCTCTGCTAGTTTCTACTCTTCTGTTATTTGACCTATCCACAAGAACAAAGCACTGAAATTGCTCCGAATCTTTTCTAATGAGCATGCTGGAGTTGTGGCCAAACAGACTTTAAAGTACACATTTTTATCTAAGTGTTTTCTAGGTTATTCTTTTTTTCTTACGTTTAAAGATCTTTCTTGTGGACTGTTCACTGTGATTGACTTTTTTCTTTCTTTTTTTTTTTTTTTTTACATTATACAGAAGGGATGTTGAAAACTTGTTGGCAGAATATGTCAACAACTTTGTCTCTTTGTCTAGGAAACAAAACTCTTTCTTGATCTCTCATAAATAATTGCCCAAGTATCAGATATAGATTTCCTCCCATCATTTTTTATTTTCAGGTTACTTCATCTCTTCTTGGATATAGAACAAAACAGAAGAACAAGAGTTAATTATCTAGAAATTTCTTTCAAGAGATGTGACTCCATAAACTCTGCTGTTAGTGATCTTCAGATTTCTCTGTAGATCTCTGACCTTTTGGTTACTCTTTCTCTTTTTTTCTCCCCCATCTAGAATTTCTTTCTGCTAGTCAGGGCTAATGAGTGCATCCCTTACCTCTCTCTTAGCAGCCTGACTTGAATGACCGTTTCTACTGCTTTGGACAAACTAGACCTTAAGCCATAAAATTTAATAAGATGTAAGAGAACCATTGTTTTACAATACTTTTCTTTCAACTCCCCCTCCCCCCACCCCCACCAGGGTAGAGGGACACAAAGGCCAAATACAGCTTCCAGTACTCTAGGAACATGAACATTTTTGTCAGTTCCAGTAAAAGATGGATTAGACCTAGAGAAAAAAGGATTAAGTAAGAACAGAGGTGTACTCTATAGATCTTAAAGAAATACGCCGGAAGACTTACAGCTATCACAACAGAAGTTTGATTACTGTAGCAGAGCAGGCAACTCCAATTTCTCTTTTATTTACACTAAGAAGTCACAGAATAAGATTTTATTCTGACTGTGCTTGCTGCCTTGGAATGTGTCAGGCTATATCTTATCATTTTGTGGCATTTTGTGGTATGATGTATTAGAACAGGACCTAATGCTAGTTTACAGCTGCAGAATAACATAGACGAAGAAGAAAAGGAAAATAAAAACCTTATGAAATAATAGCAGTTATCCATTTTCATTTTACAAGATGGACTTCAAAGAGGTCAGTGTTTGTGGCTTTGGAAGACATACTTAGAAGGCAATGTGTATCACGGTACATATCTTGTTTCTTATTAGCAATAGGTCATTTATTACCCTTTCCTAGCTTATCTGTTCTAAGAATTTATATAATAATCTCAAATATTTATACCATATATATACAATATATACTATATATATATATATATTCCTTTGTGCATAAGAAAAAAATGAGACTAAGAAGTTACAGAATCACAGAATCACAGAATAGTCTAGGTTGGAAGAGACCTCCAGGATCACCGAGTCCAACCTCTGACCTAACACTAACAAGTCCTCCACTAAACCATATCACTAAGCTCTAAATTCAAACATCTTTTAAAGACCTCTAGGGATGGTGACTCAACCACTTCCCTGGGCAGCCTATTCCAGTGACTAACAACCCTTTCAGTAAATAAGTTCTTCCTCATATCCAACCTAAACCTCCCCTGGTGCAATTTTAGCCCATTCCCCCTCGTCCTGTCACCAGGCACGTGGGAGAATAGACCAACCCACAGCTTGCTACAGCCTCCTTTAAGGTACCTGTAGAGTGCGATAAGGTTGCCCCTGAGCCTCCTCTTCTCCAGGCTGAACAGTCCCAGCTCCCTCAGCCGCTCCTCGTAAGACTTGTTCTCCAGATCCTTCACCAGCCTCGCTGCCCTTCTCTGGACTCGCTCAAGCACCTCCATGTCCTTCTTGTAGTGAGGGGCCCAAAACTGAACACAGTACTCGAGGTGCGGCCTCGCCAGAGCTGAGTACAGGGGGACAATCACTTCACGGGACCTACTGGCCACGCTGTTTCTTATACAAGCCAGGATGCTGTTGGCCTTCTTGGCCGCCTGAGCACACTGCTGGCTCATATTCAGCCAACTATCAACCAAAACTCCCGAACTCCCAGTTGCCTAACAGTAATAGCTTTGATCTTTCCATATAATTTTATATTGCATTGTCATAGATAAGTATATCACTTCACAAAAATTCAGCAGATAAGTAAAGATGAATTCTTGAGACATACTCATCTCTTCTGCCCATGAAGTTGTGACTGTACATGCTACTTTGGTATTTTTTAAATCAAATTCTGTGTAACAAGACCAAAATAAATATTACAGGCATTTTTTTCAAATCAGGCAAAATGCACACGGGAAACCTTAAATATAAATTTGCATACCCAGAAAATTTTTAAAGGGCTGTAAGAATACTGACTGATTTTTAGTAATTTTCTCCCCCTGTGAATATTATCTAAACAAGTACAGCAGGTACTTCGGAATCAAAAATCAGTTAGAATCAGGGAAGAAACAATGCTGCTAGTAGGTCAGTATATAACAGTTGATTTCAGCTTCTAAACCAATTACATATTTTAAACAAAAAAAATAGTTCACAGATTAATAATCTAGAACTAAAAACCATAAAATCTTACAGCTCAAATGTTGATAGGTGTATCAGAAAATAGAGAAACTAAACATCTTGATTCTCATGTGATTTTAAGCACCTATAGTAAAATTAACTCAAATTAAAATGATGGTGCTCCAGAAAGCAGAGCCAGAGCTATATCTTTTCTTAAAAAGAAAAAAAAAAAATGTATTCAACACCTGTTCCCTATTGGTAGTCTGCTACCTTAATGTTTATCATCATCGAAAACTTGTGTCTATTGTGCTAAACTATTTATTTCTGAAAAGAATAGGAATAGTGTTTCAAGTGAAAAGATTTAAAATCTAATGAATGGAAATAAAGTACTCAATTAATTAAAACCAGCTCTTCCTTAAAACCAGTAAAGGAGACTGATAGAGAAATTTTAGTTTTTGTGTGTTTCCCCTCAAAGCTTATATTTATTTGATAGATTTAAATAATTTCCAAACACTTAATATTACTTAGAAATAAACATCTGTAAATTTCAATAGAAATCCAGTATATATGCTGAACTATGTTTCCTATAGAAAAGCGAATATAGTAATTATAATAGTAATAATTAATGTGTATTTTCTAACTTTTGATAATTACACAAAATATAACTTATCTTAATATCTTTGGAAAAAAAAAAAAAAGAAAAAAGAAAAAAAAAAAAAAGAAGATCAGTGAAACATGAACCTTCCTGTAAAATCAGCACAAGCAGTGGGCAGTGGTACTGTCTCCCATCAGTCACATCTTGGAGGCATTGCCTGACTTTCAGAATTCATGTGTCAAAAACAAGGAGACAAGAGGATGAGCTGCCCCCCATAGTGTGATTTGACACTCAATTAAATAAAGAACTCTTCAGAGTAATATTCTTATCTTAGAAACAAATTAGATTTATTACGGAAGCTAATTTAAATGCCTTAAATTAAAAGAGTTTCTGAAGTGCAATAAAAAAGTTGGATATACATTTCCTCAATTGTGTAAAAAAATTTTAGAAGTAAAATTCAAGAAGACAAAAAGGTAAATTAGAAAAAGCAAGTAAAAATTCATGATGTCATGCTATTCATGACATTCATAGTATTCGGGTGGGCAAACAATAAATAAACAGTTTTGCTTTTGAACTATTTTTTTCAGAATTGACAATAAGCAACCTCTTTGACAAAGAAAAAACATGGAAACATTACCTTTCATCCATCATATTTTAATTATGAAAGACAATAGTTATAAGATCCAAATATGATCCTTCATTTCTCATCACATAAGCACACCATTTGATACCAGAAAAGAGGTAGGTTATCAAAGAACATAAAGCAACAGCTATAGACTTTGCTAAGTCTGGCCAGGCAATTCTGTTAGCTGAAAACATCAAGATTTTTATACAACATTTTTTTCTGCTTACTAATGCAAACATAGCCACAGAAAATTAAAACTGTTACTTAAATGTTACTTACTTTTCATTATATTAGAGGAACAGAAGAACAAGATTAGTTTGACAGTGAATTGTTGAATAAGGAAGTTATTTTAGATAAGGGTCGGAAAGAGTAAAGACAAAGCCAAAATACAAATGAAGAATTAAAGAAGTGTATAGAAAAGTCTAAGGAAACAATTAAATGCCAACCAAAATACAAAACGTTAATATTGCTAAATAATGGCAGTAGAACTAAGACCATTCTGTTTTTGTCCATATATATACACTCCAGATTTCTTTTCAATAGTAGATTGCAAACAACATAGCAGAACGCAACTCCAAAACCTTTACATCCCTGATTATAAATTTGAATATATTCAGACACTTTGGACAAATCTCTTTTCAGTTAGATACCTACTTTCCAGAAAGAGAAGTTTTGGAGTAAACAACTCTCAAACATATCAATCAGACTTATAAAATCTATGTTTAAGTAGATGCAATGCAGTAACTACAGAAAAAGTCTGTAGTTTGATTATCACCTTAGCTGTTTTGCAAATAGCATGATTTTAATCATATTGACTAAAATTTTAGGTGTCTATAGCTATGTTCTGGAAAAGGATGTCTAAATATAAATGTTTTTGTATTTCTAATAACAGAAACAGAAGAAAACAGAAAGTATTCAGAGACTGTCAACATGAAAGGCTGGGCAGAGCAACAATCAGACTAAAAGTCAAGCTTCAGAAATCTGTAATATGAAGAAATCTGACTAAAAAAAATGACAAAGAACATGAATGTTAGCATGTGAATTTATACACCCTCTTATCTCATCCCATGCACATACATGCATATACATATTTCCTTTTCATGGTAAGGGGAAAGTATGTGTGCTCCTGCTTAATGATAACTGCTTCATTTCTCATCATCATGGAATATCTAAGTGAAATGGCTTCATTTTTCTTTAAGGGAGTGTCTTGTACAGCTGTTTTGGCATTGCCCAAGGTAGGTTTTGCGAGGTACACTGAACTGGAGTATTATAATTTAAAAATACTCATAACATTGATTGTTTGCCTTCTTCTGGCTAGCTATGCCTGACTTCTGGCTAGCTATGCTTGACAATGTAGAAGAGAAGTGAGGAATTATTCATTATTATTCTAGTCACTGTCTGCTTAGAGCTGATGTGACAGAAGTAAAAACTTTCAGTACTTGCCTCTATATGGTGACTAAAATAGGCAGATTTACACTAAGTAATGCATCCATTTTAATTTGGGCTTTTTTTTTTTTTTTTCAGAAATCAGTTGCATTTTTTTTTTTTTTTTTTTTCCTTTCATCCTCTGAAATAGGGAACAAAGTTTATTATCTCCAAGGTATGCCTTGATGATGAGCTAAAATCTTGTGAAGATACAAAGCTTGGTGTAATGTAAGTGCCATCTTTAAAATTAATTTTAAAATATATGTGGCCAAACAATCAGTGTGCATAAGTAGTTACTCTCTGCAGTTTTAGAACAGTATAGATATCAACATGAGGGTAGTAAAATATGTTGTTATTTTTTTATTTTTTAATAGAAAATTATAATTGTCTGTACTGCTACACATTTTCTATAGCATGCACAATACTTTCCAGATAGTTTTTCATAGTGAAGCTTCTCATAAAGAGTCAGTGCTCTTCCTCATTTTATGAGAAATTAATTAGTGTTTTACCTTACTTTTTTTTTTTTTTTCTCACCAATGACAGTAGTCTGAATAAGCCTAGATACCCTTATACATGTAGTCAGTTGCCTATGCAGTTATTTTTCTACAATTACCCTTCCATTTATCATTATGGAGGGTTTGTCCTGTGCTGACCTTGTTCTACACAAGCATATGGCAATGAAATGTGTCTATTTTCTATAAAAAGGTCTGGTTTTAATGACATCTGTGCATACCATTGACAAAAGGATCACACAGTGAAGAGTGAGAGTGTGACAGATCCCATTTATAGGGTACATTAGTCAGAAGCTCAGTGTCACACTTTTTTTTTTTCAGTAGAAGAATCAAAGCTTCAATGGAGTAAACAATGGAGCTTGTTTACTATTGGGTTATCTATTATCCAACACAAGCAATGCATGAATCTTCTAATTCCTCTGGTAAATGCTCGGGGTTAGAAATCTGGATCTGCTACAGCTGAGATTCTTCTTGCCCACAGAGATTATATGCATGCATCTAAAATCTGAGGTTTCTCACATTTGAAAGGGAATTAAATGACTTTCTAGAACTGATTCATTGGTTTACCTAATAAACCTTAGCTTTCTGTTTGTTTGCTTCCTTTTTTTCCTTTCTTTTTGTTGTCAGGGGTGATCTTATGTATTTCCTCTTATGTGTAAATGGCTTCCATTAGCAAGAAACACGTAAAAATGATAACATATGCGATCAATGAATCAGACAAAAAGAAAAATGCAGCGATGCCAAAAATAAGAAGCAGCAAATGAAAAATTAACTATCAGTTGAGGAGCAAATCCCCTGTAGAAGAGTGTAAACTTGGTGAATTGTGAAATATGGCTGTGAATGTTTGAACAAGTCTTTAAAGTAACTGCTTAATATTTAGAGAACAGACATTTCCTTATATTATATTACTGCCTGTATAGTAGTTTTAGAAATGAATAGACTCAAGCTGAGGGCTATCATAGAGATATTCCTTTACCTGGGGGATTTGTAATAAGTTATTTAAATATTTCTCAAGAGATCACTGTTTCTTGTCTGCTTTTGTTAACAGTAACTCAATGTCTTATTATCTACTTTGAAATAAATAATTTATTTCTACTACAAAAATGTCAAAATTTTAATTCATCTCTGTTAGGATTGTAGGCTAGAATTGACATTACAAATGAGCTGCTAATCAATAGAAAAACATCTTTATTTTAGCTTCATAACCGACAGCACATATTTGGAAAAAAGGGAGAAATCCAGCAGTTTTTTCTTGTTCTGTTGCAAGAAGTTTTCACTTACGACTATCATGAAGCACTTATACTGATAAGGATAGAAACACAGAAGAAAATTGGAAATATAAAAAAGAAAGTAACTTAGTAAGGCTATTAGACCTATTAAGTTTGGTTCCTTTCGTAACAGTGAGAAATTTGCCATCTTATCACCTATTGGTAAGTTTATTTTCCCTTCCTTCATCACAGCCTCCCAAAATCCTAAAAGAGACTTGTTTTTAACAAAGTTTGTGAAGTATGTTGCTCAACTCATTTGACCTTTCTTAGCTTTTAACTTCCTATTTTCATCACAGTGCTTTGAGCTTCCACATTTTGCTTTCCCCTATACTTCATGCTTTTTCATGCTGCCTTTTTTATGCTGGTGTATAATGAATGTTTTGCATTCCTTGGTTTCATTATCCTTTTACTTCCTTTCTTATCTTTTGTAGAAACTGTCTGTAATTAAAACGTATATCTATTGCCAGAAATGTTAATAATTATGTCTTCTTTTATCTTTTTAACATATTTCAGCATTCAATCACAAAGGGTCACCAGATGATTATCTGTGTAAAAATAACACAATGAAATCTCACCTAAGTAGAAATTGCAGTTTTGTTTCCTGTCATACATATATGTCCGCTTTTTAAAAATTAATAAAGGTTAGGTTTAAAAATTAAAATCCTACTATGCTTTTGGGATCAATATGTAACAGAAGGTACAGGTATCATGGAACATGACAAACACTTTGAATACGTAGTTACCACTATGAATTCATGGATTACATGATCACTTCAGAAATGATCTGCTGTGTTTTTAACAACATTTTTGATCACTAAATCTTGAGAGCATATTCTTATTTAAATGAAACTTACATATTAAGGTTTTTGTATAACAACTTTAAACAACTTAAAACATTTATGGAAACTTAAAAGTATGAGAATTCAAGAGTGAAAACTTAAACCTTACTGTATTGTCACCTTGCTCTTCTAGTGAAAATAATGAAAATAACAAGAGATGTGTACATTTTGAAATATGATTTACAGGTAGTACATATACCATACAATAGCATTTTAATTGCCCGTTCTGTATAGTTCTGATTAGTTTATGGTAATGAAACTCTAAAATGAAATACCTAGTTAAAGGTTGTAGGTTTAAGAAAATTATATTTCAAAGATGATCATATGCATAATAGATGTATAATAGGACTATTCTATTCTATTCTATTCTATTCTATTCTATTCTATTCTGTTCTAAAGTTTATGGATTGCTTATAAATAACAGTGATGACTCTATCTAGAAGGGCACATTTATTTATTCTTACTATGTAAAAGTAGCATTTAAATTAAACAAAGCCAACAAACTCATATTCTTTTTCAGGTTTATTTTAAATGTATTGTGGGTTACTAGCTTTTATTATGTGTCAGAAATCTAACTGTATTGAATACATCCATCCCAAATATCTAGCTTTTTATGAACCACTCTGGTATAATATAACTATTTCAAATTACAGATTGTACAAAGTTAAACATAATCAGAAGACAAACAGCCAAGAGAGAAAATTTAAACTGAGAAATATAAATGGCAACAATGAATCTTTTGAGAAATGTCAGTAGATGCTTAAAAAATAGAACACATACAATAAACCATATGTGTAGATAAAATGGTCTTAAAAAATAGCGAACAAGTATAACACTGGGTAAGTTCATACTTTTTTTTTATCAGTAGGAAGTTGCAGAATAAGGATAAAGGAGCCTAACTATCAGAAAAAAAAAAAATCGGAAATATGGGACAAAAACAAACAGAAAGAGATGTAAAGGAAGTTTAAAAGTATAAAAGCAAACTGAGCGTGGTGGGTTGACCAAAGCTGGCAGCTAAGTCCCACACTCAGTTGCTCTCTTTCTTTTCCTCAGCAGGGTCGGGGAGAGGACTGGAAGTACTGAAGCAGTTAAAACTGATGGATCAAGATAAAGGCAAGCAGTAATAGCAAAAGCATGGGCATGGTATAAACACTTTTGGTCACACACAGAATGCAGGTGAAGTGTTTCATATGTATATCAACCAGACCAAGTACATTGAGCCAATCAATGGGAGGAATGCCCATTAATGACCCATACTTTTTTAATCTCTCTTTTTGAGTGCTTCTTTTCTGAGGAGGAACAGGTTACAGACTATTTTAAAAATATTTTTGCTTAATTTTGCTTAATTCTGAATAATGTTCTTTTTAAATTATTTTTAAGAAATAACAGAGGAAAAATAGGTATTTTTATAGAGGTTAAAAATAGGTAATTTTTTAGACGTAAAAATAAGTGGTAATATTGAAGATAAAAATAGGTGATTTTTTCACATTTTCAGGATCCAAGCCTGTTGTACAGCATGTATGGTTGCTCTGTGCAGGAAGGATGGGTTACACATTTGCTGTTCTAGATTCTGTCCTAGGTCCCCATATAGGACAATTTTGCTTAGCCTGATTATCATTTTTGCTCCATCAGTCTCTTAGGCTGAGGCTAGGATTGATAAGCATGCTTCTGTTTTATTACCATAATTAATCATCTGACATTTTTGCTGAGGCATGCAGAAAATTCTAGCAACCCCTAATATAGTAATGTCTGAATTTCATGAGGCCGTGATTTATTCAACATATTATTTAATACATCTTAGAAAGCTAAAATAAATGGCACTCTTTCCTGTGGCATGCTTAAACAATGTGGTGGGTAATGCAAGTATTACAGGGGAGAAAGGAAGAGATGAAGGACAGGTTAACCATTACATTGCAGAATTGAAAAGGAAAGAATAGACTAGCAAGATTATTTTTCCTACTTCCCTCCTTTGCAAATACTTCAGAATATTTCCAAATTTTATTATTGTATTGAGTGTACCTGGCAAGGTTTTGGTAGTGGGGAGCTACAGGGGTGGCCTCTGTGAGCAGAGCCCAGCAGCTGCCCCATGTCAGATCAGAGCCAGCTCCAGCTGGCTCCAAAAGGGACCCACTGCTGGACAGAGCCCAGCGAGGGAGCAACGCTGGGTGGGCCTCTGGGAGAGCAGACTGAAGGAAGGGGAAAAAGCTGCTGTACAACTGCAGCTGGAAGAGATGGGTGCGAACCAGCACTGCAGACCTGCAAGGTCAGTGCAGAAGGAGGGCAGGAGGTGCTCCAGGCAAGCAGAGGCCTGTGGAGAGGCCCCTGGTGGAGCAGGCTGTCCCCCTGCAGCCCATGGGTCCCACATGGAGCAGATCTCCACGCTGCAGCCCGTGGAGGAGCCCCCGGTGGAGCAGGTGGATGTGGCCTGGAGGAGGCTGCGGCCCATGGAGAGCCCCCGAAGGGGCAGGCCCCGGGCTGGAGCTACAGCCCATGGAGAGGAGCAGGGAGTCTGGGGGGAGCTGCCACCCGCTGGGGAACTGTACTGGAGCAGTTTGCTCCTGACGGATGGATGCCGTGGTACGGAGCCATGTGGGAGCAGTTCTTGAAGAGCTGCTGCCTGTGGGCAGCCCCTGCAGGCTCAGTTCAGGAAGGATGGCATCCCATGGAAGGGATGAAGCGTTAGGTACTGACCACAGCCCCCATTCCCTGTTCTCCTGCACTGCTCAGGGGGAAGAGGTAGAAGAAGGTGGATAGAGGAGGGCGAGGGGTGGTGAAGGTGTTTTTGTTTTGCTTTTAGTTCTTACTGCTGTAATCTGTTAGCATCAAGTAATAAAATACGAGTCTCCCATATGCTGAGTCTGCTTTGCTAGTGATGGCAATTGGTGAGGGATCTCCCTGTCTTTATCTCAGCCTATGAGCCTTTTTCCATCATATTTTCTTCTCCTGTACTGTTGAGGAAGGGGAGAGAGTTGTGTGGTGGTTGTATGCTGCCCATCAACGTTAAAGCACCACAGTTCTTTATAAATGAGGACTCACTGTCATAGCCTATGCTAATTTTAAAATGATCCCCTTTTTCCTCTAGACATTTTCTGACTAAAATATTATACAAAAAGTAACAAATAAATGGCCTTTAATTTTGTAAAGATTTTCATGAAAAAGTGAAATGAACAATCAGACCTTCTAGAGTAGCAAATAGCTGGACATTCTCAGTGAGGAGTGCCATTATTAGAAAAATAGCTAAATGAATAAAGTTTCTCAAAAGTGCAGAAGAATTAATATAGTTAGTAAAAATATATTTAACAAATATCTGAGAAAAAATAAGGCTTGTGTGTGGATCAGGTACAAATGCAAAAAGGAACTCCTGGGAAGGGGTCCTACTGAAGCTCCCTCTTAGTCATCGCTTCCAGAAAAGGTATGGCTTTTGCAAAAGATGGCAGATGGCTTCCCTGCCTGGGGAGCTGTCTGCACAACCTTCAACCTCTAACAGCTCTGGTCATCAATGACCTCGGCCCTCTTCCTGGACTGAGTCAAATGCTGTTATCTCTTGGATGTGGCCACCCATAGAAGTTTCCGTATAAAGACTTTGCAAAAGAGATAACATACTAACCTCCTAAAACTCTGAGTCCAGCTACCAATTTCCTTTGGATGGTCCTGTACTCTTTTGCATATCATCTCCTGTAAGTGGTAGACTGGTCAACAGCATTTCTACAGCTGAAAGGATGAACATGCTGAGAAAGAATGCTATGCTGGTATAAAGAATGATGATGTAGAAAAGAAATGATGATGTAGAAAGGGAATGATGAGGTAGGAAAAAAAAAAAAAAAAAAAAAAACTACAAAATTTTAAAAAAAAATTTTAAATTGGGGAAAAAATTTAATAAAAAAATTTTTAAACTACGTTTCATGAAAATCATTTTTGTAAAGCTGAGGAACAATTTCAAATAAAAAATATTTGACCCCCTTATCAGATAATTTTAAAGCAAAGAAATATTCTCTACAAATTCTATGTTAAGGGTGATTGTGCTGTAGCAGTGTGAAGGACTGTGTGATTCCCTAAATATTTCCCATCTGCTGTTTCAATTATTCACTCTATTTTTTTTCAGTCACAGAATGCAATAGTTTTCCTGAACTCTCTTCCTAGAGTAAAAAGTTTCATGTATAAACTTCTACTTCATAAAAACAGTTGCCAGAAATGTTTAAAAGAAAGTACAATCTTATTTCATGGTACAATAAACTTCAGAACAGGGAACCACCCAAATAAAGAATTTGATTTATAATTTTTCTGTGTATGAGTTCACTTTTAATCAGAACTACTGCTTCTCTGATTCAACATATTAAGCTGAACAAAAGTTGATTCTAGGTTGAATCCATCAGCCCAATCATCTCAACTTTTAGGATTTTCTGCTTCAAGAAAAGTCCTCTTTAGCAATCTTGCTAATCATGCACTAATGCCACTTAGAAAATAAATATTTATTTATTCAGTTAGGTGCAGCAGGGGTGATACATCACTGAGGCATGGATAGGGATGAGAAAGAAGTCATGTAGTAGATGTAAGGTTTTGTAAAAGACAAAAACATGTGCCTTGTAAGAACCTAAGAAACACTCTGCGTCATCAGTGCAATGTTGCATCTAGAACAGAACTGTGAGAGTGGCAAAATGAGAGACTATTTAGAGAGAGCATATTAGCCTAGCCATTTCCAGCAGTCTGTTCTACTCTGTATTAAAGAAGTCAGAAGATCCATTTGTATCCATTTACAGCCCTTTTGTTTATGTGCTTGGCTAATCCATTGCCAAACCTTCTAATTAAAATTGTCTAGCTACATCACATTCTGTGGCAACAAGTTTAGAAATAAATGTCATCTGTTAAAAGTTCTTTTATGTGTTTTAACTCCAGATCCCACTGTTTTTTTCAAGTGCCTTCTTGTTTCTTGTGAAAAGGCTTTGGTGGACAACAGCTCTGCTTTCAGCTTTCGTGATTTTCTTTCAGAGCTTCCTCTTTTTCTCTTATCCTTTTCTTTTACAAACTTTCTTTATCATAAGGCAGTAGCTCTATTCCAGTGATCACTTTTATTGCCTTTCTGAATACCTTCTGCAATTCCAACATCTTCTAGATTGATACTTCCCCAAACAGCAGATAACTACTCTCCAAGTAATAAACTTTAAGTAATAAATACCAACACCTCACTTCTTCCTTGAACTGTGCTTCTCTAATGTGCCATTTCAAGGCAAGTTTTCCACATGACAGGTTAGTATTAACCAATTTTTGCTACAACACTATTGCACTTGTTCGTCTTTCTTTTTTTTTTTTTTTTTTTTTCCTTTTTTACAATTCAGTATAGCTGTGAAACCATTTCCTAGTGGAAGGTTAAATTAACACATAGGGAAAAAAAGACATTTGAGAAGTTTTTAAATATTCATACAAATTTTGACTTTTGAAAAGCAGTGTCTATACACTATATTTTTTCCTTTCATCTACAAAGTTGATTGATACAAGGTGACATCCCAATGATTATTAAATAAAAATTTTTGATATGGCCCGAATGCTTGCAGTCTTAAAGACTGTGCATATAGGCACAGGTTATTCAATTCAAATACAATTAGAAATATTACATTTATAAAGTATAGATAAAATGGGGCAAAGATTCCTTTTTCAGTAATAGACTCATACAATAATTTATGTTGGAAGGGACTTCTTGAGGCCACTGAGTCTAATCCTCACTGACACACTGACAGCAAAGCCAGCTAGATCATGTTGTTTAGGGTACTGTCCAGTCAAGATCTGACTGTCTTCAAGAACAGGGATTCCACAAGCTTTTTGGACAACCCATTCCAATGGTTAATTATCTTCTTCCTTTTTTTTTTTTAAAAAAAAAAAAAAAAATCTCATCAGATTTTTCCTGTGTTCCAACTTGTGTCCATTACCTCTTGCCCTGTCTTGACTTTCATCTCTAAGAGAGCTCCTATCTTCCCACAAGGTAGTTGTAAACCCCATAAAATCTTCCCTTAGACTTTTCTTCAGGCTGAGCAGGTTTAATTCCCTCATACTTTCTTTGTACTTCAGGTGTTTCAGGCCCCAGCCATCCTCACGGCCCTTTGATAGACTTGTCCCATTATTCCGCCATCCCTCTTTTACTGGAGAGTCCAAAACTTAGACACAATCCTTCAGATACAGTTTCACAAGTCATGAGTAGAAAAATAATCACCTTCAGACTTGGTACACTCTTCCCAATGCAGCCCAGAATGCTCCTTTGCTACGAGAGCACATGGCTGACTACTGTTCTACTTGATGAAAAACAGGAGTCCCATGTGCTTTTCTGCAAAGTTGCTTTCCAGCAAGTTGGCTTCCAGCCTCTCTACTGGTGTATGGGATTATTCCTCCAAAGGTATAGGACTTGCACTTTTGCTTATTGAACTCTGTGAGACTCTTGTTGACCTGTTTATCCACTCCCTTTGAATAGTATCCCTAACCTTGAGCAAATCAACTACTGGCCCAGTTTAATATCTGTGAATTTCCTGAGAACAAAACCCACCTCATTATCCAGGTCACTAATGAAGACTTTAGATAGATTTTGATAGTATTAAATCCAGATGAATGATAATAGGTAACAATTGCCAACTAGGCATTGTACTACTGACCACAGATCATTTAACTGTGGTGTAGCAAGATATGATGTGGCTCAGTCTTCTGCCTCTAAAGGGTATTAGGAAAGACCTTACTGATTGATCTCTAGCATTCATTCTCTCATGGTCTGCAGTCTTCTCATCTCCTTCATAGATAACAACATAATACCCACCCCAGGAAGAAGAAAGCAGTATTCCCTGCAGATCAAAAGCTGCATGGCAACATCATACTTCAGTAGTACTGTCTGTATCACGACTGATTTGCCTGGGATATTTGCTTCAGCTGATGCTGAAGACTGTCCTGTAGCATACAGTCAACATCATTGCATAGGTCTCAAGTCCTAAGCATAGTTTCAAGGCCTGTCTTACACTTGCAAGGCCTTCATTTCCTGCATTCCACAAGCTGGGCTCCTACCTACCAGATTTGTATCTGCTCACCAAGCACCAGCTGAGTAGGTGCTTGGTTAGCAGTCAAGTGAAGACAGTGCACATTCTAAAAAGAGAAGCATCTAACACAAACTAAACCCTCCAGAAGTTATTCATCACTCTAAGTAGCCACCTGACAAAATATGTTGTTCAATGAGGGAGATTCTAATAGATACTTCCTGCAGTTCATTGAAGAAACCTGGAAACTGCTGTGACTACTGCTTAGGTCTCTGTTAGCTGTTCTATGTCATCATAGTCCTTATGACACATAATTACTATATGTCACTTGTCTTCTTTTATTTATAAACCTTCTTGCTTTCTTCTTTCAAATCCAGTGCATGTATGCATAACCTCCTATCTTCTTAGACTAAATACCATCTAAATCATTTATTTTCATCCAGTATTTCGTACTTTCGTACGATAATTCTTCAAAAAAAAAAAAAGTACCTACTGAATGTTCACAATAGTAATAGACATTTTATATAATCTAAGAATTCATATTTGTTTTTCTTACATCAGTTTAATAATGATTTTGTGCAGATCATAGAATCATAGAATCATAATATATCCTGAGTTGGAAGGGAGCCACAAGGCTCATTGTGTCCAACTCCTTGTTCTTCACAGGACCACCCCAAAATTAAACTATGTGTCTGAGAGTGTTGTCCAAATGCTTCTTGAACTCTAACAGGCTCAGAGCTGTGACCATTTCCCTGGGGAGCCTGTCCCAGTGTTCGGCCACCCTGTCAGTGAAGAACTTTTTCCTCACACCCAGCCTGACCCTCCCCTGTCCCAGCTCCATGCCGTTCCCTCGGGTCCTGTCGCTGTCCCCAGAGAGCAGAGCTCAGCGCCTGCCCCTCTGCTCCCCTCGTGAGGGAGCTGCAGGCCGCCATGAGGCCTCCCCTCAGCCTGCTCTGCTCTGGGCTGAACAACCAAGGTACTACAGGTAATCCTCGTATGTTTTGCCCTGTACATCCTTCATCATCTTTGTAGTCGTCCTTTGGGTACACTCTAATAGTTTCATGTCCCTATGCTGTGGTGTCTAAAACTGTACACAGTGCTCTAGGTGAGGCTGCACCAGTTCAGAGTAGAGCAGGACAATCCCTTCCCTTGACTGGCTAGAAATGCCTGATGAGCCCCCAGATATGGTTGGTCCTTTTGTCCTCCAGGGCACACTGTTGACTCAAATATCAAATATCAAAAATGAGATCAAATTATCTCACTATTTCAGTCCTGTATAGCAGGCAGATGTTTTCATACTCATATTTCAGTTTGCACAACTCTGTGTCAAAAAGAGGTGGAAAAATAAATGAAATATAGTCACCGGCTTTGTTATTTAAGAAGTAAAACTAAGCTAATAAATCAACAAAAGAATTCACTCTTAACAAATTAGCCATTGTAATAAAAAAATAAAATGTCAGAACATTCTGCATCCTGAAAGTCGGGCCAGGAGACTCAGGTTTTAAAAGAGGCTGTCTGTATGTGCATGTACAATGCATACATACACATGCCTCTACATTTACTGATACCTGCATGTATTTGTGTATATATTCAAGTTATTTTTATGCACGTACACTGTGATTTAGTAGTAGTGCTGGCTGCTGTGAGTGGTATTTCTGTATTTTACATTTCAATATATTTCAATCTACTTATACATTAGATGAAATGGCTTGTATATGGTTTTTAAATAACTTATATTAAAAATATACATAATTTTTATAGTGACATAATAATTTTAACCACTTGTTGTTTTTTTTTTTTTTTTCTTTTTACTTATAAGCAAATATCTCTGTCCAAATATGATCTCAATCCTTTTACTATTAAATTGATAACTTGACACAATGGAACAAAGTTTAATTAAAGTGTCCTAAAAATCTGAAAAAAAACCCAAACAAAACAAGAAAAAACCAAAAACCTCACAGCTGAAAGAGCACTATTATTTTTTGTTTTAGTTGCTACTTTCCAAACACGTGATGACTACTTCACTCTCAATAAAGCAGGAGAAAAAAATATTTAAATTAGCTGGTTATATTAAAACATTACAATATGTAGAAACTAGCCTGTAGCATCAATCCAGCTTTATAGAGAAAAAGCCACAATGAAACATATAAGTTCATATATTTATAGGATAATCTATATCTGATGGGAACTATCCAAGTCATATAAAGACGGGAAAGAGATTGATCTGATCTTATTGATGACTTCAGTTCAGTTATTAATCGTACCTCTCTTTGGCGCAGACAATCTTTATGACAGCTATCATATAAATTCTCCCCATTTTTTTTTCTTCAGTAAGAAATTTCAAAAATCATTTTTGCAAATAGAAAAGAAAGAAACAAAATTATTATACATTTATGGAATTTAACCAGAAAATTAACTTCTGAAAAGATTGAGAAATGAAGTACTCCTCAGAGATTCTTCAGTAAATGCTTCAGTATAAGACAAGAATGTCTTAGAATTCACCATTCACCAATTTTGCAAGGCAGAACTTCTGGGACACAAGCTATGTTTTATAAACAAATTCTGGTGACACTGGCCACATAGCAATTGTTAAGTACACTTAAAGAGTGCGTGCTCAGTCCTCTCTTTTCAAGCCAAATAAATGACTGTTTAGCTGTGGGCTTATTAAAAAATGTATTTCTTTTAGGAATGTCACAGAACATTTCTCACGTAAATATCACCTGATTTCTTACCTGGCAAACAGCTACAGTAAAATTCACCAATCAAATCCTGGCAATGGCCTCCATTTTTGCAGGGTTTGAAGGCACATTCATCAATATCCATGGAGCAGTTTTTGTCTGACAGAAAAGAAAATGAAACATTAAAACTATAAATCATGCTGGGTTGGGAAAGCAGAAAAGCTACTTCACAGTACAAGTGACAACTGCATAATTTAACTTTTCCAGGTTGGAAACACTATTTTATATTTGCTTGACAGCTTTAAAACTACAACTATTCATAGATCATAGCTGATAGTTAACAAATTAAATATTTTAAAGGAATAAGTATTAAATACATTTGCAAATATATTTTTGTGTATTCTAGCATTATATCTCAACACTGTAATTACTAGAACTATATACCATATTTAAGATACTTTTAAAGAGGTTTAATAACCTTGATAACAATAAGAAAAAAATTTTCAAAGTTACTTCCATACTTAGATGAAAAACTACTTCTTAGATCCCAACAGAAAACAAATTCTTTCAGCTGTTGCTTTAGTTTTGGATATTTAATTGAGATGAAACTCAAATTAATTCAAATCTGAAACAACAAAAAATGTAACAGAAGCATGTATAGAAGAGATGTAGAAGACAACATTAGAATACAATATAATATGTGAAAACAACTAAGACATACTGAAGAAAATTCACAGTTCCTCATCTATTTGTTGTGCATGGCAATAATTTGGAGCAAGCTCTAACCTGCTATTAATTATACTGGATCTTTCTGATCCAAAATTTAACCAAAATCAAGGAACAACTTTGGATATTAACAGCTCCAGTGACAGACAATGAAAACTGTAGCCATCACTGATGTGAGCAAGCAAAATAGTGGTTGCTATTCTACCCAGAAAGTGATGGAAAGATATTACTCAAATTGGATGTAAGAGATAGGTAACGTCTCCCAGGAATCTCAGTCTAAAGAACTACTGAAGTTTCCCCCACTGACTTGTACCATATACTACAAGCTATGTGAGAAAATTACAAATGAGTATGAAACTCTGGGAGTAAGAATTAAAGTGGGGTTGCTGCGTTTCGTCTTGGATGACCAAAGCTCAGACAGTGATAGATTCATTCTAAGAATAAATGCATGGTTGGCAGATGGTGCCACCTGATAGTTTTGTCTTCCTTAACCATATGATAATTTCTGAGCTAACAGGTAAAAATTGAATCTACATAAAAAACAAAATCAATGGGCTGGAGACAAATTGATGGGAAGACAGTGGAAGAAAATTTCTTCTAAAGTTTCTCTAAAATACTTATTTAAAAACAGGAAGGAGACAGAAGTGTATAACTTTTACAATCTTCCTTCCTTGCTTGCTTTCATTTCCTTTTGTTTCTTTTTTTTTTTTTTTTCTTTTTCTTTTCAAGTAAATAATAGAACAAACAGAAGTATTAAGAACATAGGACTTGGAATGGTGGGGAAATTAACAACCCAAACATCATTTTGGAAAGGAATTACCCTTCAAAAATGCATAAATATTTGAATGCGCTATTGGCAACCTTTTTATTCAGTAGTGGAGATGACAACAACAGATATTTTCTGAGATTTTATTCTAAGCAGAAGAGAAGAGTAGTCTCTGAATATTAAGAACATAATATGAAGAACTTAGATGAGAGCAATGGACCCACACAAAGGGAGAAGAGAGGGGGTAAACAGCATAAAAGCAAAAGAATTCAGAAAAATCACTAGGAATGCAAAAGAATGGTGATGTGAAACCTGCTGAGAGGTTGAACTAAAATAAAAAGATAAGTAAGAAAGCTTCTGCAAGATTACCAGGATGAACTATATTTTTGTGGGAGAAAGAGCCTGGGTTTTAGGAGACCAGGTTAGCAGTTCATGGTTTTCAAAGGATGAAAAATGCACAACTAACAGAAAATAGGTCAGGTTAACCTAAGATAAGATAACTTGAGCTAAGAAGGATAACCTAAAAAGTACAGCATAAATATGTTGGCATAGAATTATAACAGCAAAGACAGAATAAGATGTACCTATGTGCAGGGTAGCAAGAAATCATACTGTAAGTACTTCGGTTTTAAAGATGAAGGGAAGGTATGGTTTATGGAGAAGGATAATTCAATGGAGAAGGATAGCTACTGATAATGGCAGTCATGCCAAATTATTTAATGCTTCTTTTGCTTCAATCATTATAAAAAAGGTCAGCTCCAAGCAGATTGTTATCATAATTGATACCTATGATTAAAGGGCAAAACTTCAGTGCTGAATAGAGAAGACAGGCAGAGAATGTTCAGAAGAGTTAGATGTTCAGACAAGTTGGCCTGATGAACTTCACCCTTGGGTACTTTGAGAGCTGGCTGATAAAAACTTAGTGTTTTTCTTTGTGAACTTGTGGAAGACAGGTTAAGTACCCGAAGACTCAGTAATGTCACCCTTTAAAAAGGAAGAAAAGATGGAGCAGTGAAATTATAGAGCCATTTGTGTAATTTCAGTTCCTAGAGAAAACATGGGAAAAACTTATTAAATTGATTACTTGTAAGAACCTAATAATAATAATAATAATAATAATAAAGAATCCTATGTAAACAAAGCAATTCCCTTCTAAGCCAGAACAACAGTCCTTGTGGATTAAAAAAAAAAAAAAAAAAAAAAAGTATATATAATATTTCACATTTCAGTAAGTTTCCACTGCTACACTGCTATCTCACACAACATACTGATAATTGCACTAGATATGAATGACAAGAGAATATTACTGGATGGGTAAAAATTGTTAGAAAGCCATATTCATTAGTTATCAGTGGTTTACTATCAAAATGGATGAATAAATTGCAGAGATTTTGGAAGGGGTCTGCAGTGCAACTAGCTCCTCTCAAGAATTTCACCAATAATCTGAATGGTGGATAGCAGAATAGGTTTATTAATGGCATCACAAAAAGGTACATTGGAGGTCAGGATTAGAAGTCATAAATTTTGACAAACTGGAGATAAAGTTTGAAATAACAAATTTTATACATTAAAAACAAGTGGAAGATATCACGATACATGAGATCACAAGTTAAGTAGGAACAAAAAATAGAATTTTGTTTCAAATCAACTGAGATATAAAGAAAGGAACATAACCACTTAGATGCATTAAATAATCCTTCCATTCTTGTCTAGCTGGGGTAAAGCTGCTTTTGGAGTGCTTTGCACTGTGTAGTGAGCTGCATTCAAGAAAAATAATATAGAATCACAGAATATCCCAGGTTGGAAGGGAGCCACAGGAATCATCATGTCCTACTCCTAGCTTCACAGAAGACTACCTAAAAATTAAATCACGTGTCTGAGTATGTTGTCCAAATACTTCTTGAACTCCATCAGACTTAGTGTCATGACCTCTTCTCTGCTGAGCAAATGAGGACAGTTCAGAGCTGCATTACAAAAATGACAAAGAACTACAAAGGGTCATGTCTTAGGATAAAAAAGACAAACAATGAATGAGTTTGTAAAGCCTAAGTAAGGAAGATTTGAATAGAAATATGATGATAATCATCAAATAAGAAAAGGTTTTTGCAAATGTTTTTAGTTCTCCATGTCCATAGCCAACAGGCTAAGAAGTAATGCATTTAAGCTGCTGTGAGAGGAAGTCAGATTAAATGTTAAGGAGCTCCTTCCAATGGTCACTATAACAACACACTGAATAGATTGCCTAAGGAAAATAAGGAACGTCTTTGGATATCTTTGAGATACGGTGTGACATACATGTCAAGAATGACACAGTATGGTTGTGTTTGTTTCCTGCTGGGATGAGGCTGGAATAGACAATATTTAGTGTTTTCTTCTAGTGCTAAGATTATGTAATTGACACCTGCACTATTTATAATACTGAAGAAGATCCAAGGGCTTTTATGTTTGTATAGTGAATTGGATTGTCTTGAAATTTGCTATGCCTCGTGACAGTGTAAAGTAGAAGTATTCCAAATCTGTGGTCATGTAAGGAAGGACCAAGAGACAGCTGCATCAAAAGTCTAGGAAATTTAAAATAGGATAGGAAGGGTCTTAAGTTGTTTGGTATGTGATAAGAGAGCTCTCACTTTGGAGCCTTGTGCTACAATCCAGCCTTGTGATACAATCCAGATTTGTATCTCCACTCAGTCTCTCCATCCATTTCTGTAGTAGTCAGATAAGACAGAGGTGAGTCCAGGCATGCAGTCCAGGCAAGCAAAGGACACACAGCACATAACAAAAGTATCAACACTAGCAAGGAGAAAGAAACACCTTCTTATTGTAGACCACAAATGTACATAGTTGCAAATATATACGGATAGATAGATAATCCTACTAATATGAAGGGAGCAGTACAGCTTTTGACACTCAGCCTATATTCACCCAGTACTGCATTTTCACTCTCACTTCCTTGCCTGTATACCTCTGCTACAGGAGACCACTCATATGCACTAATTGAAATATTGTGATAAATTTTCTTTAGTTAAACAGTACATTTTTAGTGTACTGCAGGTTAGTTTTCACTGCTGCCAGATACAAGTATGGAAAAAGATATGTAGCTACTAAAGATATAACTACTAAACTATAGCTGAACCATATATAAGGAAAAAGCAAAGGTGATCTGGAAAGGACTGCTGCTGATTACTTCAGCATATGAGCTCTATTGCAATGCTGTGACAAAAAAATAATAATCTTAGATGTATTAACAACAAAAAACCACAACTATTTATGTGTAAGGGTAATTTTACCTCTGCATAAAGCATTGCCTACAAAGTTCCATACAGTCCTAAGCCTTGTATATTTGAAAATATGCAGGAAAAGCTACATGGTTTATTCAACTACTGAAAAAAGTATGCTGTTGGCAAAAGCTTAAAGACCTCCATCTGCTTCATTTATAAGAAACAAAACCAAGAAGTGACTTGATTAGAGTATATAAGTGTTTCTAAAAAGAGAAAATACTTGGCTAGTAAGAGTTTTTTTCACTTTGTGTGGCAAAGGTAATGACACAAAACTCAAAGTTGAAGACAAAAATATAAACAAAATATTTAATATAAATGTCTAAATCTAATGGTAATGACTATTAGAAAAAAAATGCCAGTCATATTCTGGCTTCTCTTCATGCATTCAAATCAGGATTTAATGCTTTTGGATTCAATGTGTGCTTTAATCAAAATGAAGTAATTAGATTCAGTACAAGGGCAACATTAACTGCCTTCTGGTATACAGACCTAACATAGAGTGTGCAACCAGCAATCTACGGGTTGTTAGAAGGCTTCCAGAATAAATTTACTCATCCTATAACCTTCTGTGAGTGGTTGTCTTTTCTAGGAAAAATCCAAGAGAATTCTGCAAGTCAGATACATTTCTGTGGCACCAATAGCCCACCTCAAGAGAGCTGATCCCTGTAGCATCCTTGTCATCATCTGAAATATATACATCCTGTCCTTGGGCAGCATACATGCACTGGAGGTACCTAGAAAAACTGTCTGTCAGGTGCTGCTCTGCTGTTACCAGAACAAGTAATCTATGCACTTCTCTTTCTTGTCTGAATGCAAAACTGCCAAGGAAGAAGACTTCTGATAAAAGTTATAAAAACAGCTTTAAAAACATCACTCTACATTTAACACTTTTCCCCTTCTGCCCCAGGCACTCCTTAGATGTGGGCAAGCAGCAGTCTCTGGCCACCCACCATTCATGTGAAGCGAGTCTGGCTCTTGGATAATGTCTCCATCATCACCACTGCATCCCTGTAGCCCGGTACATATGTAATTGCCATTGCTAGCATCAGGCCACAGGTTTTGCATCAAGCTAACAACAGAGGCGTCAGAGTTGAGGCCTCCAACGGCCAGGTAGATGTTGCCTCATTTGTTTTCGTATCAAAATCTGTGGTACAGTGCTAGTTGGTATTGTTAAGACAGTACTGAATAATAGACTTTGTCCAAGATCAGTGTTTTCTGGGTTTGTTGTTGTAGTTTTCAGGAAAAGAGCTGTCTGCTACAAAACAAAACAAAATAAAACAAACCAAAACCTAGAAGAAACTGTTCTAATGTAAGATGTCCCTTCCATTTTCCAAACTCAATAACAGAATATTTGGGAAGAATGGAAAATGTGCATTGCGCAAACTGTCAGGAGACAGATTTTGTCATACCAGAATTCACTCACTAATTATTCTTGTCATAACATGAAATTTGTTCCTAGCAGGTTAACTGAGCCAGTTATAATAAAAAAAATTGATGCAGTAGGAGATTCTGTCTTGATATCCATATGTTATTTTTACATGTGCAGTCAGATGCAGGTAAAAATAAAAATGGTGCTCACTATACTGGCATATTAAAGTTTGTTCTGTGGTGTCACAACTTGGATGAAGGGATAAAGTGCCTCCTCAGCAAGTTCACTGATGGTACAGAACTGGGAGGAGTGGCTGATACCCCAGAGTGCTGCCATTCAGAGAGACAGGCTGGAGCACTGGGTGGTGAGGGACCTCACAAAGTTCAGCAAAGGCAAGTAGAGGGTCCTGCACCTGCAGAAGAATAAACCCAAGCACCAGTATAGGCTGGGGTCTGATCTGCTAGACAGCAGCTCTGTAGAGAAGGACCTGGGGGTCCTGGTGGACAGCAAGTTGACCATGAGCCAGCAACGTGGCCAAGACGGCCAATGGTATCTTGGAGTGCATTAGGAAGAGCATTTCCTATGGTGATCTTCCCATTCTACTCCACCTGGAGTCCTAAGTCTAGTTTGGGGTCCCCAGGGCAAGAGAAACATGAAGCTCCTGGAGTGAGTTAAAGGCTACTAAAATGATTAAGGCAGTGGAGCATTGCTCACATGAGGAAAGGCTGAGGGATCTGGGCCTGTTCAGGCTGGAGAAGGCTCAGGAGATCCGATCAATGTACATAAGTTTCTGAAGGGAGGGTGTCAAGAGGATGGGGTCAGACTTTTCTCAGTAGTGCCCAGCAACAGGACAAGAGGCAATGGGCACAAAGTGAAACATGGGAAGTTCTGTCTGAACAAGAGGAAGAACATCTTTACTGTGTGGGTGCCTGAGAACTGGCACAGGTTGCCCAGAGAGGTTGTGGAGTTTTCTTCCCTGGAGATATTTAAAAGCTGTCGGTACACAATCCTGGGTAGTAAACTCTAGGTGACCCTGCCTGAGCAGGGGGGTTGGACCAGATGATCTCAAGAGGTCCCTTCCAACCTCAACCATTCTGTTATTCTGTGATTCTGTGACCTATAATATAAATACATTTAAAGATAGAGAGAGAGAGAGAGGGAGGGAGGGAAGGAGAGAGAGAAAAAAAAAATGGTTTAGAGAAAAAGCAGGGAGTTAATGAAAATCTGGATAATTTCTTACAGCAACTCAGGAAGACAAAGAATTTTAATAATCTTTTCCAGTCTTGTGTTTGTGCTTTAATTACAATATGAGCTTTTCTAGACATGATGGCTTTCCATTTTTGAATTGATAAGGGCCTCCCAGCAACCTACAATCTTTTTTTAATCTTTTTTTTTTTTTTTAATCTATTGAAAAATAAACCTCTTCATTTTAAATTATGTTCCAATTTATCTAAATTAATTAAGTACACAGCCATTCCCCAAAAGATATTAATTTCTGTTCTAAATAGTTTATATTATACATGACAATTGACATCACCATTGAAAAAAAATCATATCCAGAATAAAGGGGATAAACTGAAATACAAAAATAATCTCATAACACCTCAAGTAGAGCAATGATAAAGTAAATCCTACATAAACTAATTAAATTTTTGATTGAAGAATTAATTTATTTATTTATTTTTTTTTTTTTCAGATGGTTCTGACTGTTATTATTCACCCTCTAAGTTAAACAAATCATGCTTAGTACTTGCAGATGAGAAACTATTGGAAAAATGTGCCATATGATTTCTCATAAAAACAGACTTTGCTTATTTTTTAGATGACTGGAAAAAAACATTGCTACTGAACTATAATTGATTTGTTTTTCTTTCATGCAATTCAATAGTTTCTTTAATGTATTAGGCTATCAAAATTTTTATGTAATGTAATTTGCAGCATGATGAAACTTAAACAGACTTGTGTGCACTCGACTAATCTTTTTGTTCCACTCAGTGTTCTAAGCTGAATTCCTTTGAGGGGAAGCAGGTATGCTTATACATTAGGCATGAAGATAAACGTTCTCTAATAACCAAAGAAATACATATTGAATACTGCTCCACATATGCATAGATAGTGTTTGTTTTCCAGAATGTCAGGTTTGCACACACAACTGTAGGAAGCCTGCCCTAGGCGACCTGCCTTCTGGAGTGTTTCTGAAACCTAGCAGCCCAGCAGCACAGTCCCATCCTAGCAGCTTGCTCTGAGATAGAGCTCTGATGGCCAGGAGCCAGGGAAACCATCTTGTCCCTGTTCAGTCTTCTGTTTCCAGGTTTTAGTTTGGTTTGAAAAACATCAGTGATCAGTCCAGAGATCAGATATAGGTACTTTGTTTATATTAGAAGTCATTAGGAGACATCAGAGAAAAGGATACCTGGCTTTTGGCCTGCTTCTGTAAGGGCTAGGGATGTGGAACGATAATTTGATGCATGAGATGCATGTGAGGCTATCCGTGACTCTAAAGATGGGTGAGAACCAAAAGATTTCTTATGCCAGTTCATTCCTTTGAATCATTGGGGGCAGGACTGGAGATGATTAGCATGGAATGGAAGATGGAGGGACTCAATGATTTTAAACTGTACAGTGCTACTGCCATTAACTGAAAACATCTAGATCATCCAGCCTGAAAAAAAAAATGCCTGAAATGGGACAGGTTTTGCAGATTCATTGAAAACAAACCTTAGAAAACCTCAGAAATTGAATACACAGGAAAAGATTTTTTAAAGCACAAAAGAGGTGCCTCTTTTTACCTTGCATTGGAGTGAGTTGAGTTAGAAGACACCACACTGCCTTTTATAATCTTGATTTATAAATGTTCAGTGTTGCAGCAATTACTTGTTCAGCCACAGTAGCCACTACAGGATTCTTCAAACTCATAGTATGAGACATACCAGAGGGAAATATATAGATTTGATCTTCAGAAAGCTTGAAAATGTATTTATTCTGCTTTGCAACGCTTAGAGACTTATTTAAATCAACATTCAACTGATGGTAGATTTAGACTGTTGGTTTGTACTGTTTCAAGATAATGATAAACATGAACGAGAGAGATGCAAAACCTCAAACAAGGATCATGTTACCCATAGAGCATTCATATGGACCATGATGTAAGTGAGGAAGTCAAAATCTCATGAATATAAATTAGAATAAACTTCAGTGCTAAGTGCTAATGGGACCTGGCAGAACCATGACAATTACTTTTAACTATGCTATGACTGGTGCATATATGCGATGAATAAAATAAATCACATTTGTGAATCATAAATATTAGTACTAATCCACAGCCAGCTAATTTGTATCACCTATTTCTATGATTACCTCTGAGAGCAAGCATGGTGTTCTCATCAGCAGCTTGGAGCTTATATAAGCCTTTTGCTTTCCTGGATTTCTCTTCCCAACATAAAAAAAAAATATATAAAAAAATCCATCCCCATTTCAAATTATTCCTACATCCAGAAAGCCTACATGACAAAACCTAACAAAATTAGGACCACAGCAGGTCCCCTTCACTTCTGGCTAGTTGTGCTTTGATTTTGGTAACTTAACAGTAATGCATGCCATTCAGCTGAACAAGCTCTCTCTATTTGTGAGCCTTTCTACTCATCTGGTTAAATTAATTGGTTGATAAGACAGTGAAATGACTCAAGTAAGAGAAGTAAAAAACACTTTCAAGTCCTGTTATTTCTCCCCAGTGGAGACAGGCATAGGTTTGTTCTATAAAATTTCCTATGGGAAAAAAAAAAAAAAAAAAGGATGCAGTTTCATTTTTGAGGAAACTGTGCTGAAGTCTACAAGGAGCCCAACACTGCTGTTTCAGTGATAAACCAGCAGGGACCTGCTGGGGCCCTGGAGGAGAAAGGCGTGAGGCTGAAGGCACCTCCATCAAGCCCATCTTAGCCATATGGCCAATGAAAGCAAAATCCCTTGGAGATGTATCCTTCCACACACTACTACTGTTCCTGTAGGACCCATCCATGCCTTTACACCAAGCAGGCCCAGCCTAGGAAGGGACAGCAATGCTGGGCACGAGGAGGCAGGCCAGCTGTGAGGCAGCAGGGCTGTCCTCTCGGGGCCTAAGCTTCTCCCCATTCCAGCTGCACCAGCACCCTCAGGGCTGATTTTAGACTAGACTCCTGTTTTATTGACCCTGTGCACTTCTCCTATACAGAGAACCTTCATGTTGCATTTGAGAGAATGGGAGGAATGTTACCCAGATAGGCGGAGGTTTGCCAGATTTGCAGCATAGGTTCCATGTCTGGATAGAATATGCTAAGTGAACAGACATGGGTTAACAGACATGGACTGTCTTTACCTGTCTCGACAGCTAGAGGTGCTTGAAAGCCCTCTAGTTGATAAAACCAGCAAAGCATTGTGAGGGAAGGAAATGGCACTGCCACCATCTGTCCATTTGTCCAATGGTTGTTTACTATGGGATAATTGTAGAAATCCTGTGTATGCTGACTCCCACAAGAGGGCATTTGAAAGCAAGGTTTGATTTAACAGAGAAGGAAAGGCTTTTCCTTGTCTTCCTCAGAAGGGACACTGGAAGGATGAACATAACAAAGAAGATGGATAGATAATAGCAGGATTTCTGGTATAACAATTTTGAATCTCCTGCTAATGATGCTTTTCTGTATCTGTTATATAATATGGATTTCTACATTGCTTAAATATTAACTGGATGAACAATAAATTCCTGTATGTACAGTGTTTTCTTTTGCTTCTAAACTTATTTTGAGTATACCACTGCCATTATGGCAATATCTACCAGGGACGTTTACATCAGTCCTAGAACTCAGAAGAACATGGGACATAAAGGGTACCATAAGTAAACAGTGGCAATTCAGAAAGCTGCAAGATACTGAAATCTGTAACTCTCGCATTAAATCAGCATATTGTTGCACAATATGCTGATTTACTACTGTTTGTTTTTCTTAGAAGATATAAGCTCAAATATTCAGTATTTGGCATCAAAGACCATTTCTAGGGAGGATGAAGCAGTTGTCAGAAGGCATGGAGAGATCTGATTTTCATGACATCCAAAACAGTTGATTGTGCATTTATTGCACATATAGCATAAAGCACAGATGAAAATACCCAGTGTAATCAGGAGGGCCCTTATACCCACTTCCAGTTCCAATCAGTGCACTGGCTGATTTGTTTTCTGATGGGAGCTGTCCTTTCTCACAAAAGTAAATAAATAAAAATAAAAAATAAAAAAGTGTCAGACCTCAAAGTATTCATTAAAATCTGCCCCTCACCCACTGGTAACTGTTTTTATCATTGAGAAAACATGAATTCTTTTGGTACTGGTGCAAGCAGATTAGCAAACTGCTTGCATCAGTATGAATCTAGGATTAAGTGTTCCTTCTAGGGAGCACATACCTTGTTCCAAGCTTTCATGACACCTACAATTATCCTTATAGTTCTGCTTCTGTAATATATATAACTCCCTTATATCCCGAAGTAGTGTAGCTGTATTTTCAGAGGAACAGCTTTTCCTGCATTCCCTAGTTAAAACTGACTGTTTGGAAGCTACTACAGAAAAATTACATGTTTTCTGTTTTGATCCTTGCAGTATAGCAGTGAGAGGTTTTTTTGTTTGTTTGTTTGTTTTAAAGTTTGTTCTTTTAGAAGTATCATATTAAAAATGCTCCCATTTACATAAACAAATACTTTGTGGTCACCTCCTTTGTTTTTTATGTTTGACATAACACAGGCATACACTATACAAACTCATAACAAAAAAGCCAGTTATCAAAGCAAAAAAAAAAAAAGAAAATATGGTCTCGTAGGAAAATAGAGCACATTTCAGTTTTGTAATGCAGAATAATATCAGAATATGTTGGCATGAATCAAGCAAAATTGCAGACATCTGTGGGAACTGCAACTATTATCACTTTCACAAGATTCTACTTTTCTGTGTATCATCTTACATTCCTTATGTCCTATCTGCCTATTGTTAAATATAAATACATAAATATAAAACACATGACTTTCTCCTAAACGGGATGTCATTGGTGTTACTATCAACCTCAAATGGTTTATTTACTTATAACTTAAATTTGTCTCCTCATCCACCACCACTTGACTCATTCCTTTAACCTTCCATCTCTCCATAACTTTTTTTTTTCTTCTTTTCTGTCACTACAGATTTTGATTGTCACCCTGTACACACACAGTTTGCTTTTTACAGAACACCCACTAGTTTCATAGGATTTCTGAGACTGCCCAGCAAATGATGATTTTTTGCTGCCACGGCTCATATTCTTGTTACCACTCATTCCATACTAATGGCATTCCATTTGCTTCCCTGAAATCAGCAGCTGAAAGTCAGTGTGTTCCAGTCCCTGACATCACAGCCTATTAGTTGTTAAGATAGCATATTTTCTGAGACAGTTTTATTGATTTCCCCATGATCCTGTTAGCTGCTTCTGGCAGCAAGTAGGTTCATGAAGACTGCTCCTGATGCAAGAGATATTTTCTTAAGCCTGTTGTACACACAAATAATTGTGCAATTTCCAACCTAATTATCATAAGGATTTGATGGCATCTTTCTTGAAGAGAATAAAGTGTACTCTTGCTAAAATTGTATTCTTTTTTTTCCATCTGCATCACAAGAAAATTATGGCTGTGATATGATCTTCTGAAGATAAATACCACCAGCTATAGCTATTGTTGCATGCCTAGGAAAAGATGAAATAATATTTTTCATGGCCTATGTATTTTCTGAACACTTTTTATCTAGACAAAATATAGTTCTGCTTTCCATCAATTAGTCTAAAAGCATACACACCGTTTTCAGTTTTTATCATCTTAGTAAGGAAGCTAAAGCAGATTTTCAATAGTGTGGAACACTAAGTTGAATTTATTTTTATTAATGCTAAAATACTGAACAAAATGCAATCACAAAGAGTTTTTTATTCTTTTTAATTTCAGAAAAGTAAATAAACATTTAACTATTTAATGCCTTATCCAGAGTACAATATATATTACCAGTGAATCCTGGAGGACAAACACAACTGTAGTCTGCAATCAGGTCCAAACAAGTTGAATTGTTTTTACAGAAGCCATAAGTGCACTCATCAAAGTTCATTTCACAGTTAAGACCTTCAAATCCTTGGGAAAAAAAAAAAAAAAAAAAAGTGCTATGCATTATTTAGCTACATGTATGCCTTCTCTGGGTATTTATTTATTTTTTCTAAAGAATAGATTAGTTTCAATTTATTCTTGCAATACAACTATCTTGAACTCTTTTTGAAAGATCTTCCTAAAAGCTTTTCCTGTGCTATCATTAATAAACAAAATAATTTGACCATCAAACATACTATAAAAAAGGGATAATAATTGAAAGAACAAATTTTAGGATTCAGTATTTTCATTAATCTAGTTGAACTTTATATTCAGCAGAAACTAAAGGATTGGTATATCTTCTGCCATTTTGAGAACATTACAGATGTACTGGGATTTGGGCATCTGATTATAGTTTTAATAATCAACTCTCAAATAGTCACTTCTCCACTTATTCTCTGTGTTTCTCATGTAATAGTGACTTTTAGCAAACTAAGAAGTCCCAAAGTTTTATATATATATATACACACACACACATATATATATATATACTTGAAATTGCAGGAGAATCTCCACTCCAGTATCTGACATTTTACACTCCTGTAAATGTATTCTAATTCGTGGTCATGCTACAAAATGACTGTCATTAGTGCTGTCACAGGCCATGGCTGCAGAAAGACCATGACTAATGCTAAGCCATCAGCACCCTCAGTGCAAGCCATATTCTCATAATTTCTCAAACTGACCATGGAACCAATTTCCACTGATCCCTAAGTCATAAAACTTTAGAATTGCCCTGAGTTCATTAATAATGTATATAGTAACAGCTCTCATTTACAATAAGAATTTAATCAGACCCATGTCTCACAGGTAACAAGTAAGCCACAAAATTATCAATGTGGATGCCAAGAATTATTTTTCTGTAAGCTGATCAGGTAGTGTAAACAGCAGAATGATCTTTTCCAAGCTCAATTTTCAACTGCTTTCCAATATCTGTTTTGGCTTCTAATTTAAACTAACTAATGATGGAGGCTGTACTTAAAAAAATATTTGTAGCAATTTCATTTTTTGTGATGAGTTTCTAAAGTTATCATTGGCACTAGAATGCTTGTATTAGTATATAAATAACTGAAATATTACAATATTACAATATTACAAAGCTATGAAATCAATTCACCATCAGTCCATACATACAAAACAGCACTGTTTGAGATTAAACTCAAGAAATTTTAAAATGCGGAAACAAAGTATCAGGTTATAAAACACAAGCTTGACTCTTTTTTAACTAAAATTGCAATTATAAAACTACAAATATTCAGAAGAAACTTTTTTTTTTTTTTAAAAAAAAAAGTATTGCAGAAAGACAATGTAATATTAAATGTTTTAAAGTTTTTTATTTTTTCCTTGAACTACTTTTTTTTCTTGAAACCACTCATTTGTTCATACACTTTTCATACACTGGACAATATGCATTTTTACAGAAACTGACACAAAGTATTGAAAAACATATTTTTTTTTTTTTGTCTGTGAAAATTTTAATACATTTTAATACTGAAGAATTGCTACAAAATCATTATTTTGGCCTTTGTCATTTGCTTCTTATGTTCAGTCCCAAAACTGCAAATTAGTACGTCAGGATAAAATATTTTATTTGTAAGCTTATTCATACAATTTTCTGTGATTTCACATGCTACACATTTATGTTTTTCTTCATTTAATCAGGTTTTGCTAAAATCATGAGGTTTTGTGTGATAAATGTAACACATATCTGCCTCCATTCATTTTGAGTGTTCTTGTTTTATTGGGTGTCTTGATGGACAAAAATACAAATGAGAGTTCATTAAAGAATAACTTATTTTCAGAGAAAGAAAAAATTTTAAAAATGTTTTTTAGACTGTCAAGAAGATATTTTGCAGACCGAAGGCAATTTTAAAAATTGTCAGAGATAATAAAAATAAATTATTTTGAACAACTTACCTTCAGGGCAAAAACAATCATATCTGTTGACATCATTCTGACAGACAGCACCATTCAAACAAGGAGCCGAATCACATTCATTCATTTCTATTTCACAGTACTGGCCTGAAAAACCTGCAAAGGAAACAAGATAATCTTTGATTTTCTTCATCTTTATGTGTGGTATTAACATGAAACTTTCATTCTAAATGTTTTTCTGTAATTAAAACCATGAGTTGTTAGAATCTTTATTTTATTGAAAGAGGAACCTGAAAGGGAGAACTTCTGTATTTTATCGACAAAGAATTATATTTCTCTAATTTCATATCTGATATTGCAAATACGTCTTTATTCCTGAAACAAAGCAATAAATAAAATAGGAAGTACTTCCAGAAAGTAGGAAGACATTCATAGCATTATGTAAACTATAGACATATTTTCATGTGTTTTGCTTGTATTAGAGTCACTTTGATGTTTTTATGATACCTTTTGTGAATTTTGACATGTTAATGTAAGAGACAGTATATCAATTATTTTATTGCCTAGCTCTTTCAGCTGTGGAGAGGAGAAGTAAAATATACAGAGTACGAATACATTGAAGCATACCGAACAGCTGCCATATGAGTCAGATCTTCAGTATGTGCGAATTGTATAACTTAATTACAATAGGTGAGTATGCTGTCTGCATATCCTGCTAAAAGAAGGAAAACAGTCATCACAGTAACAAAAGGAAAAGACAACTTAGTCTCCTTGTTCCTTCAATACACTGTACTAAAGGTAGGTGGACAGGCATTGGCAGTGGGGCCTCCTCTGTGAGGAGAGGCTGGGGCTGCCCCGTGCCAGCTCCAGCTGGTTCCAGCTGGCTCCAACGGCCCCACTGCAGGGCACAGCTGGGCCCAGCAGCCAAGACTGCGGTGCCTCTGGGGAAGTTTATTTTAAAAGAAGGGAAGAAAATGCCAGACAGGCATTTCTTGAGGAAGGTGACTAGAATGAGTGAAGAACAGCCTTGTGAGCACTAAGAGAATGGAGGGTGGAGATGTTCCGGGTGCTGGAGCAGATTCTCCTGCTGCCTGTGGAGCAGGTAGACATGTCTGGAAGGAACTATAGCCCATGAAACACCCACATTGGGGCAGGTTTATCTTGAAGGACTGCAGCCCACTGAAGGACTCTGCTGGAGCACGGAAAACTGTGATGAGGAAGGAACTGACCACAACCCCATTCCCCAAGCTACTGCACTGATCAGGGCTGGGTGAGAAGGTAGAGGAGCTGGGAATGAAGGAGTGAAGCTGAGCCTGGAAAAGTGTGTGGAAGGTGTTTTATTTTGTCTTTGTTTCTCACTGTACCATTTTATTTTAATTGGCAATAAATTAAACTGATTTCTCCCCAAGCTGAGATTGATTTGCTTGGCATGGTAGGTGATAAATGATCTCCCTGTCTTCATCTCAACCCATGTGCTTTTTCTGCACATTTTCTCCTCCAGTCCTGCCAAGGAGCAAGAGTGGCTGGGTGGGTATCTGGCAGCCAGCCAATGTCAACCTACCAAATCTATATAGCTTTGTGCCATGTTAATTCCAAATTTTGCTACTAATCTTTGCACAATTGTCTGCATGTTCCATTGAAGTGCACCATTTAAACAAGTTGCCACTCTTCTTCTAATCATTATTTTTAAGGCATTACATAAACAATGGATGGAAAGTAGATACTATTGTGTGCACGCCTCTAAAGCTGAATATATTTATATTGAGTTCTGCAGCTAATTTTTAATGTATGACTGATGATGACCTACTTACTACAAGCAAGGCATGTCCCAATTTACTTGAAATAACAAAAGAAATCTTGTTCATTGTTACTAGAGAAAAATAATTCCATGTATAAAATGAAAGTGTTCATGCTGTTTTTTTTGTTTGTTTGTTTGTTTTAAATATCTTTTTGTTGTTGTTTTGTTTTGTTTCTATGTATCTTACAATAATTATTTTTATTATTTGAATGGAGAAAAAGCATTCTTTTTTTATATTAAGTTCTCAGGATGTGACTTGTGAAAGATGTATACTGAAGATGTGGCACACCATTAAACATGCATATTTATCGAAAGCAAAAAATTCCCAATTTGTATATTTTCTCTAAAAGTGAACTTGCAGACAAAAATTAATAAATTAAAACTATATTGTATATATTGGGAAAATAAAATGGTTTTACATCTTTCTTTCCTATTTTTGTGTCAATTTTAAAGGTCCCTAAAACCTTATCTTATTTGGAAAACAAATTCCGAAACCTTCAGAACCATGATAACATGTCAATTTATGATGCATTTGTGAATACCAGAGAAAATAATTTGTATAGAGTTGATGGTTGTGTCAGCAAAATAGCAACAAATACAGGTAAATAGTGGAGTGCCCTGGTGCAATCAGTGTATCTGTCAATTCTTTTCCCTGTTCCTTGCAGAATTTATTTATGAATTCTAATATATGGTTGGAGTCTCACATAAGTTATAGAGTACAGCCTGCATTGAATACAGAAGTCAAATATCAGACATGCTTTCAAACAATCTAATTTTAAGTCTCATCTTACACTGAACTTTTTCAGAAGACTCCCTACACAATCATCACTATTTGGATTATTCTAGATATCAGATATATTCTGGTATATATCTTGATATCAGATATATTCTGGTATCATATATTTCCCATGATTCTAACTATCAAGTAAAATGTAGATGACTTGTAATAGTTAATATGTTGATGGTAGAGGGTCCAAAGTGTGGTTTACTGTGAGGTAAACTGTAATTCCTATGCATTGTTATGGTCAAACCAGGGAAGTGCACACTGTCCCTTCCATTACATTTATTTATTTATTTATTTTGTTACTCTGTTGTGCTGTGGAACTGGCCTTAATAACCTATGATGTTCCCGGTTGTTCAAAATTTCAAAAAGATTTATTTTCCCACTCATATATCTTTAATGCTCATTCAATTTTATACAATACTTCAAATGTACAATTTAAACCCATATTCGGAAAGAGCACAGCATGGGAGCTAGCTAAACATTGTGCTAACCCTTCACCCAGGTTTAAATACATGCCAAATAAACACCTGTGGGGTTTCTCACACTCAGCCCACCCTACATGCATTGTTTCAATATCAAAAATGTTAACCTGGCTATCATTTTTTTCAAAGTGAAAAACCTACAGCAAGATATGATGAAATACAGACTTCAAAACTATAGTGTTCTACAAGCACAGAGGTTTGTTACATAAATATCTGGACCATAAAATACTCAAGGTTCCACTGTGAAAAGTGCTGTTCACATTTTTAATGCCCTTTTCCCTAATGTGTCTGTTGGTAGAGGTGCCCTCTCTGAACTATTATTTCAGGTAAAGTCCTTCTCCATTTCCCCTCCTCAGGAACTTGTAGAGAGCAATGAGGTTGCCTCTTAGCCTCTTTTCTCCAAACTCAGTTTCTCCAAACCTGACAAACATAGTCTCCTCAGTCTTTCCTCATATGAATGTCTACCCACCCTTTTATCAGTTTTGTTGCCCTCCCCTGGATTCATTCAAGTGTCATAATATTCTTTGTATATTTGGAGACCAGAATTGCACATAATATTCAAGGGGAGGCCACAACAACACTATATGATGTGGGAAAATCACCTCTTTGGACTGGCTGGCTGGCCCAAAAAAACAAAGAGAATTGCAAATTCTCACTGCCTGAAAGAGTCTGGCACATGTTGATATCTCCCTGTGAAATGTTTTTTATAATACAGCTTTTAATATATTCAGCTTCCTTGTGAAGGGGAGCAGAGGGGCAGGCACTGATCTCTTCTCTCTGGTGAGAGTGACAGGACCTGAGGAAATGGCATGGAGCTGTAACAGGGGAGGTTCAGATTGGATATTTGGAAAACGTTCTTCACTGAGAGGGTGGTAGGACACTGGAACAAGCGTCCCAGGGCAGTGGTCACAGCACTGAGCCTGCCAGAATTCAAGAAGCATTTGAACACTCTCAGACACATGATTTTGGGGTGGTCCTTTGGGGACCCAGGAGCTGGACTCTATGATCCTTGTGGGTTCCGTCCAACTTGGGATATGCTATGGTTCTACGATAATGGTATGATCCCATTGACTAACTGTTTTTTTTGAGCTCTTTCAAAGCACGTAATATTTTTAGCTGAACTGAGGCTTTGCTAGCCATTGTCTGACATTTTTATTTTAGGTCAGTTCTCTCAGTTACTGTAACAACTTAGCATTTTTCCAAAAATAGAGCTTTAAATGGTGCTTGGAGACATGGTTTAGTGGGTAATATTGGTGATAAGGGGATGATTGGACCAGATGATCTTGGAGGTCTTTTCCAACCTTAATAATTCTATGATTCTATGAAATACAACAAGCTTGTTTAAACCACTACAATAGGGAATTATACCTGATGTGTCTGAAGACCTAATTGCCGAGACAACTGAGTATTAACACTTGACCATTGTAACTGACCATTGCAGGGAAAAGAAAATGGAAGAACTCAGAACAACCAAATATCCCAGTCCATTTGTAGTCAAAAGTGATTTCATTTGTAAGCATTAAGATTGGGAACTGTATGTTTCAAAGCCCTTTCTAAAAATTATCAATAGCTGGAAAGAAACACAGCAGTCAGCGCATGTCACCAAGCCTAAAGGTTCCAGAGATTTCTTAGGATTACAGGCCATTACATGAACGGTAACAACCGTGAAATTGCAGTTGTTTCCTGAAGATGACTCTGAGCTCATAGACACACAATGTCACTCTTGCTTCTGAGGCTAGTCCTACCCAGTCTGATATTCTTTCACTCGGGAACACAGAAGAAGCAATACTGATTTGTGCCAGATAATAATCTTATGTCAGAAGAAAGTGGAAATTAATAGGAAAGACAGAAGAATTAGGTGAATTGGTCTGGAAAAGACATTTGATAATCTTACAAATTAGTAAATTTAACAACAATGTTCTTTAATATAACTATTCCACAGCAAATCCAAATACAAAACTGCATATTTGACTATTCATTAGAATTTTATCATCACAACAATAGCTTTGGACTGGTTCTACAGTGAAGGGATCATGATATAAAGGGATACCTGGTGGCAACTTTCTCTTTGTAATGACTAGAATATGTTCCAGTACTCATCCCGCATATTTTATATTCTGTATACTAAGAATTCCCCTGAAGAAGAAACTTCAACAACAACAACAAAAAAGAATTGTGAGATTAGAATTTATTCACAGAATACTAGATGGACCCTGTGGTTTCAAACTTGCAATGGAAAACATGACAAAATGAATTAACCTTTTTTATATGACCTATCTAACTTCCTAATGAATAAAGCAATGTAAAACCATTCTTCATATTTAAAACAAAAACAATAATTTACCAATGTATTATGAGATTAAACATTATGAGTATGAAAAGCTGAGGGTCAAAATTAATTGCTATGAATTCTTTATTAATGAATTCTAATGCAGTGCATACATGCATTATCACATATTTAGCTGTTCTTTAACTAATAAAGAATTATTTCTTTAAGGCATTGTAAACTGGGAGCTTTGAAGAACATATTCAATTCCCAGGTAAATTGTTATTATTATTATTATTATTAGCAGAACTCATCAAAATTTCCTAATTTTCACAGACTCATCAAAGTTTCTTAATTTAAAAGTCTGGAAGAGTAAGTTTGGAGACACACAGTGTCAATGGTTCCATGCTAAAATATAATATAAATTTTGCTACAATATCAAGTTGTCATCTCAGAAACTGCAAAACTCTGAGACTAGAGCCTTTCTCAAAGTTACAATGAGAAAGACGTGCCTTTCTTAAATAGCAAATATATAACTTCAAGTTTTTGTTATTTGTATCTGACTGATCTACAGATGCACAATCAGACATTCCGGGGGAATTCTAATGAGATAACTCCTGCCAGCCTCAGATGATAGAATAAATGTTCAAGATGTAATACTGTTAAAGACAGATGGGACCCCTTTATTCACTCATTTTATAGACATACAGCTTTCTCAGAAACTGTTTTAAAAATCTTTTCTCATGGGACTTGTAGAGAACACATACCCATTACATGATTTCTCAAATCCTTTCTCTAAGGTGTGATTTATTATATACACAGATATAAAGCATTGCTTTTCTAGCAAGCTTATGGTTAGTATCTTTTTCATTTCCTTCATTTTCTATGAAGTTTGCCCTAACTCTTAAGCATTTTACATGTGGTAGGCTTGAAATGATGAAAAATGAAGCTTTTGACACTTAATCTCTTTAACTCGAATGTTATGAATTATTAACTGGTGATTGTTATTGCCACAACTTCTTGCTGCCTATCTTTCTGTCCAGGAGGAAGATAAGAATCTCCTGATGTCATAGAGCAAAAGACAAGGGATGGGAAACAAAGATGTGATGAAAGGAGATACTCCTTTAAGACTGTGAGAAAAAATTGTTCAGTATGTTAGCTGTTACTGTTAGCTACCAAAAAATGAAGTTACTGGCACTTTTATTTCTTATAATGAAGAATCTTCATGGTTTGGCTCTGAACAATTCTACATGCGAAAGATGAGAGAACACTACTGTTCTAATAATTTCTCATCTTTCACAGTGCTAGCCTGTGTTGATCAAAGGGAGGTCCCGCAATTAAAAGAACAAGAAATATATGTACCTATTTATTAGAAGCACTCAATAACTGAAGATGGGTTGAAGATCTTACAGTAAGTTTCTACTTTGTGGCAATACTTCTCAGAGAAAAAAGAAGAAAAAGAAAAAGAAAAAAGAAAAAAATTGAATATTTTTCAGACTAACAAGAGACTCACACAAATCAAAGGGGAAAAAAAATCCTTGCTTTCTGAAAGCCTTGGTTTCAAAAACAGTTCAGTTAAACTGTGATTGACCACTTTCCTCCCTGCAAAGGTATTCTGTACCATCACTTCCCAATACCTCATGAGAAGCTGCAGAGCTCAGTTTACCTCCAAAGGTATGGGAGCTGAGATCTCGTTAGATTTCTTTAAATAAAAAAAAAAAAGAAATTATGTTTCCCTCAGAAAAGAGAAAATATTAAAAATAAAGAATTAAAAATACAATTCAGAAAAATAATATATATATATTTAGAAATGTGATAACTTTATTTTATGAATTGTCATCCTGGTATAAGAAGATAATGGCTTGGACCAAATTTGGATATTGCATAAATATTGACAAAATACATAGCAGGGGAAGGTACTATGCTCTTAATTTTATTTTCAGAATGGTAGCTTCAAATTTCTAAAATTCAGAGAAGTACAAGAAAAATGACATTAAAGTATGGGACACAGTTGAAAGAATTTCCTAAAGGAAGAAAGAATATCTTACATTTATACTTTTCTAAGTTATGACCAGGATGACCACATGTTGTTTATAATGCTAGCTACATTTACAGAAAGTAAGAAAGTTCGTATGCCCAGGAAGCCAACTGTACTCTAGGCTGCATCAAAAGAAGCATGACCAGCAGGTTGAGGGAGACAATTCTCCCCCTCTACTCTGCTCTTGTGAAACCACACTGTATTGGTTCTCAGGTCCTCAGAATAAGAAAGACATAGACCTGTTAGAGCAGGTCCAGAGGAGGGCCACAGGTATTACAAAAGGATTGGAGTACCTCTTCTATGAAGACAGGCTGAGAAAGTTGGGATAATTTTACCTAGAGAAGACGAGGCCTTCCTGTACTTAAAGGGAGAGGCCTCCAAGAAGTAGGAGATAAACATATTATTAGGGAGCGTAGTGATAGGACAAGGGGTAATGTTAAAATAAAAGAGCAATTAGATTAGATTAGATTAAATTAGATTAGATTAGATATGAAGAAGTAGATTTAGATTAGAGATTAGGAAGAAATTCTTTACTATGAGGATGGTGAGGCACTGGAACATGTTGCCCAGAGGGGTTGTGGATGACCCATACCTTGAATAGGTCAGGCTGGATGGGGCTTTGAGCAACCTGGTCTGGTGGGAGGTGTCCCTGCCCATGGTAGGGGGCTTGGAACTAGGTCCCTTCCAACCTAAACCATTCTGTGATTCATTCTTTGATTCTATAAATAATAATAATAAGATATGAATCGACAATTAGGAGTGAAATAGAAAATATATTCAGACTTTCATCAAAGGGGAGAAAGTTACAGAAGAAGAGGGGATGAGAGCTTGAAAGTGGTGTTGATTTTGAAGAGAAAACCCACCAATACACAAAATGGAAATATAATTTTACAAATGGTCCATATATACTCAAAATAGACAAACATTTAAAAAAGAAAATAACTGGAACAAAAATTCTGCATTACCAAATGAATCAAACACTAAACTAGAAGACCTATTCTAGCTTTAATTTCTAAGCAGTTGAGAGTATGAACTTAACTGAGTCTGCTCATGTTTCTAATTAGTCAGGTGATAGAGTTATACTTCATGAGGACTGTTTGTAGCAACATTTTCAGGCTGAAGGAAGCAAGCAGTCTTCAGCACATCTCAATCCAATGTACTGCTCACCTATGGACTGTATGTGAAGTTTTGCATTTATGGAAAAGTACTTTTTCAGTCCTGTATACAATGGTAGAATGGAGACATGTACTTGTGACAAAAGAATAAATCTTTTCAGATTGAAGATCCTCCTCATTTACTTCCTCAATACTTCTCTTACATCTTCATAGTTTACTATGTGACATGGCTCTTCATAGTTTACTGTGAGACTCCTCTATTTATTTTGATCATTTTTAATATATTACTTGGCTCTGAATCCTCACATTTTAACAATCTTTGGTACTAATTGATCAAACCACAATAATAGGGTTGCACTGATCACATCAATTGTGAAGAGTTAAAATTCCCTCTATGTACATTTTAAAATTGATGCCTGATATTGGAGAGCAAAGTTGAAGTACCTGGAAAGTAGTCCTGCAGCCTCCCAGATATCTGTTTAGTTAAATCTGCATTTGTTTCTGTTAATCTTTGTATTGCTGCACTGTTTAAGTAAACAAAATTATATTGCATTTGGTAACAGCTTATTAATTCACTACTTCATGGATATAATGGGATGTGACAGGTTTACTGTGTATAGATCGTGGTATTTTGATGATAAAGAAAACCATAAAATAATTCACACTGGTAAAAGTTAAACCACTTCAAACAAACAAACAAACAAACAAAAAACAATAAGATTGATTCTGCACTCACTTACACCACCGTAAATCAGAGAAACACAACTAAAATTCAGTGCAGTTTCCTAATACTGCTCTAAAACTGGTGTATGTGGTATTAAACCATATCCTTTTTTTCTTCTGACAGCTTAGTGCTTCTGACTGAAAAACAATGTTCAAGTCTTAAAGTCTTAAAACTGCTGTCCTTGGAACGTATAAGAATAAGAAGAACATTAGGATGTCATAGACGATGCTAAAAGCTATTTTTCTCATATCAGTATGTCTAATACCAAAAAAAAAAAAAGTTTTTTAAATACAAGAAAATTTGTATTAAGTCAGGATTTCTTAGTAGTAGTATATTATATTTAGTCTTCAGGGAAAGGATCCCTCCAAAAATGTTGTATATATTTAAATCCACACTCACTTACTCACTTCCTGGGCACTGACTCACAAAATTATAATACTTAACTCCATGGTAACTGAGTCTGTTACTGTATATTCTTCTATGTAATTTTGTCTGAATGTCAAGGGAAAAATACTGAAACATCATCACCCAGGGTATCCCAAAACATCCTTCTAAGTCATGGGCTCTGAGAGTTTGAGCACCTTATGTTCAGAGCAGAAAATGAGTGCAAGCATGGATAAAATCCCCCTAAAGGATTATTAAGGTGAGGCAAAGAAATAGTGGATGAGGACAGAAAATTGTGTTGAGCATTCCTGTTCTGTCAAGTGATTGTTTCTTGTTCCCTCTCCATCAAGGAGGTGCTATAAATGAGGAGGAAATGAAAAAAATTCTCTCACTTACTCTCGCCTTCCAAGTCTCTCTTCTTTCAGACCTGTACATGTGCTGCTGACAAGAAGAGACGTGCCATATCAGGAAAATTGAGGAAAGAAGGCAGTACAGAGATGGCTATGATGCAGTGTTGAAGGAAGGTAAGAATGCCCAAAAATTATTTCAAGTAAACAGTCTTCTGCCTTATTTACTTTAATCCACACCTAGTTCCCCCAGTTGCCTACTACAATTACCCTACATATTAGCTTTTGCTTTATTTCTGTTAATAAGCTGTCATTCTTAAATGACCTGCCCAATGGCCTTTTCTCTCTCAATAACTTGCCTCTCAATCTTCTCTAAGAATTTAAGTAATTCTTTAAATGTGCCTCATGTAAGTAAATAACTGAAATTATGCTAATAACAGCTTTCCGTGAAAGAGTGTCATGTAGAGGACAATGAATAGATGGAAATAATTTTGCAGGAATACATCACAATACAAGAAATCATTTTGCTTTCAGGTGGAATTATGGTTCATATGAAATTGTTTTATGGATTATATTAGGTTATGTGATTAAAGACTTGTCTCCACACAAGTGAAGGAGCACAGAGGCATGATGGTGGGTGTGGCAACACCAAAACCTCAGTCAGAGAAACAAACACCCACTCTGGGGCCCTGAGTTCTGTCCCAGGGTACCTTCAGACCCACGAGCCAGGGGATGCCACACACCAAGAGTCCATGGGGATGGCCCCCTGGGCACCTCACATTCCGAGGGAGGTCACTGCCCAGGGGTACAGGACTCATCACAGAGCGCTGGGGAATAATATGGTGGGTTGCACTTTTCAACAAATCAAAATACCAAATATGTATCCTCGTATGTAGAAATACGACGCTTAAACCATGGATATTATCAGGTAAGTTTTGAGTCAGTCAAACTAAAACTTACCTCATATTCTCTCTAGTGACTCTTTAAGTATATGACTGCTGGAAACGGTGTAAGGAATTAAACTGCCTTACTGTTTAGCCTACAGAGTTAAACACAGAGTTAGAAATTCAGCTTGGCCAATCAAAAAACAACAAAAAAATTAAATGAACTCTTACGGTGGGAATTCAGGACAGAGCTAATCCACTTCCTCTTAATTTATATGTACCAGATACACAAGATGCATTGGCATTCTTATAAATAGCAACTGAAAGTGCAAGATTTAATCTAAAGTACAATGATGAAGTGTTCTTAAGGCTTCATAATGTGAACTGAGACCTGTATATTTTGTTTTGTCGACACCCAACACTGAAGAAACATGAAAAAAATCAAAATACTAAGAACGCTGAAATGAGCTGATAGTTTATCTATTTAAAATATAAAATGTAACTATTTTGAAACTAAAATGGTTGCACTGTGCTATGACAATTAGAGAAAAAAAAAAAGGCTGTTTTGCATGTGAATGTATTAAATAAATACAGGCAAATTCCTTTTGCCTGTGCATTTTAACTCTTTGACCTTTAGGGAACAAACAGGCAGCCAGCTGCCAAGCTTCCTTAATGTACTTGTTAACTTTCTTAAAATTAACTGAAAACTAGCCAACTAGGTGGAAACTAATTCAAATTGAAATCCTGCTTAATCTGTTTTAAACAACTTTTATTTTTGTGATAAAGTAGACAATTGCAAGCACAGACCCTTCTTAAGAAATAAAAAAAAATATTTTTCAGTTCTTTTCTGCTCTATTTTAGCATTCCCTGTTTCAGAAGTTATCTCCCCAAATCAATGCTTTTTAGAGAGCTTCTTAACAGTTATAAAATACATTACACAGGACTTTTTGAAATAACAAATGCTTAACATTCATATCATAGTTTCTGCTAATAGCACGGAAGTATCTTAGGATCCGCTACTGCCCTTTCAGAGTCAGGAAAAAAAAAAAACACACACACACACAAAAATGCAAAACAAAACAAACAAACAAAAAACACCCTTTTGATCCTAGCATTGGCAATTGACTTATTCTGAAATGTGAGAAAATCATAGTGACTTGAGAGCTCCCAGCACTCAATATATCTGGTTAGGAAGTTGCAGGAGAAGGAGGACTAGCAGGCAAGGGGAAATATCATAGAGGCAAATGATAGGAAAGGGAGCTGCAGATAGCAGAAACATGTTTTTGAAGGTGCTGATGCATAATTCATTACATAGTCCATGCTGTTACAGCTGTTTGGAGCTGCCATTGGTATATTGCAAACCTAAAGAGGGGGAGAGAATAAATTAAAGATAGAAGTATAAACTGTCGTTAATAGAATCGTTTGGTGTACACAATGTGAATTAACCATTCTGAAAGATTTACAAAGAAAATATATGTTTTTATTTCTCTGTCTTTTCCTTTTCATGTCTTTAAGAGAACCTCCTGCAGACAGATGCAATTTAAATGTAATTTGTATTTATCTTAATTTGTTTCTGCTATAGAAGACTATTCATTTTCAATATAATATCATATACTTTGATTATGTTTATTTCTTGCTGACCTGAATGCTAACAAATGACACCACTTTCTCAAACATCAGTTATCTATCTTAATGTACTGGAAGAACATGAGAATAAGTATGCTTCATTTGCATTATTTTTAAATCAAGAAGCAGTTAAGAAGGAAGTTTCAAACCATGTATTCACACTTAATTACCTACTTTTAATATAACAAAATTAAATTAGACAATAAAATAAAAGGAATTGGGAAATTGAAAAAAGTATATCTGAGTGCATGAAACTGTACAAATTTGGTAATATAGAATCTATGATTCTATGCTTCTATATGTTAGCTTGGATATCGTACAAGTTACACTAGTTTCATACAGATGAAAATATGAAATGGAATTGATGTGAATATGTGTTAACATAGAACATAAAATTATCACTATGGTGACAGTACCTGAATGGGAAATAGTATATTTGTCTTTGATTTGTTTATGGTAATGAAACTCTAAAATGAAATACCTAGTTAAAGGTTGTAGGTTTAAGAAAATTATATTTCAAATATGATCATATGTATAATAGGTGTATAATAGGACTATTCTATTCTATTCTAATCCCTATTTTACTTTTTATGCATATTGGCATATAATTCAAAGTTGGAAAACTAAGGAAATTGGATGAATACATAAGACTACAACAAAAAGAAATATGAAAATAGAGTTATTCTATACAAAATTCAAGGAACAGTAAGAACCCAAATTAAGAGTGTTGAGATCAGTACCTTTTCTCCTTCCTTGTAAAGGCCACAGGAATAGCGCATGTAGCTCTGTGATATGAGTGCATGCACACCAGTGCTTTGTTCTACAACTATGTCAACAAAGTCTTTTGAGGGTGTGTTGAGATAGTTACAAAATCACGAGATCCCAAAATGGTTGAGGTTGGAAGGGATCTCGAGCCCATCTGGTTCAACTCCCCTCTCAAGCAGAGACACCCAGCTCAGGCTGCCCAGAACCATGTCCAGGCAGCTTTTGAAGACCTCCAAGCAGGGAGACTCCACAACCTCTCTGGGCAACCTGTACTAGTGCTCAGGCACAGTAAAAAAGTGTTCTCTGGTGTTCACACTGAACCTCTTGTGTTCCAGTTTGTGCCCACTGCCTTATTTTCTGGCAATGGGCACCAATAAAAAGAGCCTGGGTTGGTCTTCTTTGCATCCCCCTTTCAGGTATTTATATGCATCAGTGAGATCCCCTCCGAGCCTTCTCTTCTCTAGGCTAAGCAGTCCAAGGTCTCTCAGCTATTCCTCGTAGGAGAGGTGAGATAGCCAGTTGATCATCTTGGTGGCCCTTTTCTGAACCCTCTTGCACTGACCAGCCCAGAACTGGACAAGTTGCTCCAGGTGGGACCTCACCAGTGCTGAGTAGTTAAAATGATGGTTCTTCATCAAAAACAAAAAACAAAACCACCATGCACAAACCCCTCTACATAAGTCATGAATATAAAGAATACAGAATTCACAAGCACAAAACCCCAGTACATTTATGTTGAGATTACCTGACTTTAAGTAAGCAAACATAATTTTCATTCTTGCAGTGTTTATAAGTTTGTTATACTTTAATGTAGGCTTCTTAATGTTATCAAACATAAATACCCCATTAGCAATGACTATATTGTATTAAGGAAGTTATAAAATAGAAGTTTCTTTATTCAATATCATATACCAGTGAAACTGACAGTAACAGCTGTTTGCTGGTTCACATGCAGAAACAAAAGTCATGCTTCCTTTCCCTCCTCACACTATATAAGAAACATTTATAAGAAACACTGCTATAAGAAAAACTTGCTTTTACCCTATTCCTCCAGACATTTGTCTCCACACTCTTATCTCATGTAATAACTTTGACAACTCAAAAACCATACTCTATGAACTAGGAAACAAATTTTTCCTTCATCCAACCAACTCCTCTCTCCATCAGCCATCAGCCAGTGATAAGTGCTATGAAATAGACACCTGCACCATGAATAAATATTTCCGTGCAGTCCAGTAAAAAGACGTATCCCATAAGTAAATATTTGTATGCAGTCAAGAACAGTTATGTGAGTCTCTTATGTAAAAAAATATATTGATGTAATTTGTGAACTAGTTCATAATACCTCAAAGAAAATACAGTAATAATAAAAACTGTAATTCAGAATGTCAGAATGTGGTCAGAAAATAATTTTTTTTTGTGTGTGTGTATTAGCATAAAAAGTAGGCAAACAAATTATGATCTGAATAAACATTTTCACATTGCCTTTGCTTAGTGGCAAATAGATATTGTCAGGGTATATAGCAGCTGCTACACAACTTTTCTGTACACTGAAGACTCAAGGGCAAAATACATCTGAAACATGAATTAAAATATTGTATTAAATTAGCTTACTCCAGTTATTGAAGGGAAGGAATTGGTAACTGACAGTTTCTGGTGCTGTACATTTAGAAAAATATAGCAATATTATTTATTTATTTATTTATTTATTTATTTTTGCCAATGTACTCTTACACCAAAGTAACTAATAACTGGGGTAAAAAGTAATTGTATAAATAACAAAGAAAAAAGAACAAAATTCAATGGGAAACAATTTAGTGAATGCAAAGGGTCTTTTTTATAAATATGAAGTTGCTTAAAAAAACAAGTAATTTTATAGAAATGTGAAGACATATGCCATCAGCTCATATCCATGAAAGGTATTTTTTAAAATAAAAATTTATTTGTATCTGTAGATGTTAGCTATTTATGATTTTTTGTCTTCACTGAGTTCCATGTCAGCTTCAGATTCTTGTTTGACAACAGAGGTGGGAGTATTGGTCTAAATATAGGTTCCTTCCGCTATTTGAGATGTTCTGGGGCATTAGAGACATCTGCAAAGGCTAGATGTGATGGAGGACTCAGAGGATTCTTGGGGTCCTAAACGTTAGTAAGTGCTTATATTTAAACAACTGTTTTCTCCTTTCCAGAACACCTGTGTAGATATGAACTTGACAGTTTGTCAGTCTTAAAGTCAGACATAACAGAATCATGGAATATCTTAGTTTGATAGGAAACTGGATTGCATTGTGTACAGCCCTCTGCTCAAAATAGATCCAATTAGATTTGTTTGTTTAAGACATGGTTCAGTCAAGGTTTGAGTACATCCATGGGTATTGATACCACAACTACACAGGGCAACTTGGCCCAATGTTTTACCAGTCATAGTTAAAAAAAAATAAAAATAAAAAAGTCAAATATCTTGTGAGCATTTTCTGTACTGAGAATCACTGACCACTTTTGAGAAGATTCTGGCTCTGCCTTCTCTATAGCCTTCTATTAGGTAGTTCTGTACAGCAATAAAATCCCCCTTACCCTTTTCCTCTTAAGGCTAAACAGACCCAGTTCTCCTGGTTTTTCCACATATAAAATGCAAGCGTCCCATAACCATCCTGCTGGCTCTCCATTGGATTTGCTCTAATATGTCAATATCTTGTACTGGAACCAATATAACAGCAGAGTCTGGGAAATAAAACTTATTTCCTTATCCATGAATCTTATTAAATTGCCTAAAATAAAACCATTTGCTTTATATTAAAATGCATCCAAAATACTATATGAAGAAAAAAAAAAAAAAAAAGGAAAAGATTTCTTACTGCTACTTGTTGTATACTTTATTTATTAGATATTTTCACAGAAGTACTCATCATCTCTCCTGAGCTTCTTAAAACTGCATAAATGAATTGCAATAGTATTAGGTGTTAATGAAAGGATATAAAATTCCTCAAATGAATATTTTTGTATGGTAACATACCAGCTTTGAATTAACAACATATATCAGCAGCTGAATGTGACAGAATAAAATATTTTTCCAAAGATCAAGATTACATTTATGATTGAATTAACACTGCACTAAATATTATTCAAAATAAAGATGTCTCCTTGGCTATTGGAATCCAGGAAGAAGCAGAGAAAGTATCTATTGACTATTAATGTAAATTAATTTTTAAATAATTCTCTAAACAGAAGTCATTCATAGTATTCTGGACTTTCTAACAATATTGTAGTGTATGTATGGAAACATTACTTCCAGGACAAATGTATTCTGCATACTGTAAACCAAAAGAAATTATGCAACTTCAGATTATATGTAAATCCAAGTTTATATGTAACTCCAAGTTATGGATTTACACAAAGAAGAAAAGAGAGGGTGCAGGAAATCATAATGACAACCCTAATTCCGACTTTTTGAGATTTTGAAAACTCATTTTTAAATCCAATTTTTGGGTGTATACAAAATAGGTACATTCCAGTATTAACAAGGAAAGAATGAAGTCCCCAGTCATGCAAGGAAAATGATTTAGGCAAAATATTTTGCTTTTACAAAATTTCACTGACTTCCATGGGATGAACTAATCCAGTGGACAGAGTCCCCAAGAAATGTATGTAAATTTCTGGTTTCAGTACTAGTTTAAAACAAATGAATAGAATACTGTAGATTAATGCTACATGCACTAAAGAACAGAATCTCAAACTCCATTGAATGCTATTGCACTGTATTACACAATTGTTTCATTTTTCTAAATCTGCATCAAGAAGATTTGCTTTACATTTTTGGCTGTTCAGGGTTAAGCCATTGCTTAGGAGGTCAAGAAGAACATCTATAACTGGGATACCTTGTCTTCCACAAACCACCCAGCTCTGCTATGGTATTTCATGTCGTATTTTTATTTTTTTTTCAAGCACTCAGTAGTGTGAGCCTAGGATACCAAAATTTCAAAAAACTTAGAAAAAGGAGAGAACAGACCCATTAGAATTGTCTACTACAAGGGTTAGACTTTTTGTACAGGAGATAAAACTTTCTTGACAGCCAGTTCAAGACTGATGAACAAATTTCAATAGGAATTATGAACAAAGGTATAACAGAGAGCACAGCTAGTCAATTATTTAAAAAACACTGTATGATTTGTCTTTGTAGAGAAAAATAAAGAAAGACTTTCATTGGTAGATGCTCATCACACAAACCATAATATAGGCCTGAATAGAAAACTGTGGCCCCTGACAGGGTGGTTGTATAAAAATTGTACTTTGAGGCTTCCTGAATTTCCTCGTGCTGCAGCAGGAGATCTACCAGGCTTTTCTCGCAACCCATTATAATGACTTTTCAATGACTTTTTTGTTTAAAGATGAAAAGCAGCAGAGAATCTTTTTCCATAGCTGTTAAGAACACATTTATTTATTTATTTATTTACTTTCTTATTACGTTTTTTTTTTTTTTTTTCCCTTTTTGATAGCATGTCATTACTGCAGACAAACTTATAAAGCCATATCAAAACTAAGGACACATGAACAGCACCTGAGTATCTCGCACTGATAAAAGGCTACAGATGTCACCACATAGAGCTCTGTTCCAAGTGAGATGCTGAATATACCTGTTACTACAGTCAGTACAGTAACAACTATTGTTTCATTTCTAGTTCTGAGGAACTGCTTTCAGAATTTGTCATCTTCAGGACTTACAGCTTGAATATAAGGAATAACAGCATTTACAACTGAATAAAATAATTTATGAAGTGCACACAGCTGTAAGAAAATATAACAGATCTATGTAATCAAAAATTTACATGGTGTAAATATCATAGAATCATGGGATATCTTGAATTGGAAGGAACCCACAAGGATCATCAAGTCCAACTCCTAGCTTGACACAGGACCACCCAAAACTCAAACCATAATATGTCTGAGAGCACTGTCCAAATGCTTCTTGAACTACAAATGCCTTGGTGCCATGACCACTTCCCTGAGAAGCCTGTTCCAGTGCTCCTTATATATAATAAATATATTAAAGGCAACATATTTACAAGAATTTAAAGAAATGCTTTTGTTTGGGATTCTACTGTTTGGTTTCTTCTTTTCTTTTTCCTTTCCTTTCCTTTCCTTTCCTTTCCTTTCCTTTCCTTTCCTTTCCTCTTCCTTTCTCTTATTTTCTTTTCTCTTCTTTTCTCTTCTTCTTTTCTGTTCTTTTCTGCTGTTGTTTTCTTTTTTCCTTTTTTATTTTTTTTTTATTTTTTTGTAATGTATTTGCATCTATTTTTCTAAAAGATTTTAAACTAAAATTAAACACAAATATTCTAGATTAACTGACAGTAAAAGAAATAGAATGGACAAATGGTATTAAAAATAATAATTGTACATCTGGATTCCAATAGCCAGATGGCAACTTTTCCATCCAAAGACTAAAATTATCATGCATATAACTGTGGTATGCTCATTGCCCAGCAGATGCACAAGGATGCCATTTTAAAAAAAAAAAAAATTATTTTTTCCTCTGGGAACATGGAGTATTATTAATTTCTTTTAAATAATTCAGCAGAATATTAATAATTCCACAACTCCTTAGATTCATAAGTCTGTTTAAATTAGCTGTCCTTATACGCAAAGTATTCAGGACATGATTTTACCCTAGGAAAAAGTCAAAAATAAGTTTAGGAATAGTCTGGACACTGAACTTAAATCTAAATGAAAAATAGTTCATCATATGTAGCATTTCAACTAGGACTTGAATGTTAATTTTTACATCTTATTGGTAAAGCCTGAACAAATTCTTTCATATAAACAATTAATGAAGGCTCTCTAATTTCCTGTAATTTATAGGGGCAAATATGCTGAATACAACTCCCAGTGAAACTGGTTGAATCAACGTCCTCGAAATTTGATAATTGTTCATCATGAAATCTTTAATGTGAATCTCAGAGAAAAAAAAAAGGCTTAAACAGCAGATAGTTGTGGATGTGGGTGATCATTTGAAGCTGATTTTAAACTCTCAATCAAGTCTGCAACTTGTTAGCTGCAGTAGTTGTGAGAATTTAATTAAACCCGGACCAGGTAAAAGTAGCAAGTCTGGAATCTGCCAGTTAATGGAGAGCCATGAGAGAGAAACACATATTAGGAGGCTGATCATCCATTGTGTTTCTGCACATAGACTGTTTAGACTGAGAAAACTGGGGAGTTGGGGTTCCAGAGAGAAGAGCTGGTGCTGGAAGTTATGAGAGCCTGAAAAGAAGTGGTCTTGGATTGAAAGGGGGCTGGCAAAGAAGGTAGTGAAGATCTTGGCTGGGGGAAATATCCTAGAAGTGATCTACCTGGAAATCAGAGATAGACATTGAAAAAAATGCCAGGGGATTCCCAAGACTAATAACATTGAGTAGCAGCTTAATATGAACCATCATGAATTTCTGCATGAACTTGGCAAAAGGTATAAGGAGCAGCTGAAGTCAATTGAATTGTTCAGAGAAGAGGAGACTGAGAGGAGGCCTCATGGCAGCCTGCAGCTTCCTAATGTATGGGAGCAGAGGGACAGGTATTAACCTCTGCTCTCTGGGGACCAATGATAGGACCTGAGGGAATGAACGGCATGAAGCTGTATCAGGGGAGGTTCAGGCTGGATATTAGGAAAAGCTTCTTCACTGAGCAGGTGGTCAGGCACTGGAACAGGCTGTCCAGGGCTGTGGTCACAGCACTGAGCCTATCGTAGTTCAAGAAGTGTTTGGACAACACTCTCAGACATAAGGTTAGATTCTTGGGTGGTCCTTTATGGAGGCAGGAGTTGGATTCAGTGATCTTTTTGGGCTCCTTCCAACTCAGGATCTTCTATGATTTTTGATTCCAACCAAGTCAAGACATAGTAAACAGGGTGTTAAAGACATGTGAGTGGGTGACTGTGTGAGGTAACCAAGCAGAGTAAAAAATCTAATTGATTTGTTCTTAAATAAACCTCATTATCCAGATCCACTATGTGTTGTCATTTATTCTGTGTCACCCTTGACAGTGGTTTGATTGGCACCAAAGATGTCATTCTGAAGAGACTGAAAATATGTGGTTTCTCTTGATGGAGAATGTCACTTACAGTAAACATGTAAGATGTTCACATGTTTAGAAAGTAATTTTTAAATCTAAAAACCTGATGGCTTTTTTATCTAAAAGATAACTAAAGAAGTATTCTCTGTAAGGTTTGATGACTGTGTTCCATGCAACACATTATTTTCCATACCGATACAACAAAACATCAGGAATACAGCTGCTTATCACTCTCACTGTGAATTGGTCATAAACAGTCCTCTGTATTTACTGCTGTGATCACTATTCTTCATGGATACTACACTATGTATGAATGTGCTTCTCTTGTTGTCCTCCCGAGCATGTGACAGGAATAAGGTGTTCTGGAAATTCTTATGTCACACCAATCTCTATACTATTTCAGAATAAAAGTCAAGGGTCATACTTGTTAGTGGTGATAGGATATACTGTGATGATTCAAAATCCAGTAAATTAATAAATGACAGAAATATTTTAAGGACTGGAAATTTAGATCATATAAAATATGAAGATGATTTTTCAGTTGTGTATTTTTCCATAATTGTAAATCAAATTAACTTTATTGAAATAAAATAGGAAAACTGAATTACCATCTATCTTTAACCTGATTATCATAGAATCACAACATCAGAGTAAATTGGGAGGGAAGGGATTTCAGGCAGCCATCTAGTTCAACTGCATGTTCAGATCAGGGTCAAATGTGAGACCACACCAGATTGATCAGAGCTTTGTCCGATCTGGTCTTGAAAGCCTCCAAGGAAAGAGACTGCACAATCTATCCGGCCAGGCTATTCTTGACCATCCTCCTGTTGAAAAGCTTTTCCTTTTATCCAGTCAGAACCTGTCTTGGTTCCATCTGCTCCCCCTCAAGACTTTCACCTTCACTATCAGGATGAAGATCACCACGAGGGCCCCCATGCCCTGACTGCTTGGTGCCTATATGGAAAGTAGCAGATACAATGGGTCAGTCAAGCCACTGAAGTCTCTTCAACATTCTGGATCCAAGTACCTGAAAAGCACAACATGTCTCTGGATGTCAAACAAGGTCAGTAAAGAGGTGACCTGCAAGGGATGGAAGCAACTACCAACTGCTGCCAAGCCACGGTGCACTGCTTACCAAGATCTGGCTGGCAGCATCCTGCCCTAAAGCTCTGTCTTGGTTGAGGACTACAGTGTGCTGGGGACTGTGCTCCATCCTAGGTTGGAGACCATGCCACATGGGGCCTCATATCCATCTCTGCATATAATTCAGTAGAATCCTCTCCTGGCCCATTCTACACACCTGCTGTGACAGATGTTTGGACACTGTAAGATATGCTCCTGGTATATCAGATATTTTTTGCCTGCTAAATGTTAAAAGGGAGGTCCTTCTCATTAACATACATTGCTGGTACAGCTAAACTGATTCTTCTTTCTAGTTGTATGATTAAGATGAGAGGTAAACAATATGAGTGAGTCTAGTTTCTTCCCTTGGAGCAACATGACAATAGATTTCTCTTCCATCTAGTGCACATGCATAAAGCTATGGTCAGAATACAGGCAGAAAAAAACATTTCTGAGAAATGAATACTCAGAAATATTAACAATCAAGTTAGTGTCCTCTGAGGGTAGTAGCTGAGCTATAGTTAGCATGAAAAATTAAATAATCATGAGGAAAAAATGCATGTTTAGAATGCAATATTTAAGAAGGCTTGAAAATTAGGGCAAACCAAAATACAGATACCTGGAAACATAAATATTGCTATAAGAGTTAGTACTGGGGTAGTAAAATGCTAATGTGACCATTTTGAGACAGCTAAACAAGCAAAGAAAATGGTTAATCTCTATCATCACTTACTATTGAAAAATAATTTCCCCTCCCACTCATGAATAACAGAGTAATCTGGTTTTAAAGAACCATGAGCAATGAAGTAGTTATTTTTTACACCACTCAAGATGTACCATCACTATTTCCTGAAACAAAGAATTTTAACAATGATGTGACAGTTTAATGCAAGACCATGGAGACCAACTGCTTTCTATGCTGATACAAGGTGAGATAACCATGACAAAATGATTTCTGTATGTGTCTATAGGGAGCCCATTATGAGTCTATCATGCTGGCATTATAGTGTGAAATTATGATGGAAAAAAAAAAACAACCACACTTCAGATTTGAACTGCATGACAATGTTGTTCTAGCATGAAATAATGATATATAGCAACTGAAATGCAAGCCTTTTTTTTTTATCTGTATTCTGATTAGAAATCTGTCTAAACACAAAGTTTTTATTCACTTACAGTGCAAAAGAACTCAATATAAGAATAAATTATCAGAATTACCTTCAGTATTTTTCTCTACTTAGCATAAAAATTCTGCCTTAAGGCTAAATCAAGATGTTTCGTTGCATGTTTACCATCAACAGAAATTCACCTTCTTCAGATAAACTACACAAACATAAACATGTAACTAGAAATCAACTCTTTGCTCCATCATAATTCAAAAAAATAGAATCAAGTTTAAATTTGCTCTCTTCAAGCCAACAATTATTATGCACCTGCCAACTTGGAGTTCTTTTGCTAGCAAAATAGTTTGGAACATGTCCTTCCATGTGTACAAGAACATATAGCAATGTGTATGTTTCCCAATATTTCATTATTTACCTTCCACAGTGACTGATTTCTGTAGGGAATCAGTATTTCTGTACTTACTGATTAAAGGCAATTTTCATTTTTACTTGTAAAAGCCTCAGTTATCTGAAGTCTTTCTGGGTCAATATTATTTTTATTCTCTTAATAGACTCACCTTTTCCATGCCTTTCAGTTCAAAAATATCTTTTATATTATTTCTAAGAAGAAACAAGTATTGCCTTGTTCTTTTCCCCTATTCTTTTCTATTTCCCTGTAGATTTTATTAAACTTCATATCTTTGTGTAATTCATATGTAAAGAAACTCTACTCTAAACTTCCTTATTTAATGAACAACTAACAATGGTAATAAGTCTTATGAAAAAAAAATCAAGAAAAAATTATGCACCTCTGAAAACTTAGTGTTGTGTTGTACCTCCTGTGCCAGGTAAAAAAAAACACTTTTTCTGACATTGTGTGTGAGTATGCTTGTTTCACCATGAGTTATGGGAATAGTTAAGGAGTGTCTCAAGTGTGTTATTCCATGGAAAAAAAAGTACTGGAATTTGAAACTTCAAGACTTTTGTATTCTCTTAGTTATGTAGCTAGAAATGTTTCATTGAAAACATGAACATAATGCTAGTAAGTATATTGGACAGGCATTGTCCTTTAATACAGGTGCTTAAAACAAGTACAGTGACATCCCAGAAGTATCCTAAACATTGTGACTCATTCAGGCTTTGAAGGGGCCTCCTCTGAGCATAGAAATGCATTTCATTTTCCAATATCTACTGTATTTTATTATTGAAACTGCCTAATGGGGAAGCATGTAATAGTGAACTCAGAAGCAAACCAATAGAAATAACTCTGTAGTCATGTGAGTATCACAGAGAAAAGCTTATGATCACTTGACTGCTAAGTTAGATTTGGGGTATGACAGGTAAAGCTTAGCATAGTTCTGTCCATACTCATCCTACTTACTAACTTAATTTATGTTGAGCATTTTATGCACATTCTTTTTAAAATCCCTAATCCATAAGGGAAGTTAAAAAGCCTACAGGTTGTAGCTTAAAGATTTCCAAGCATATGCTTTACATGTTATTAATCGTTAATACAATTAAAGAACATTAATCACATTCTTGGATTTAAAATTTAAAAAAACAGATCAAATCTGGTATCAGATCTTAGAAAGACAGTGGGTATTTCTCCAGGGAAATGTGGGAATCTGTTAGTTTTCAGAGCAGCACAAGTCACAGGAACACATAACTGGCAGGTGCTATTGAAGTCATTGAATCTGCCATCTCTTCCTTTCTCACACCTGAAAGCTACTGATCATTAAATAAATGCTTGTTTCAGGAGAGTTAACAATTTATTCCCATCTCCTAGCAGAAATCTTTTCAAAACACTGTAATAAAATTAACAACTGTGCCAAGAAAACCACAATTATATGGGAAAAATAAATTGAAAGATCAAGAGTTTGACAAAAGATACAGCAATAACAGAATATTTGCTTAATAAAACTTCTTGAGTTTTATAATCTTAGGATGACTTTTATGACTAAGATGATCTTAGTCATCTAGATTGTGAGAACAGTCTCTGCTATGGAAGAAGGCTAAAATATTTAGTATTTATAGAAGAAACTGACAGGGAAGAAATCTTAAGTGTAATTAATAAACTAAACTACTTAGTTATGTGACCTGTAGTGTTATCTTCAGTAAGACTAAATGAAAAGTACCTGTGGGAGTTACTCTCCCTTGACTTTGTCAGGGCAAGTCAGATATTGTAACTGCAATTAGCAGTCAGTGGAAATCAGGCACTTATGTCCTTGAGGTGCCTTGGATGGAAACTCTTGTTGAAGACTGAAAGCGAGTAAAGAGCAGTTCTTCGGTTTCTCATACTGGACTCAGTTCTTCAGTTTCTTATACTTTGACATTAAGTTTGGCCCATGTTAAATTTAATTTCCTGACACTGTTCTCAAAACCTGGTGACAGACACACAGACTGGAACAACATCCATTGACAAATTGAGATCCTGAGATCTCGTTATAGGGTCTTCATACTTCCACAGTGCAATGGGATACAGGAATTCAGCTTGTATAAGGGTTTAAGCCTTGCAGGGAATTGATTTCTATGGGTATTAGTTTAGGCATAAAGCTTGTACTTTTGAATCTTATTTTTTTATTCAAAGAATGTGTACTTTAAACTTATTTTAGCACATACATTTCAATAAATATTTCTTCAGATATCGGGATTATTATAAAGTCTTTTGCACCTACTGAAACAAAACATGAAAACCACTATTTTTTACAAAACTTTTCCTCAAAAGTGTTATTTTTCCTTTAAGGAAAAATTTATGTATAGGGAATGCATATGTCAGAGCATTCATACCACAAACTTGAAGACAGTTGTGGCTATAGGATTACTGCTTTGTTCATCACGGTGATCCATACCAGTTATAACTGATTAAAAAGTAACAGACTGACAATATAATAGCTTAAATTGCACTTGAACAGGTGTTAGAAATAATGTTTGAATAGGTGCAATTTATTTACTTAGATATTAACCACACAGATGCTTTTCCCCACCATGCACATCCTTTCTTTTCAACAATGATTTAATAGTTTCTTGTACAGAACTAGTCTGAGACAATTATAAAGCTAATAAATAGTCACAGTGGAGGGTAAATTGCCTTTCCTGCCTTCAAGAAGCATGCATGCAGCAACAAGATAAGATGTCAATCTGTTAAAATCTCAGAATTAAAAACCCATCCTCATCAGATGTTTACGCCACAGCATACTTGAACATCAGACTATAAGTACTGAAGGTCATTCTTCCATATACTATCACACCCGGAGAGCATAAACAAAATTACATTACCTGTGACACTGCAAATATAAATAAATCACATTACAAATTCTTCCCTTGGAACTTAGATATATACCCATCTTATATCCTCTAGGGTTAATGTAATTACAAAGAAACACAACTAAGATTAAGATTTAAACTAGTCATAAGTAAAATATGTTGTGAAATTTGAAAAATTCTAAAAAAATATATATATATATTAATGGACACATTGAAGAATTTTTGTTAATGCCTCCAAACTTATATTTCATTACCATTGTTAATGAATTTGTTGAAAATACTGCAAAATTATACTGAAGAGACAAGGCCACTTTTTCCTTTTAACTTAGGAATTGCTTCTGTTTTTGCAGTGATCATAAAATATTTTCAATTTTATTAGTACTACAGATAACACTAAATGACAGATATTCAATTCACTAAATTTTCAGTCTATGGAGGCACTGAATTCTCATTCAGGATTATTAAAAGAATGAGCTGAGTCATCCTCAATTAATATTCATTAAGACAAAACTTAGAATAAGAGGAAAACTTCAGAATGATGGAGGAGAGAGTCACACAGTTGACTATTACACTGAAAGTCCCAATAAGAGGACTCTTAGGGATTTAGATTTGTTAGCTTGACAATAATTCCAGAAAACAATTATAGTACTATGTGAATTATCTTGTTGAACAACAACATAATTAACAACATTCATTGCTATTTTAGGAAAATGGACTATGTCAAATAACACTGACATTTTTGGCATGATCAGAAACACAGTTAAGAGAAAACATGCTGGCACAATGAAATTGCATTTCTCTATTTATATTTTTGGCTTGGTATCATAAAATATTCTGAATAACACAGCAGTGATATGCAAAATAAGGGCTCCCCAGATTCACTGAAAATAAAATGAGCTGAGACAAAAGTCATTTTAAACATAAAACCTCTTCAAAGCAGTAATATTTCAGTTAGATATGGAAGAGATCTGTTCCTGGCCTAAATATGTTACCAGTGAGAACACTGGGAATCCTATACCTATTCCTTGGGCTGGCATTTTTAAAACAATTTGGGAAAGTTTCAGGTCTTCAAAACTTTGCCTTGTGGAGACAATCTTAAGAACCTCAGTTAATCAAGTTTGTCTGAAAAACGCGAAATGCTATATAAAATACAAAGATGCAGAAGAAAACCTCTGCCAGTTGAGTTTATATTGTACATACTTTTTGTCCATTCCTGTGGTCAGAAGAATTTGTGATTATTATTGATTTTAATTACTTTTAAATCTTTACTTTGCATGTGGAAATTTGTAATGGTGTTTTTTATTCTGTTCAGGCCTGTACAAAATCTAAAGTCAACTCTACTCTAATTAATTTTAATTTGTATAGGACTATGTAGAAAAAAATACTAACTGAATATGTCCACATCTGTAAAGGAAACAGCATTTACAAATTATTTAAAGGGAAATGATTGACATATTAAATTTCAGGTTGTTTGTTTATAATTTTTATTAATGTGATCACTTGAATCAGTCTGACCTTTGGAAATGAGCATGCATCTGAATTATGAAATTTTTCAATAAATATCCCTTTATTGTTACATTTCTTTGAAATAAAAAGAAACACATTTTCTAATGACAGTGCTTTAGGCCTGAATCCAAGAAAGCACTTAACTAGGGGTACAATTTAAGTATGTGAGGAATGGTATTGATTTCAGTGGAGGCACTTATATAATTGGAGTTACTCAGGTTAAATACTCTACTGGAGTTGGACCTCCTTGGTGCAGCATAAAATTTGCCCTTATGCAGAAATCCAGAGTCAGCAGAATAAAAATAAATCTCATAAAACTTTCAAAATGGGGACTCAAGTGTGGACTGACAGTCAAACTCTTCCTTTTTAGAAAGCAGAACACCACACTATAAAACAAATTGCTATAAAACAAATCACGTGGTCGAAGAATGCTCTGACTGAGTTATGTCTCTTATTTTGCTTTTAAAGCAATCGTGTTGATTTCCTCACTCATTTCCTCAGTCATTTTTTCAAACTGGAGCAGGTCACCCTGGATACACCAATTGTAATCCAAGAAATAATTCCTCCCACTGAACTTGCAGAGTGCACAGAATAAACATGGAAAACCAATTCATTAAATTTTGAAGTGGGAGACTTCAAAATGTGGGTCATGTGCTGCGAAGAGGCTGTCTGTGGGTGGATGGGTGGGTTGCAGGCCACAAACCCACCCACAGGGCAAGGAACAGCCCAGGGTGCACCTGGGGGTGCTTGGAGGGTGCTAAGGGGGGTTCTGTGTGTTTGAGGTTCAGTTGTAGCGCAAACTCCTACCAGAGACAGAAACCAGCTCAGAGATCCAGCCAGAAATACCTATGTGGCATTG
>CM021699.1:89505150-89575421 GCA_011074415.1 Stictonetta naevosa | reverse complement strand
CCTAATGTTCTTTTTACTGTCTCAGAGCAGGAGATAGAGCTACAACATAGATATAATGGCATTTTAGTGTCATTTACCATTGCTGAGAACAGGCAGCAGACCATCTGGGTCCTAGGTCTCTAAACCTCTGTGTATGCTAAAAACAGATCAAAAGGTTTATATAAACATTATTAGTGGTATTAATTTTATAATGCCATAGCATTTTAGCACACAAATGCATATAAGGCTCATAAGTAAATGACTTCAGCATATGTGTGCAGAATTTATTCAACAAGCTTCCCTCTGAGATTACCAGAATATTGGTCTTGGCTCTTTATCCAATCTGATTCAAACTCAAATGCCTCCACCTTTTTTTCCGTTTCAGAAAACACTCACTGAATGCTTTAAAAAGCCAAATAGTTGCTGAAAGAGGTTTGATGAGGCAAACTCATTTGAAGTTAAGATATGCTTCACAATGTAGTAATTAAATTGTTCTTATATTTCTGATTCCTGCTATTACAACTAATTTACATAACCACATAATTAATTATATGAGAAAATTACTCAGCTCTACTCCCTTAAACCTGTGTTTAAAATATCTTTAGCTTTGGAATGCAGGCATATCAACTACACTAGCACTAGGCTGCAATTATTTGGATTTTGTCAATGTGTTTTTCCTAAATATTAAACAGTATTTTTAAAATTCTTCAGGGCAGCTTTCATGCTAACTTAAAAATTCCGATAAATACGTGATGTGAAAAGAGGTCTTCAGCTAAAAAGAAACAAGCATTTTGTTAAGAGTCTTCTAAGTTGCCATCCACATTTAATCTCTCTTTCTCTTATGCTTATTTATTTTTTGTTGTCGATTAATTGTGTTGCAAATTCCAGCTTGTTCAGATGGTTAAATTTATTGGCCTAAATGCTGGTATACATACAATCTATACAAGTATGGCTGTTCTAGTAGCTTTGAACATGCAAAGATGAGACAGACAAAGTAGGGAAATGGAAACAGGCACACAATGAAATTAATTTCTCATATCTGAGCAGATTTGAAAAGGCAATCCAAGTTTTGCCTACATCATCCAGAGCTCTGAGTGTGTTAGCTGTTGTTTTTATGACAGGGAAAAGAAAATGAGAAATGCAATGCAGTGCCTTCAGAGAAAAGAGGAGTCTAAGAGCCAGTAGGCTGTACTGCAGCTCATTGACCACTGATGAAAATGATGCAGCTGAATTTCACTGCAAGATGCATAAACAAAGATGAAACAGAAATGGTTTGCAATTGCTCTGTCCTGAAGATGAATGAGAAATAGTTCAAATACTGTTTTCCATGTCAGAGTTGATCAGACAGGCAGTATTTAATACCTAGCCATCTGCAGCTGGACTCCGGGCTATCTGTTTGTGGCTCACAGCTTTATGCTAGTACTGACACAAACAATGTCCAGCAAAAATCAATGTTTAATAATAGGTAACACAACCAGATATATAACATGACACAATTATTTTTTATTTTGAAAAGGAAGATAACGTAGGACATATGCTCTACGGAGTGTGAACTGTGGGTAAACACTGTTAAACAATGAACGCATTGAGTACAGGGCCAGATTTGTCACAATGTTTACAGCATCTACTCCTGCAGATGTAGCAGAGCTAAAGCAAGTGTATAAAACCATTGCACAGCAACAAAAAGCTTAAACATATAAACATTGTGAAAGTAAACACTGAAGATAGCTTTATTCAGCTCATTGACCTGTATATAATTGGCTTCATTCTACAGTTTTCACAGCTTTATTTTATTGTCCTTTCTCTTCTACCTCTGCCCTTGCGTAATGCTGCTTAACTACAATATAATTATCTTTCTTCACATTACTTTTTATGTTGTAAATGAGTGGCATTTTTTTTTTTTTTTCTGAGAATTTATGGGGGTTTTATGGCTTATCTTTTCTCTACATTGCTTTACAATGGAGCCTTAATGCTTCTACTGAAATATTTACTCTCAACCTATTTTACATTGCAAATTCTGAATATACTTATTTCTCTTACTGGATCTGTCACTATGTTTGCTCCCTTTCCATCTGTAAATTTGCTTTTAGCATTTGTTGTAACAATGTTTTATTATGTTAAAAATCAGAGTATAGACAGAAGGAGGTGCTGGCTGTAGCAAAAAGAGGAACTTCAAGTTTTAAATACATAAAGACTTTAAACTTCTTATAGAAATAAGATACATAATTTTGTATTGATATAATACCTTACAGTTTAAGATAACAATTTACACAGGATATTTTACAATTTTTACAGCAATAGTCACCCTTTGTACCCTTGTTCCAGTCACACATCAGTAGCTCACATAAGCTACTTACCCTGTAGTGTTGGATTTAAGGCACTTTTTTCATACCCTTCAGAACAACTATACAATTAATATTACCTCCACATGATAACCTATTTTATAAGGGCAGAAATCTTAATCCAGAAACTATCCCCCCCCCAAAAAAGAAAAAAAATATTTATGCCACCACATAATTTAATTGTCTAGCATACCTCTGAGGTATTCTGCTAACTCATTTTAATCTCTATATTATGTCTAAGTGTTAAAGAATCTGAGATGCCCAGAACAAATCTATTAAACAAAGACAAAAAACAGTCAAACTTTCAAAAACTTTCAGATAGCTGGAAACTCTTTAGTACTCACAACATAAAAAGTGAGAAAAGAAATTCAGCAGTTTTAAAAAATATATTTATTTTTATACCCTATGCAAGCAGACCTAAAACAATAACAACAACAAAATAAAACAACAGATAAACGACCCTGTCAGGAAAATCCAGTGCCAGCTGGCTTGCTAGTGCCAGCTAGACAGTTCTGCTGGAAAACAGCACCACCAGCTTGGAGAGGAGTGGATAGCTGAGGGTGAGCTGGCTGGCTTAGGGATCCTCCAGGCTGCTCTCCAAAGGCCTGATCCCACTGAAGCCAATAGGATTCTCTCTATTGATTTAAATTCTCTTTGGCTCAGATCTTAATCTCCCCAAGCCAAGATCTCCATAGTGAGGATTATACCTGCCAGTCCAATACATAGCCAAAGCTCACGAAGATGGCATAGTACTACATTTGGAGGTAGTCGTTAAACTTTGGTTAATAAGGACTATTTTCAGTTTGAATTGCGCAGTATAATAATCAGAATAGCTATAATTGTGCATAAAATCATCTGGCAGACAATCAGGTCTTTCGATAATTACATGTTTGACACTGACTTAACCAACCACATCTGTTAGACTCTTAGTGTTTTCCACACCTTCATATTTATGGCACTTTCTATAGTGACTTATGAGGACTCATTATGCAGAACTTAGTGGAGACTATGTATGGAAGACATAGGGAAGAAAGGAAATAAATTAATGAGATCAAAGTCAAATAATTTGTAATAGAAAGAACTAGTCTATTCTTGGTTCATAAAACTTCTTAGAAAGTTCAGTATTTCCTATTGTGTTTAGTTTTGCTTCTATTTAAACAAGATACACTCAAGAATGCTTAGAATCCACTAGTGTTTTAGTGTATTATTTGTGTGAGGAAATTGACACCTCTATAATCTATTCATAATAGTACTTTTATAAGTTAATTGACTTAAAAATAAAATAATGATGCAAGGCTTCGTATCAGGTATTTTATGTTTAAGCCAATAATTTCTTCAGGTACAGAAGTTCAATTATTTTAGTCTCTACTGGTATCAACATCTTAAGACTATAGGAATTTATCTTAATTTCTCCTGACAGTTCAATAACAGATGAGTAACAAGACTAATCATGGCTTGTTGTGTTATAGGGCATTGTTTTACATCCCCCACTCAGAGTCAAGGTCGTTTAATTGTATAATGACCGTAAAAACAGGTAATTAAATACTTTTAAAGGAATTCTTTTTTCCTCATTTCATTTTATCTCTACACTGAATGTGCTTAATCAAGGGTGAAAAACATGTTTGGCAGAGGAGTTTTATATTAGAAAATCAAAAATATCTGCATTGGGTCAAAGTAGAAGTATGAACCCAACAGTTAAAATACGCGTATGCTAAGATATAAAGGAAAGAAAGCAAAGCAAATAGAAACCTTTGACTCCTCTCCTTCACTGGGTGTTAAAAGTATGTATCTTCATTTAATTGTTTATATGAGGAGAGAGAATAGGTGACTTAAATATGGATATGCTGGCTGTCAGATTGGCCCCAAGCAAAATATATATAATCAAAAATGCATTGAAGGAGTATTTCTGATTTTTTTGATCTAATAATATGTTAGGAGTTACAGTACACTAAAGGTTTCTAATACACTGCTCTTTAAAATTTATATGTATAATTACATATACCATATGACTAATGACTTGTCTACTGCAATTATTTAACACATCAAATACCAAACTTTCAAACTTCTAATGTTTATGGCTGGGGATCTTTACCTAGTAGAGAATCAAAGCAAATAATATTATCTGTCAATGAAAGATCTAAGAATTCTAAAAAAAAAACTCTACTGCTTAAAGTCAATGGATATCTATATTTTTTTTTTTTAATATTTTTCCGCCTATTTCAAACAGATACCCTTTTAAAAAAAAATCTCATTGCATTTCAATTTTAATCTCATATTAAAAAAATGTTTAACATTCTACTGATGATGAGCATATATAAATAAACTGACACTACTATTAGGAACAACTATAAAATAGGTGCAAATGCCTTGCACTAGTTTGAAAAAAAAAAAAAAGATCTACATTTGATTAACAGATCTGATCTGAATTTAAAATTGGCTGGGGGCTTTCATTTAATGTCAAATGTCGTTGTACATCTTGTTATGCTGTGTTACAGAAAACAATTTAACAACAGCGATCAGTCACAAACAAATCCCGAGAGCATGTATGTGGAACATCACTGATTTAAAAAGGCTGCTGTTGGGGCAAAGCACTGTCAAAGGCCATCCCAGTGTAAACAGGAACTAATCTTCTGCAAGCAAGGAGAGAGTTGATTGCAACTTTGCCAAAATCGTCCTAAGTAGTTACCATGGCATAAATTAATTTGAAAAATTAGAAATCATGCAAGTTAGATTTATTAGCTAGAGAAAGCAATTTACAGTGGTAGTGTCCCTCTATCCCTGCTGACATCAGTTCATGCCTTGGTCACAGGATGCGAATGAGTCTGCTGCTGCCAGATGTGCTATGTAAACAGGATTGTGACTCATCAGGTACTGGAATGGCCATTAATTGTGAGCATGTAATTGGAAGAGATGATTCCATACATAGCAGGCTAAAAAACTGTGTTGTGCTAGGATAAATTATGTGGAATTTCACTGAAGTCAACGATATTCCACTGTACAGTTCTGAAAGAGGAATATTATTTTCACTGTTTACAGTTTATCTTTCCACAGATAGTCTGGATCTGTTTGTCCCTACATAAAGACAATGTACATCTGCTACAAATCAGTTCTACCCTCTTGATCAGAACAAAAGGCTAATAGATGTCACCAACAGCTGTCAACTTGGAGGCAGGGTAAGACTAAACTTTCACAAACCTCCCTCCTCATTTTGCTGTAACAGTGAGAAATAAACGAAAAAATCACTTACTGGACTGATTAAGCGGGGCGATTTACCATCCCCTACTTTTCTTTTTCATACTGGAAGGTAAACTGACAAGGAGGGGGAAAAACCTGCTGCAAAGGCAATGTAGTAAGCTGTTTTTAGATCATCATAACACAATGCTGATTAAAGCAGCTAGTGTCTTTCCCCGTGGGCATGGGAAGAAGAGATTTTCTGAGTTTTGTGGAAGCTATCATGGGCAAGGTCTGGCATCAGGGAGGGTGAAACCTACAAAGAATGACCACTGGAATGGTTCATACAAGGGAGACAAGGTACTTTGTAGGCAGTGAGGAGATGCAGTGAATCCCCACTGGAAGCCTGAGTGGAAGGAGGGAATTTTGGGCTGGACACTTACTGCCAGTCTACCACAAGTTTGAGAAGCTGTAACATTTAAGGGAGAGTAATACAGATTGTTAACATGCAGATTATTAGACTTTGCACAAATTATTACATTAAAGAAGAAAGGAAATCTACAAAGTATGGTATCATCAAGGACAGTAGGGTATACATCAGATCTTTTGCATAGAATTATTTTATTCAGCCTGAATTTTAAGATTCACCTGAATTGTAGTCATGTGTTTACCATTAGAGCACACTTACATAGACAGAAAGTCCTCTATGTCATCAGAAACAGACCCACAACACCACTGAACAAAATGAGCATCAGGAATCTTGAATATAAACCCAAGTGAGAACATCTGATGCCTTAGAGCCACCACCTGTCTGTTTCTGCTGAATGCTTCAAAGAAGGGAGTGACTGAACAAAATCAGGAGCAAGGACAGAAAGGAACATGGGGACTTTTTCTTTATAGGGAAATTGCTCTTTATAGAGAAATAATTCTTCTTTTTGATTTACAGTTTATAAAGGAAAAATATATATATACTGAAATTATAAGCCAAGTCAGTTAGAACTGTCATAGTAAGGACAGTATTCATGAAATAATTGTCTCTTGAAGCATGTTCTGATACATAAACCACATTTATATAAATATTTCTGTACAGCTACAGCTAGGTAATTTTAAAAAGAAAGAAAATATTTATAGGCTGTTATTTCATAAGCTTACTGAATTTACCATAAATTCATGGGAAATTAATTAAGGGTATGGTAACTCCTATTTATTTACATTACATATACTTTCAAGAGAAAACCACAATATTTTTAAAATGTTGTAAATATTTTAAATAATTTAAAATGTTCTGAATGTAAGGTCCAGGTTGCTAAGGGCCAGCCATGTCAAACTCATTAAAAACATGGAATCTATGGACTGTATATATAATTTTCTCACACAAGCAATTACTGACATAGATAAACCTCAAAGCATGAAATTTCAGCCATAGTTAAAGACATTTTGACATCCTGCCTTTCTGGAAGACTCTCTTTCCACTGGAAAAATAAATAAATAAATAAATTGAAAATCATTGAAAATCAAAGATATCCAATCAGCTTTCTTCCGTCAGATTCACTTAGATTTATTTTAAAGTGTGGAAGGAGATGATAAAAATAATTATTAGTTTATTAGCTGATGACACTGTATAAGTTGTCAAAGGGATTGACAAGTGTCAGATATTCCTTATATTCTCAGGAATTTTGTTTGAAGGAAAGCCTTGTATAGAGAGATACTGATTGCTAGAAGTTTCTGGACCAAATCCTTAGAAGACATCTTTAAAACATACAGTCTCTATTTCACTGCTGGGGAAATCAAGAATGGGAATGACCCAAGCCTTCAAAAAGAGACAGTGACAGAACCAAGGCTAACACTTATTGCCATATAATCTTTACTTTATTTAATCGTCCAAGTGATATTTTCATAGTCAACAATTTGCCAAGCTCTTCTGATGCCATTTGACTATGTCTTTTGAAGGAGCTTCATATCTTTCTGCTCTGTAGATCCTTTACACAAATGTTTTTGCTAAGTGACACAAGGCAACCTGTAGAGATAATTCTATGCTTGCACCGCAAGCTGGTGGAGAGAGGGGCATGCGTCAAAATGCTCACCCAATCAAAAAAAAACCTCCTTAATTTTCCATTTGCCTGTGTGACATTGTATTCCCTCTCTATCCCCCACCCTGATCTTTCATCTGTAACCCTGCTTGGGTTATAACCATCAGTGACATCTGTGATAAATGTGTCTGGTTGTGATAGCTGAATTGGGCTCAGGGTGGATTCCAGGGAGAAAGATCCAAGGGCTACTGGGACATGAACCAACCAGATATGGCTGGTATGCAAATATGAGCGGTAGTCAGTCATCTTACCCCATAAACAGGGGACGGCCCTGAGCCTGTTGAGCTGTCCTGTACTGCAGCAGGCCGTGTGCCAGGATCTTCTCCTGGAGCAGGCGTGCCTCTCAAGGTTATTCCTCGAGGTTGAGAGATTCCTTACCTGCAACAGATGCTCAGAAAATGTCTAATAGATAGCTTGTTAAAAATTTGCAAGTAATTTACTAAGCATGCTGAGACTTAGTGATCTTAGTTACGTGATATAAAGGATTGATTTAGTATATAATCCTTTAGGCATAAACTGTTAAATATTAGACTGGGATAGGATCCAGTCACATCTAGACTCCTCTGAGTTTGGATAGCAAAAGGAACTCCATCTTGAACCTTGAGACTCAACCTGATGCTTTTAGTCTAGCAGTGATTTCTATGCAGTAAATAATCAAGTGACTGCCATCACGAATCTGATTGTTTCATTTTCCATTAGAAATCCACTGTCTCATTCACAGTTAAGCCCTGCTAAATCACAATTTTCATCAATAATTATATTGCCGATTCTCTCTTAAAAGTGAAGTGCATAACTCCTTTTGTAACAACCTGCCAAGGGCTCACGCTTACTTTTCTGTACTCTAGGTATGATCAGAATTTCTACAGAAGAAATGTAAGCTAAATGAAACTGGATACAGTACAGCCTAGAGCTGAGGTGATCAAAAATCTTCTGTTTCTACACTTGACAAGTATATCCTATTTACATACTAGTGGTCATGTTGATCACTGGATTTATCTTTAAAAAGGAGCTTTGCTCTATGTCAGATTGCCAGTGTTCTCAAATTTTCCCAATTCTCTTCTACATTAGCACATACATGTATATATTTTCTGACATCAAACAATACATTCTGTTTAACCTACTTTTATCATTGCAGAAGCTTGAGACACTTTAAATATACACTCATATCTTTAAATTTACTTTACATAAACTGTGCCCTGCAACTGTGCCAGTGGGCTGTTATGTTAAAACTTTGTGATTAATATAGAGAGGTGGAGGAAGATAACAGTCTGTAATACGAAAGTGGGAACAGATGTTTTGATGATACCTTCTGGCATAAAACTGTATAGCATTCCTTCTTCATCACTTCCTCCAACAATTAAAAATAGTGTAGAAAGTCGAGTTTACATTCGTATATAATGAAGAATTTCTAGGGATTATTAACAGACAGCAAGGCACCATGAAGAACATTTGGCAGAAATGAATCTCTTCTCATATAATTACTCCCACTTTACTTGTGCTTTCTGCTGTTTTGGGTAAGCTGAATCTTCTCATTTAAAGAGTTCTCATGTATGTGGCTATGTACACATCTTACAGACTCCTTCTTTCTGAGTTGTTCCAGCAATATAATTAGCTATTCTTGAAACCTATAAATTTTGCATGAAATGTTGTCAAGATGGTTTCCAATTGGTGTCTCTGTTTGGGGGAAAAAAGTCCAGTACCTAAAGGGGACAGACAAGAAAGATGGAAATGGACACTTTATTAGAAAGTGTACTGATTGGACAAGAAGTAAAGGTTTAAAACTAAAACAGGGGAGATTTAAATTAAACATTAGAAAGAAATTCTTTACTGTGAGGGTGATGAGGCACTGGAACAGGTTGCCCAGGGAAGCTGTGGATGTCCCATCCCTGGAGGTGTTCAAGGCCAGGCTGGATGCGGGCAATCTGGTCTGGTGGGAGGTGTCCCTAACCACAGCAAGGCAGTTGGAATAAAATGATCTTTGGTCCCTTCCAACCCAGTCCATTCTGTGGCTATATGATTCTATTATTCTAAATAATGGGTTCTAGATTCTTCTATCTGCATTGTGATCTTGTCATTTAACTACAATGATGATCACATATTTTTAGTAATGTACTTGTGAAGGTGTAAATATGGTAGAAACCAAATTAGCCCAATTTTCAGAAAAATATTTGATTTGCCAAATTACACTTCAGTTGGCCCTTTTGGCTGCCAGGGCACACTGTTAACTTGCTGTTGACCAAAATCTACAGATCTTTTTCTGTGTGGCTGCTCTCTGGCCTCTTGTCACTGAGTCTGTACATACATCCAGGGCATTGCCTCAAATATTGTCCAGAAGGGTACTGTGAGAAGAAATAGTATCAAAAGCTTTGTTGAAACCCAAAAGATCACATCTATGCTAAATAAATGTCCAGTATATATCTACACTGTCTACTATATATCTACTGTAAATAACTACGTTAAATGTAAGTAAACCTAATTTTTAATATATACATGATATGTGGCAACTGGGTAAAACCAATATTTTTTACAAGAATATAAAATTTAATTTTTTATATCTGTAAAGGACACAGATTTTCAAAAGTAGTGATGTTGAAATTTAAGGTTGGTAATCCTCATACAGTTCATCTTGAAAAAAATACTTAATCCCTTTCAGTTCAGTTATAATTGCAAATATCTCAATCTGTATAAATAAGCCATAGAAGCATCTAATTTTTGCCTTTATCAGAAATGAACTAATTTCAAAAAGGTTTGATCTTCTCTTGTGTCTCTGTCCTGAATTCAGAAGCATGTGAATTTGTTTGCTGCCACAAATACCAGGATATGCAGTAATTACTGTTATGCACACCCTTGCTATTTCCTCTAACAAAGCCTGAGTGCTCCTTGGCAAGATCTCTGTATGTGAAATGTTATTTGGCACAAAGGGAACCTGATTATCTATTTCTGAAAAGCTTTTACAGTTATTTCTACCTCCACAAAGTGTGTGATGTCCTGAATTGTTTCACATAGTTTTAAAGGGACTACGCAGGGCAGGAGACTACACCGTATCATGGATATGGTGTGTTTAGCATATACAATAGAAAATTTGTGTTTAAATCCTAAGAATTAATAATACAAATAATACAGATATAATTAGGGGAGAAAGAAACAGTAAAAAATCTTTTAATAAAAAAATCTAATAACTGACAATAGATTGCCTAGCTATTTATCTAATACAATAACCTGTCTCTAAAAAATAGAGAAAAAATATATAAAATATATAAAAAATATACAAATTATAGAAATAAATAAAATAAATATTTATTAAATTAAATAATTAAATAATCTTTTTACTGATAACTGACTTTGAACAAGATGTATTTCAGCATTCACTAGTTTATTTCTCTGCTTTGCTACTTCAAGTGAAAATAATATAACCTTCTTTAGAATCAAAAGCATCTTAACCTTGCTCTTGTGCAGTGTAAAAATCAGAAATGATTATTTTTTCCACTCTTGATAGGTCTAAAAGTGAAAGCTTATAGAGTAAATAGGAAACACGTAAAACCTTTCTTAAATCACTTATAGATATTATCTGTGCACATTTTTAAAAAGAAAACTACTTTATAAAAGGTTTTCTTATTGCAGTCATCTTAAAACCAGCATCCTCAATCATTCATTTAATAAAAATTAATAAAAAAATTAAAAAGAGATGGAAAATCTCTTTCTTGATATGTTGAATATTTGATAAGGATAAAGGTTTGGTCATAGCTCACAATGATTTACATGGGCAGTCAACAATACATTTTTGTCTAGATATCTTAGGTATTCTTTATTGTTGACTGCACCAACAAACAAGTATCATTTGAATTAGTTTAAGATCCACACTCTACAGTGAGTAGGGTATGGTATGAAGAATACAAAGACTACAAAGATACAAAATAGCTTTGCAAATAACAAACATTTAATTTAGCCTCCATCTGCTTAATGAACAAGAAGGGTTTTTGATGTAACTGTGAAAAGAAAACAAATAAATGACCCTTTACTTCTTAAAGGGCTAAGGCCTACAAAGCTCCCTGCAAAGATGAAGGAATTACTGACATGAAGTTGTAACACTGTGATACATGCACACTCACATATGCACACACAGCCACTACACAAAGATATGTGGAGAGGTTTCTAGGTAGACTAAATTAAATTCTAAGAAACATCATAAGATTCATACTTTAAATACCTGAACTTGCTTATCCAGGGGTGCACTACACTATGTTGGTACATCCAAAGAAGGCTTTATTAACATAATATCATTTCTATCTTTGTACATAAAGGCTGAAACTCTTTCCTTTTCCTATTATTTTCTAGATGGAAGATTAAAAGTTACATTTGGAAATAATTTTGTAAGGATTTTTTTAGGATTTGATAAGGATCAAGCCTGGTTTGCTTACTCGGTCTTAGGAAATAGACCATTGATTTATTTCTTATTAGTTCCTACTTTTATAGTGTATGCTGTTCTCTTTCAAGAAGTTAAACATTTTTTTTTTCCCTTCACTACCTACATTACTTCAATGAAATGCTATGATAGTTTATACAAGATCTTTGGATAAAACCTTTTCTTAAAATCAAATATTCACACAAAACCATTTTCAAACAATTTCAATAGATTTCATAAAGATTTTAATAAAATTATTCTGTTGATTTAGTCTATAAATGAGAACAGGACACAAGCAAAAACATATATAGGGAAGTGGTTTTGTATCAGGCAGAAACATGAGAGAAAACAAGAATATCAATATAGATATATATTCTTATATTCATTAACATCCTTTTATATAATGCCAGTAATATATGCTCTGTAACTGCACTATTGAAAATAACCATCTATATCAATGGTAATAATGTAAAAGTATCAATACTATTGCATTCTATTAAACAAAGAAAAAAAAAAGAAAAAAAAAGCCTTTCTTTAAAAGGAAACAAAATACACTTTACACTTGTTGATCTGTGTAGAATTATTTATGTTTTGCTGTAAAAATTCAGAAAAACCATATAAGACAAATTTTTAATAGAATATATGTAAAGAATATATATATGTAATGAATATATATGTGTGTATATATATATGCACATATATATGTATATATATATATTTGTTAAAATTTATCCATCTCATTAAAATTGAAAATTAACTGTACTGCTGAAGGTATGCAAGTTATCCTTTTTTATTTAATGCATGTTAACTGATTTTAATATATCTAGTGGATATAAAGTAATCCCAATTTGCAAGAGCCTTCCAAAAAGAGAAAAAAATCAAGAACAAATGGTCAATAATATGCCACAGAGTCTTTTTTGTTCCTGCTGAGAACAAATGTCAGCTGTCACTGAAGACAACTTTAAACAGTTATATTGTCACAAGTCTTGCCAAGTTAGTAACAGTTGTGACAATCAAGCAGCACTGAAAAAGCCCAACCTGGATGGCACTTGTTCCAGAGAATTCCTTGAAATCTGTAGGTTAGGTTAACCTCTCTAGTTCAAGAGAATTATTAACCTAGAGTTGCACATGAGAAGGAAAACTACAAGAAGCAGAATCAGGCAAGCCTGTAATGGGCCACAAAGCAGGGCTAAGTGCTGTATAATAGATGCCACTTTTGAGCTGTTGTTTGAATGGGCAAAAATCCTGTTCATTTATCTTCTCTCTCACTTTTATTTGTTTTTCCTCATGTGTAAGTCTGTGGGCTCCCAGATATGTCTCATGCCTCTAACCATAATGAAAACATCTTTAATGGTCCATAAACATTATTAATATGTTATTAGAAAATGATAATAATAGTGATCTTAGTTATTGAAATGGGGCCTCTTGCCTGTGTAAAGTTGCCATGTTATGGACAAGTAGCTGAAGCTTTTGAATTGTTCAGAAGATTTTATCTGGGAATAACATGCCAAGGACTTGATGAAGTTATCAGGACAGTTTCATGAGACAGTTCAACATCTTGTGTTTCAGCATGCTGATAGGAAATATACACAATGGGAACTGACAAATTGAGAATTAGCTTATTAGTTTTATAGATGATCTTGGAATGTGAGCCATTTTTAAAACCTTCTTTGGAGTAGAAAGCCTGAAAACAATACTTTGGGAAGTAATGGGAAATAAATTTTTTTTTTTTTTTTTTTTTTTTTTTTTCTTCCCAGTTCAACTTCAATACAAAGCCAAAGGAGCCTAGAAACTGAGTGACAGATGGGAATTTGCAATGGCAACAATGGCTACCAGACTTCGGATCTTTGCTAGGGTTTCTGGAAGCCCTGAAAGTTCTGTTCAAGTCACAGGCTCTGCAAGATGTGGATCACAGAAGAGTACTTAGCAAACCAGCTGAATTCGCAGTGATTAGACAGAAGCTTGCTGAATAAACCAGAACAGAATAAATAAACAAAATTTTGCCAGAAAATTTCCAAATAGCTTTTATGGTAATACTGCTGAAAACTTGAGAGCACTCTATTATAAAGACTATATTCCAATAAGTCTGAATTAAATTGAAAGAAAGAAAATGCTAAAAGTTCTCTATTTCCTGGACATTGTTCTACAAATGTATTCCATCTTGGAGAAATAAATATTAATCCTTACTTTAAAATCACAACATGATTTTATTTTAATTTATTTTATTTTATTTTAATTTTATTTTTTGTAAAAAATATTTTTGTCTTATGAACTGCTCTTGAGTTTACTGTGAAACAGTTATAGAAAAAAATAATCCAATTTGCAAGGTGTATCATTCTGAATGCTCACACAGTGAGAAGGATTCCTTGCCAACATATGCTGCAAATTGTGTTTGAAATTAACCTTTTCATTTTAAGTGTTATTTTTGAACTTCCTGGAGAGGACCTATACCACTGATGGATGGTATTTTTCACTTCAGAATTCAGTAGGAGATTCTAAAAGAAGATAAACAAAAATCTTGACCATTTAAAACTGAGATGTAAAAAAAAAATCAGTTTGATTCTGTGAAAAATCTTTGAGAAAATTGTTCAGGTTTTTAGTTGTTTTTAGATATTTTTAGTGGAACCCATATAAGTCAGGCTTTATCTCTAAAATTTATCCTGTGGGAGACATCACAGGGTATTATATATCATAGATCTGATTTATTACATTTGTCTTCAATTATTAAAACTACAACAAAGTAAGAATTGAATTACAAACAGAAAAATTAAGCAAGTCAATATGGAAATTGTAGAAATTGTATCACTGACATGAAAGGTTATAAAAATTCCCCTCAAAATTATTTTGCCTTGTACAGTGGTCTGAGAAGATAAATATGCACCAGCTTAGCCCAGGATAGTACTAAATCAATTACTGCAGATTTCTCTTTATTTTTTTTCTTTTTTTTTTCTTCTTAATATTCATCTGAAAGCAATTCTGACTTTAGAGATAAACAGGTACTAACTCTGAAACTCTGACAGCTTACGAAGAAATGATGAATCACAGTTACTTTGCAGAGTCATAAGACAATGTCCTACCATAAGAAGTAATTAACTAACACCAGTCCATATATTCAGAAAGCTGTGTTTTTATCTTGAATGGCCTTGATGCTTGGTCCACTGCAGACATATTAGAAGCTTTAGCATGTTAAATGTGTATTTGTAAAGAGTTTACTGAGTAGTCCTATAAGTTTTTTTTTTTTTTTTCATTTTAAGAAAGGAAAACCAATTACTAAATTTATACTTATACCTTAAATATTTTACTTCACCTACAGTAAATATCTTTCTATTTCAAAACCCACATAAAACTAGAGGGATGTTGCAGAAAATAAACACATAAATGTGTAACAGCAGCAGAATTTAGCCTGCTATGCCTACACTTCAAGGTGAAATAGAAATTTCCTCTAATTCATATCAGGTCAGAAAGAGTTATTCTTACATTTTCTTGCAATATATTACACTGAAATTTCATTCACTGCATGATAGTCTTAAGCAGAAAATTAATCCTATAACTGAAATACTTCTGCTTTCTCTCAAGATATGGAAGGCCAAGATAGCTGCAAATATTTCAGAAAGCTCAGAGATCATCTGTAGACAGCTTTGTCTCTATAGAAAAGGCTGAAGCTCTCATAACCTACAGAGGTTATTGCTTTCAGGTCTACTCTTCACCTTGTTCTGAAAACATGATCAGAAGTTTAAAATGTCAGCTAGGTTTGTTTGGAAGTTAGTTTCCCTTTGTATCTTCCAGCTTCTGTTTGGACTTTATATCCACTCCAGGAAACCTCCAGAGCAATAGGCATTTCAATAATCCAATGAACACATACTCTACCAATGGGATGCAGTTCACTTACAAAATCAATTCAATTCAGATTCATTAAATATCAATGAAGAAAACACAATAGGAAATCTTGGTAGCTAAAAACAGCAACACAAGTATTGTGTAAAACCAAACAGACCATTTGATTTCTCATCATTTTTCTCTAAGAAATATTATTTTAAATTTTAAAGTTCTATGGGATCTAGGGTATGACAAGAATAGAGAGTAGTCCTTTCCCTCCACATGTGCAAAATGAATTTATTTTTAGAGTGCTAACCTGATGGTCTTTTAGTTTAATCTTTAAGTAGGATATACAGGATATACAATCCTTAAGTCAGATATACAAGAAAGACCTGTTTGCATGAAAGTGATACTTTTTTCAACTCATCAGAGTCCAGTTTGACTGACTCACTCTGCTGTATATAGTATTGGTAAGATGCTTATCCCTGTACAATATCTAAAAAATAAAGGCATTATCTTACAAAGGAATGCATAAATCGATGCATGGTAATATGTGTAATTAATCAGACAGTTTAGAAGTGTGTGTAGTGACAGAAATGAAAGTAGGAGAAGAGGCCTGAATCTTTTTGGTGGATAGAAATATTTAGGAAAGCTAGGATAGAAAGAAAGCAGAAATACTTAGGTAGAGTTTTATAGAAATATAAAACCTGGAAAGCTTTTAGAATTCACCATTGTAGCTCAAAATATGCAACAATATGTGCAAAAATATAGGTGAAATTTATATAGTTAATATTAGCTTGCTAATTTCTAATTATGCTTGCTAATTATAATGATGAAAGGCAGTTCAAAACTGCTAAAAAGTTTGGTTTAAAAATGTATTTAAGCAATGGATTCTGAGAAAAAAGGGAAGTTATGACTACCTGCCTTTGTTATCATGACTTGTTCATGCTGTGAACATATGAATGAGTTTCCAAACATGGTATTGCTTATACTGTGTAATTTGTTCTTTGGCTCATTTAACAGTCTTATATTTTTCTTTGCTTCAAAAGATCAGCATGGATACGGGTCAATTTGTGTTATATAGGATAGTCCTTGAGCTGAAGCTAATGCAGGAGGGCAGCAGCAGTCACTGGGCACCCAGCACTGGGACAAGTGAAACCTGGCTTAGGCCATGAAGAGGCTGAGCCCGTACACTGCTGGGTTAGCACACAGCTGGGGCCTTCTCTGGTAAGGGAAGATATCAACCTGTGTCCTGGCACTGGCTGACAGGTGAAATTTCATTCAATTTATCTGTATAATTTGAATCCTGGATAATCCTAGACAGTCTTTATATGTATATATATATATAAACATATATATATATATATTTGAAAATGTTCAGGATGTCTAAATATAAACTTAGGAACCTAGCTCTGGAATTGTGTCAAGGTAGTAGGACTTTAAATTAATAAAACTGGCATGCTTTCATAGACCCTTATCTGAATCAAGTCCTACACTTACAAAGGAGACAGAGAAAACACTTCAAATTTTATTGAAAGGAAATCCTCCTAACTCCTAAGTAGAATGTTAGACCTAAATGTGCTATACGTGTTTTATTAGTTTTTTTGGAAAAAACTTTTTTTTTTTTTTTTTTTTTTTTTTTCCAGTGTATTGTTAACCATGGATTTGGGAATTATCAACTCTAGAAAACTAAGTAAGTCTAGGTGAGGATAAATATGAGGGTTCTGTAGTACACAGCTGACCAAAAGTCATAGAAAACCAAAGTGGGTAAAAAATAGGATAAACATCCTCATGCTGATATGGAAATTAATGTATTCTCTGAGGGACAGGAATAATAATTAATGATTTGCATATACCTGTTATCGATTATCTGAAGATACTGAGTACTGCACATTATTATCTCATTAAACCTTATAGCACCCTTGTGAGGGAGGAGGAAAGTGTTTTATTAGAGACATTTTACAGTTGAGTAAACTGAGGTATTCAATTAAGAAAAAACATGGAAGCTCAGTAGCAATATTAGCTCATTGTGTCACTGCAGTTAAAAAGCAAACACAATGATTTTGCTCATTAAAGAAGAACAGCAACAAATGAAAAAGATTAAAGCTATTCTATAAAGGGGAGAGGTCTTAATTTAAAACACTGTTTTGAGTTTAATAACTTAAGAAGTTATTCGTTTGGAAGGACCCTTAAAGATGGACAAAGACAGAGAAAATATTGCCTAGAGAAGCTAGGGATATTCTATCCTTAGAGATTTTCAAAAATATTTTTACTGGACAATATCCCACCCCAAACTGAATATAGCTCTGTTTTGAGCAAGCATTAGAAAAGATCATTTCCACAATGTCTTTCCAGACCAAATCTTCCTGTGATTATATTATAATCAGCATTACACTGCAAACATTGATCTCTGAAGTACGCAACATTTTAAAATAGAAATCTTCCATCTAGGATATTTACAAACTACACAATTCTAAAGAAATAACCTATCACAATTTTCACTCTATGAAAAAATAAATCATAAAGAATTTTGAAATCTGGTAAGAATTATGCTATTCCTTTATTTGCAAAGTTAACAGATGTTGTAAAAAGCAGAAGTAAATGCACACAAAGAGAGAATATTAACTCTTAACCACACATATATGCCCAACTGTACTATTTCTACTTTAACTTAGTTTTGATAACTCAATGGAGGCTATTACACTTGAGTCAGATAATTTCATTATTTTCCTAACTAAATCAGTTAGGAAACAAGTCTTATAATTCAAAACGTTAATCTTAAACTTACAAACCAAACCAAACCAAAACAACTTTTTAAAACTTTTAACATATTTAATGTAAAAACAGACATATATATATATTTTTTCTTAGACTTCTGATTTATCTGCTTTTTAAACACACTGTATCTTTCTTAAGACTTTTATCTTTAGAACTATGAGAGTGTAAATTCATTATTCTATGGTATAAATGTCGATTAGCTTCTCAAATTATCATAAAATGTAATGATTGCTCTCAGATGATATGCCTGACAGGGAAATCATTAAGTGCCGTTCAAAATTTTAATTTTCGTTTTCTCTTCCCCAACATTCAGAAGAGCAGATCTGAGGAATTAAAATAATTGTCTCTGCTAATTGTGTCATTTTCCACTTGGCAAACATTCAATGTCCACTTAGCAACACTGAGAACTTGCTTCTTCTTACTACTGATACAAAACTACAAATGTGCAGAGCAGAGAGGCACAGTTTGGGTCTTTGTTTAGAACACTCAGTATTTTCTAAACACAAGTAGTTTAGACACTTAGTATGTTTGGTAAACTTAGTATGTTTAGACACTTAGTAGTTTAAACACTTAGTATGTATAGAACACAAGTATGTTCTGTGCAGGCTTTAAAGGCAGAAAGGACTTCAGCCAGGTCTGACTTTCTGTAGATAAAAGGGCATTACAGTTCACTTGGTTATTCAAGAAAGACATGTAACCTGATTTACAGAGTAGAGCTAGAGAATAAACAGATTAGTTGAGTTCTTTGTTATATCTTTATCACTGAAGAAATAATTGCTGCCTGTTTTCTACATCATGGAAATTTTCTTATGAGCTATGACATAACCCTCCATTATTTGTTCCTGATAAACTGAACTCTTATATCTTTCACTATAAACTGTTTAATCAGTTTCAGACATTCAGCATTGTCCACTCCAGTTTTTCACCAGGCTTTTTAAAATGAGCAGACAATATGCTACATGGTCAGTCTTAAGGATGAGGGAAAACGAATGTCTATACTAAAACAGGCATTATCTATCTTGTCGAGGCTAATAGGTATATTTCTAGCAGACTGGAAAACTTCATTACCATACAGCTATGTAACAGCGGGGAACTTCCTTTTAACCATACTAAATGCATCTTAAGCATTGGTTATTGAAATTATGTGAATTTTGATATGATGCTATAGTTTTAGTGTGTTCCCTTTCATTATATAGATTAAATAAGGGGAAAGGAGTTATTAATGTTGTAAACTTGATGCTTTGAACTAGATGGACTAACATTTTAAACTAGAACATGAGTTATAGTTTATTTTAAAAAATGAGATAAATAGAGCATTAGATCATAGCACATAAGAAAATTACATCCTAAAGTTAAATTTTCTAAAATGTGTTTTTCTGGATATAACCATGGGACTTAGGCTTCTAAATTACTTAAGCACTTTTGACAATTGCCATTCTAAACACCTAGGGATGAATGTTTTTATAAATTATTCCTGGTAAAAAGAAGTTTGCCCTTGAGAGCATTGACTGCTCTATTAGAATTGTTACCTTGAGATTGCTTAGGCTATAATTCCACAAATACCCCTCTCACCTCCTTCTCAAAAGGAAGAAGAAAACCCAAACAAACATCCAAAAAAAAAAAAAAAAAAAAAAAGATCGTTTTCAAAAATTCCTAATTGGTAGAGGGTAAATAGGAAACCTTATTCATTTGGGAGAATTTTCAAGCACCTAGAATAGAAAATGAATATCCTGATTTTAGATTTTTTGTTTCCAGTACTGCTTTTAATATATGCCAAGGTTTAATGCTAATGTTTGTTCCTGAAGTATTTAAATACAAGTGACAAAGGGAAAGATAAGTGCAGTGAAATTAATACAAAATTGGAATTGAGAGACTTTATAAATAAGCTAATGCCTCTCCTAAAAACATGAAATATTTCTTAGTGTCAGATTTTAAAAATGGTCCCTTAAATGCAATTATGTCATTGTCAGGTCCCCCTTTCGTGTGGGCTTCTGTTTCTGCCAATTTTCCTCAGGTATAGGTCAAAACCGCTTTATGCAGGTAAAGACTTGAAACATTTGGTGGACAGCAAAACTAGTTTTATTTCGCATATCAAATAACTAAAGGCTTTGTTTTTAACAGTTTTATTTTAAAAATCGTCACTGAAAATTCAGTGTACACCAAAAATTTCACTGTACATTCTGTAATTTATTATTTATTTTTAAATGAGATACAAATAATTATGAAAGGCTTACAGAATAAAATTATACTGAAAGTCCTTGAGGGACTGGGTGAGAAGCAGAGAGATACAGGCTAATCAATACACCAGTGAAAAATGTACCAGCTTAGGTAAGGCTAGCTTTGTGGCAATTTGCTACTATTGCCTATTTATTTTAGAAAAGGAAAAAAATATTTAGTCTAAGAATTCCCAAAGTGGATGAAGTTAAATCAGTATTACACAGATACCACCCTGAAAGTGCTGAAATGCTTCAGGGTCAGCTGTGAGGAAGCATCAGCCACTGTGGTAAACAGTGGCCACAGGGATAGAGTCAGCTAGGGGAAGTACTTAACAATGAATTAAGGCAGTGGGAATAACTGTAAAAGCAGTTCCAATCAAATAAAGATCATGTAATATTTATTTGGGAGTACTTATATGTAGAGAGATTACAATATGGGATGGAGGAAAGCAATTGAAAAGAAAAATAGTCTGAGCTATAGAAAAAGCCTTGGTGGACCTGAACAGAATCCATAATCCCAATGACTGAAGGAAGAAAAAAAAAGACCATGCATGTTGTTCTAGTCCAAACATTAAGAGCTGCAAATAAAAGGCAAGAAGGAATATATTCACATGTAAATCTCATAAAGTTCAAAATACTGTTGTTTGTTTGTTTGTTTGTTTGTTTTCTCTGTGACTAAACTTTTTTGCTTTGTTACTTTGTGTAGAGTGGCAGCTGAAGAGCTGATTAAGGCCATTTGTTAGATTTTGTCATTGAAAATACTGTTTAGTATTTACCAACTATATATTTAAAATTCTAGCACTTCTTGTGTTCAAAAAATTCTACATGCTGCAGCTGTAATTGATAAAGACAAGTAGCTTCAATTAGTGATTTAGTGAACAACTTTTTTATTTTTATTTTTATTTTTTTAATGTAGGAGATAATTCAGTGGAGTTAGTAAATATTAAGTGCAAGTATATCCCATTTACATTATAAAATGGAGGTTGTGACTGCAGAGTTACTGATTTATTTAAAAAGCAATGATGTTCACTAAAGTGGTCTTAGAATTCCTGCACCGACACAAAATTTAAAGAATGAAATACACATCATATTACATATTACATTATAAATTTTAACAGTTATCAGAAAACCATTAACAAATATTGGTCCAATCCTGCACATTGATTTCATCTAACAATTGTGAGGAGGTTATTTGAACATGTATTTATGCAACTGCCTATCATTTACAAGATAAAATGTAAGACATTACAGCAAATCCTCCCATAATTACTCCAATTCTCCTTATTCTTGGTAGGACAACACTGTTAAACAGTTGGAGAAAGTTACATTGCAGTCCAAAACAAAATAAAAACCTAATTGCTAAATTAAGCAAAACAAAACAAAACAAAACAAAGAACAACAAAAACCAATACCACCACCACTAACAAAAACCCATACCCTATGAAGTCAATTTTCTTTTAAATGAGTTTTGACACTGTAGGAAAGAAAAGGCTGTTCTGACAGGAAGGTTGGCTTAATGTGTCAGTACATATCACTTTGGATTTACTCATTCTCTATTTTCAATTACAAATGTAATGTATATTGAAACCAGCCAATCTTTGTTTTTCATTTAAGAGATCCAATTCCATTGAGGGTTAGGAGTTCAGACTAGCTTGCTGTGGACTTTTGATAAGCTCCTTTTTACTAAAATAAGCTTTTGGTTAATGATAATATGAACAGAATAGGGAGTAAGTTATTTTAACTTCCTATTTTCTTTTTCATGTATACTTGAATTCTCTTTCTTGAAATACTTAATTTTCTAAAATGAGTTATGGCTCGATCTAAACCCCTGTGAAAACATATCCCTTGCATTAGTACAAAATGAAGGCAAGTCAAATTCCATTTCATTTATTAACAATCGAAATAATAGAGGACATTTTTTTTTTTTTTTGCATTGTATTCAATTTCAGCTCCCTGTCATGGCTGAACAGAGACTTAGAGGCTTAAGGTACTTTCCAGGAAATTATATAGCAAGACCAAATCTAGCATATAGATTTGACACTACAAGAGATGAAAATGCTTGTTGTGAGATAAATTAAGTCTTTTACAAATCTTGGAAGTACTTTCCTTGTTTCTATAAAAGGTTGATATAGCCCTCTGGTTATTTACTGATTTTAATTACTTTTTTTTTTTTTTTTTTTTTTTCCAAAACCAGAGTAATTTTATCACTTTTAGTTAGTTTATTTCATCTCATTGTGAAAGATATATATCTCAATGTATAAAGGTGCAGTCTGATCATTCCAGCAAAGGAAATTAAGAGTTTTATTACAAAAATTACATTTATAGGCAAATTCCTCAAGGGATATTATTAACTCTTTACTCATATTCTCCTATTTGTTACTATATAAACCATTCTGCCTAAATCAAAGGGATAAATGGTGAGGTAGCACATAACCAAGATGAATAACAACAGCCACAGAATGGGCTAAAAATGTACACTGACCAGAGTCAAACGTTATACTGAAAAGAATATTTTGCATTTCTAAGTACTTGGTAGATTTGTACCTCAAGCAGACTTTGGCCCTTTCATACATAATACTACATTTTATTTCTCCATAGCCTTTTCTTCACTAGGTATCTTTTTTTGACTATTCAGTCATGAAACACACAAAGCTAAATGCAATATTCATTTAACAAAATTAAGTTTGGTAAAAAATATGAAAAAAATCTAAACTCTTAATTTTAATGCAATGGAAATTACAAATCTTTTATGATCTGCTGTTTTATTTTATAACTCGGTTATTCCACAATCCATATACAATCAGAAGGCCTTAATAATTAAAAAGCAAGTACCTCTAAATATTGACATAAATACAATACTTCAACTTTTGTAGATTAATCTGAATATATTTTAAGATATGGTTTCTACACTCAACTGCAAAAAAAATCCAATCTTTGAAATTCAATCTAACTGCAAACTAGGCAAAATTCACTGAAATGCTTGTTGCTGTCACTAATATTGCACATTTACTTTCAAAATACAGTAACACTGTTTTATTTAAGTTAATGGAAATGTTACTCTTGGTGTTTTGTTGTTTTTTTTTTTCTTTTTTTTCTTTTTTTTTCTTCTTCTTTTTACTGTACTTATTTCAAACTAAAAAGAAAAAAAAACAAACAACAAAACACCACCTTTGCATACTTTAGAGCTGAGTAAATATTATAGGAAGATATATGGTCACAATTTTAAAACTGCAAAGTGCTGAACTCCTGTTTAATATGAATTTCAATACCTCAGTGCAAGAGAGCTTTGTTAATATCTGGACACTACACTAGATTATTGAAAGTTAAAGAGACAAACCAAATCAAAAGACTAGTACATTCAAGGATTGCAGTGATAGGAAAAGGAGTACTGGCTTTAAACTAGTAGAGGGTAGATTTAGATTACATCTATGGAAGAAATTCTTTACTATGAGGGTAGTGAGGCACTGGAACAAGTTGCCCAGAGAAGCTGTGGAAGTGTTGAAGGCCATGGTTTTTTGGGGCTTTGGGCAACCTGGTCTAGAAGGAGGTGTCCCTGTCCATGCAAGGGGGTTTGGAACTAGGTGATGTTTAAGGTCCCTTCCAACTCAAACCATTCTATGATTCTATGATTTTCTATTTCCTCTCAATTCAAATTGGAATATTATTGAATCTCTAGCTTTTGAAAGTCATGTTCTGAACTGTAATTAAAGATAACTGTGAAACAGATGTACTGTAGTATGTCATTGACTATCTTGGTTCTGTTAATGATGGAATGTTACAATCTGTATGGTTATCTTTAAAATTTTCCTACTTTCTTCTGGAATGGGAGATCTATAGAAAGTCACCTGTCACACAGTCTAATAGACGACCCTGTTGTTAAGATTCTGAAGTGAAATAATGAGGTTCCCATACCAGAACTTGAGATGACACTGGTACAGTGAAATGGCAAAAATCATATGCCAAATGGGGAACCACTGATAGCTAGCTAGTAAGATATATTCCAAGAAACATGTGCCTCAAATACATGTAATCTGTCACTATGTGTCTCTATCCCTTTCAAGAGCAAAGCTGGGAATCATTTACTGAAAATCAATATTTCTACTCACCTCTTTATATTTAGATGGTAACACATAAGAGATTGACAGGCATGTGTCAGGACCCTGAGGGTATCAATAGACCTTTGTGTCCTTGCCTGTCTTCCCTGGTATGCTCCCCCTGACCTCTGCCTGTGGGTCCATAAGCCCCATTTCATTTCCGCTCCAGTTGCAGCAATGCCATAGGAGAGTCAGTCTCGATCTCTGTCGCTGCCCTGTCTCCTGGTTGGACCTCAGCCCTACACAGTAGAAAAATAGACCCTTCTGCTGTATGCCTTCATGTTGTAGCCTTGTCTCAAGTCCTGTGTCTGGCCCTGTTTCCTTTGCTCCTGACTGGAATTTGTGGATGGACCTTGGACTTGGTTCATTACTTACTGTGTCTGGGATGTCCGCTGCTACCAGCCCCTGGCTCTGTCCATAGGTTTCAAGCCCTATGTGTGGAGCACTGCCTGCCCTGGGGTCATCCTTGCTGTTCCCTGACATAGGGTTCTTATTACTTTACACTTGGGTCCTAACCAATGAAGTGAAATTCAGATCCCTAAATTATTTGTGCCAATATCTTCTATTACTTGGAAAATGTCCTGACCTTGCAAGCACCAGATATCTTTGCAAAAGATGCAACCATCATAATTTTCTCTTCCTCAGTGAAGAAATAATACATAAAATGGGTAAAAAAAATGCACAGACAGAGGCAAAAATGAAAAACTTTGTAAACTAATGGTTTTAACCACGAGTTTTTAAACTCATTAGAGTTGGCAAGTTTTGACAAGAACAGTATCTTCGCAAGAAACCTGTAAAAGAGAAACTCAGATGTGAGTGATCTAACTGCAAAGCTACAAAAACAGCCTTCACTTCTCAGGTTATGCATCTCTACGCAGAAGGCTTTGGAATCATACTTTGGGGATGGAGTGACTTTATTCTGGCTGTTTTGCATTAAACTTGTTAAAGAATTTAAGCCTTGAGCTGGTTCCTCACGCAGGCAATACTTTGCATTTACCTCCCAATGATATCAGGAATTTTCAGTAATAAACAAATGCAATTAAGTAGAAGAAGGACATTGACATATTAGAACAAGCCCAGAGGAGGACCACAAAGGTGATCAAGGGGCTGGAGGTCCTCTCCTATGAAGGCAGGCTGAGGGACTTGGGGTTGTGTAGCCTGGAGAAGAGAAGGCTCTGGGGAGACCTTATAGCAGCCTTCCAGTACCTAAAGGGGGCCTACAGGAAAGCTGGGGAGGGACTCTTTGTCAGGGAGTGCAGAAATAGGAAAAGGGGGAATGGCTTTAAACTAAAAGAGGGTAGATTTAGTTTAGATATTAGGAAGCAATTCTTTACTCAGAGGGTGGTGATGCACTGGAACAGGTTGCCCAGAGGGGTTGTGGATGCCCCAGGTTGGATGGGGCTTTGAGCAACCTGGTCTGGTGGGAGGTGCCCATGGAAGGTGAGTTGGAAATAGGTGATGTTTAAGGTCCCTTCCAACCCAAACCATTCTATGATTCTATGAATCATAGATAATCATAGATTCTATGAATCAAAGATAATTTTGTACAGTACTGAAACACTCAAGGTGGAGTAATTTATAAACGAAATTAGAGATTTTCTCTTACCTATAGACATTTGACGTCTTCCAGGTAAGTGTATTGCCACTTTGCACCTACTGTGAGCATTAGCAATAGCATCTACCATAGTATACTTCAGTGTAAGAGGTTAATTAAAACATAAGTGTTTTGATTTCCAGTATAAATTTCCACTTCTGCTAACAGGTCAGCCAATAAATGTAAATGGTGTAACAAGTTCAAAACATCTTGCAGTATAGCTGTATCAAGTTATTTCTGCATGAAGAAGAGTCTCTTCATACTATATTGTCCTTTTGAATTGTTATATATGTTTTTATATGTTAATTATAATGCTCTGAGTACTCTGTATTGATAAACTCACAGAAAGTTAAGGCATACATATTATAAAGCCAGAAAAAGTGAAAAGGAGAAAGAAAACATGAATACTAATGCCTAGGCTTGTATAATACATTTGGTTCAGAACACCAGATGCACTAGTGTTAGCTGATACTCTGATAAACATGAGGTACTCACAAGTCAAGGAACAGAGAAAAATACATCTGCATCTGCTATTCATGCATGCACAGCCACATAGATGCAATCCTCTCTTTCTTTAATGCACAGGAAAAATTACAGATTTATTGAGAAAGGTGCTCCCTTTCTCAAAAAAAAAAAAAAAAAAAAAAAGAATAACTGCAGATAGAGAAGTGTGACATAAAAATTACCAAACACAGACACTAGTTCTAAGCAACATCAGCTAGCAAATCATCCACCTAAGATGCAGTGGTAAGGACATCATTTCAAGCTACATTGAATACTGCATGGTATAATACAAGCCATTTTGAAAGATAATTAGATGCATAATTTCCTATACAGACTGCATAAGAAGCCCAATCAAACTAAATTTGTCATTTTACTGACACATTTTTCCTATACTTAATGTCAATTTGCTGCAGTTTTTTTCCTCCCACTGTGTTGTTATTTTTGGTGAGGAAGTGTGCCAGAGAGCCTTGAGGTACATTTTGCACAAATCAATATATCAGAATGACAGCTAAGAAATTCATTTACAAGAAAAAAACTATGTAAAGCTTGAAGAAAAGACTTTAGTGGGCAGACACATAAGTTAATGTTTGTAATACTGACTCTCACTTTTCTCATTTGCCTTACATATATTTTCATTTATAACAAAGGCAGAAATTTTATGAGTTAAAAATGATTGAGAAATTTATAGTACCCTATTGGTGATGTTAGAACAGAAATGGTTAAATTAGCTGTTTTATGATGTTCTTATGAAACTTAATAGCAAAAATGCTTCTTTCATCTCATTTCCAATCCTATGTCTCTCAGTAGTTTTTCCTGGTAGATTGTATTATAAAATCTGGGATCAAGAAGTGTAAAAATGTCATATTTTTACACAAATGTCATATGTCACAATCGACATTGTTTTAAACCATATTGGTCTCATTTCTTTTCTCTGCTTTCTCCCTCTCTGTCAAACACACACTAATTTATGCAACTATCCTCAAATTATATTCCTTCTGTGGTGATTAATAAGTATATATACATTAAACAAAGTATAGTTCATTAATTACTTTTTTTTTTTTTTTTTAATACAGGTACAACCACAAAATCATGTTATTGGTGAGTTTTACTATGCCTAGTTGCCTAGTTGTTGGATATTCGACCTATCTGATTGACGCAATAATATCCACAGCTTTGAGCTGTGGACAATAACAAAGGTATTTGTATAAGAATATTTATACTAGAAAAAAGATTGCATAACTGAAACTTATTTTTCATTAATTTATTTCTTGCTATTGATTTCTTGCTATTAATTTCTACATCAACTTGCAAACAATACCAAATGTACAAATTCATTTAAAAAATAAATTAAAAAAAAATCACCATCCAGATGTACAGTTTTATGTTTTACACAGTAAATACTGAGAAATATAGTGCACTGATTCCCTAAATGAATCACTAGACATACCCTATTCTAAAATTAGCAGCTGTTATTTCTTGTTCTTTTTGCCTTTTTTTATATGTTTTGCTTCTACATGTGTCACACTCCTGTCAGAAACACTTTGTACCAGTGGAAAACTCTTATTTCATCTAATGTATCATGCTAAGCTTTCTACCACAGAATATGTTAAATTGCAGTCACTCATCTAATGCTGCATTTTTGGTTTCTGTTACCTACTATGTCTTAATTATACTCAGCAAATGGCCAGCTATAAAGTATGTCTCCTTATCACCAGACACACAGAAGCAGAATAGCTTTGTACTTACATTGTTCTCTTCTAACACCCCTCATAGGTCTGATTTGCAATGCTTCTCTACAGGGAGCCTAGAGAGATGTTAATATAATTGTTTGCAGTTTGAATGTAAAGAAAATTACTAACAGATTCATGGAGGGTGCTCACAAGATGACTGTACTTCTTATTGCAGGATTCAGCATTCATGAATGCATCTTGACCTACATTGCTATACTGATTTTTCAATGCAAGCAGGGTTACATAACCATAGCTTTGTTTCAGACATACTGATTCTCACAGCCATGTAAAGCAATGTATAGATCTTTCTACCAGGAAAATAGCTGCTATACTATCTTTAACTTTATGTACATTTCCAGAAATCTGTTTTCTGTGCAGTGGTGAATGCCTTTTGAAGAGAAGAAACAGGAGAGGTATGTCCTCTAAATATGTACTATTCTCCTGAATGGTAATTGAAAAAATTACCTTGTAGACTAGTTTCTACTGGAAGGAGTGGCCTGTGAGATAGCATTTATATACTTTTACACGGATACTTATGTGGATGCATAGCTATGCTGTAGCATAGGACATACCTCCCTTGCTGAAATCTAAATCTGAACACTGATACCCAGTTCCTGAAAATTTACTGCATGCAGCAAGATTAAAGCAAACACAATGTTATCTTGCCACAGCTCACTCAAATGAAATAAAACAATACAACAAATTCTGAAGAAAGAATATATGTGCATATTAAAAAAAATATATACAAGTACATATTTATAATATGTTTTGGAGCACAGTGAAAAAATTAAGAAATCTATGAGCTAGGTACAGTCTGAGATGTTATGAACCAACAGATCACTGAGACAATGCCATTTAACGTATTTCCACAGGAGTGCTACTACATTCCATTACAGTGCTCCTGGGGAGCTGCACCTGGTCCAAACCAGCCCATATCCAGCCACCTGAGTCAGATAAAGTCATCTCTGCCCTAGATCTTGAAAGACTACCTTTGTGACTAGTTGTACTTCCTATTTTTCTGTTTCATTCTTTGCAGAAAAGCATTCTGCATTCACTCATGCATGAATATAATGAAAATGTACTAAGACCATTGGGGGCTCTATACTCTATATTGATTGAAACCACAGCCATGTAGAAATTTGACTGCTACTAAAAAAAAAACAAAAACAAAACAAAAAAAAGTTGATTTTATTGTCTAATGCCAGCTGAGCAACTCATTATCTTACAATGACAGATCTTTGCTCTCCCTTAACCAGTCTTCTGGATACAAAACATTAAAAAAATGCCTAATGACAATGGAAAGATAGATCTCTAATGCTTGAGTGTCAATGAAGGAAGACAAAAATTGTGTGACTACTGTAACCACTATACTATTAATGAAGATTATATATTATTATTAGAATACCCTTAAAGAAAGCAAAGCCTACCATTTTATTTTGTGTACAATCCCATATGGTAGACACTTTACCAGAATACATGATAGCTTACACACGAGAATGCTGTAGATCCATACTGGGCTTTGCTCAGTATCTAGTTCATGCTTCTCAGATCCTGACAAGACTTATGTACTTGTGAATTTGGTGAGAAGCAAAAGTTGGGGAACTATTAAGTGGGAAATCCATTCACTTCAGAGCATAAACAGTGGATAACATGAGTATCTTCTTACCATAAATATCTTGTTATTTTTTCCTATTGATTTGAGCTTTTGTTGGTAGGATAGTAAAATATTGGAATAGCTTTATGCAGCAGCAGAGATCTTAATTTTTATGAGTGAAGGTCTGATTTTATCCCAGAGTTCTATTAGAACAACCCAATATCTCCCTTTTGAAGGATCTGCTCATTGCTCCTAATGAATATTGGTGTAGTAAAGGGGCATCAACAGTTTTGTCTGGAAGCCATTGGTTTTTTAAGATGAGCTTGCTTGTAAACACTGAACAACGTACAGATCTATAGGCATGGATACTATCAATGTGCATTTCATGTGATGTGCATTAATATAAAGATGGACTTATATTTCCTTTTGGGGCCCTGGCTCCCCACTGTTACAAAGTCAACTGAACTTGTGATGTTTATTTCTAGCATTAAGAAGAAAGGGGAAAGAAGGAAGAGGAAGAGAAAAGAAGGCCTACTTTGGAGAAAACACACTATCTAGTCAATGTATACAGTATGTGACTTTGCATGGTATTCCAGATGGAAAAAAAAGATAATTCCTTTGCCTTCCTGTTAAAATTCTGTCTACAGATAAACCGTAAAGGAACTTGGGAGTCTATATTACAGAATGAAATTAAAGGCACTGGCAAATAAATGACACATTCTTATATAATTAATACATGTTAAATAACTCCACAAATGGAAAGCACAAGGTGCCTCTGCCTGGTCTTCTGGGTTATCTTTGGTCATAATGCATACTTTTGTTTAGAATACCTTCTCTTTATGTGCAAGCAAGGCTTGGATGTAATTTAAAGTCCAGCAAATAAAAGGTGATTTGATTTTAAATTGACTTTAAATTTTCCAGAATTTAACTTGCAACTATTTCTGTCTCCTAAAAGGCAGATCCTGCATAAATTTCACTTTGAAACACACAACAGAAATTCCTTCTCTCACAGAAGCTTATTTATTTATTTTTTTTTAAGATTAGCTTTCATTCCAATTATATATGAAACATTTTTTTTTAGTTTGTTAAGAACATTTCTAGAAAAAAAAAATATTTTAATTAAATAATTTTAAAACTATAAAAATTCTTAACCACACAACTGAATATACAGAATTTTTAATTGATGTACTATTAACGCTAAAAAGAGTGGAATTGAAGAGGGATATAGTTGTGAATCCCTCCTCTATGGATTGTTTTCTTCTATATAGTTATGAACTTATTATAGCTAATTGTAATAATTTATTATCACTCTTTAAGTTCTATAAATGGAAGAAGCATGTGCTTCCTGGATGTCATTTACCACTGTCAAGTTGAAAAAGCATCTGAGATTATAATAGATTCATCAGAGACTCCCTATTATGTGAATAAAACCCCAGCAAATTAATATTGGGGGGGATGAATTCATGAATATTTACATTTTCTTTGAAATTGATTATGAAAAAAATAGTCATTTGTGTGAAATTTATCAAAGCAGACAGGTGGAAAAAGATGATAAAGCACATTTTTATGAATATGGGAATGCATTTCAATGTAACTTATATTACAAGATACCACTTTCTTATTCTGACTAGAAGGCCAAACTTTCATTTCAGAATATTCTCATAAACTGGCAACAGTAAATGTCATGCTGAAATACAAAGTCAATGTATATTGTAAAAGAAATTTGGAAGCAGCCAGTATACAGTTATTCTGACATACAGCAAAATAAATAAGTTTTGAGTGTTGTGAGGCACAACTCAATTAATGTTTATCAGATGCAAAATAGCACTTCTATGAAGTACATAAGTGGCAGCACTGCGTGGAAAAAATGCTGTAAGATACACATAACAAGTTTTTTAAAAGTTTGTTTATCTCATGAATGAAGTCTGAACTACTGTATTTGATGGCAAATAAATAAAACAGAACTTAATGTAGTATGATAACCATTTGCTACCAATATTTTGGTAAACTATAGAATTATGCAATTAATAAACAGGTAGTTAACATGTTAAACACATGCTAAGAAGTTCATGTTTAGAAAGAATCACAGAATTCACAGAATTGTAGGGGTTGGAAGGGACCTCAAAAGATCATCGGGTCCAACCCCCCTGCCAAAGCAGGTTCCTTAGAGCAGGTTGCCCAGGTAGGCGTCCAGAGAAGGAGACTCTACAACCTCCCTAGGCAGCCTGTTCCAGTGCTCCATCACCCTCACCGTGAAGAAGTTCTTTCGCATGTCGGTGCGGAACTTCCTGTGCTCTATCTTGTGGCCATTGGCTCTTGTCCTATCCCCACAAATCACTGAGAAGAGGTTGGCTACATCCTTCTGTCTCCCACACCTCAGGTATTTATACACATTGATGAGAACCCCTCTCAGTCTTCTTTTCTCCAAGTTGAACAGACCCAGGTCTCTCAGCCTTTCTTCATGGGGAAGATGCTCCAGGCCCCGTATCATCTTTGTGGCCCTCCGCTGGGCTCTTTCCAGGAGATCCCTGTCTTTTTTTTGTACCGGGGAGCCCAGAACTGGACACAGTACTCCAGGTGAGGCCTGACCAGGGCAGAGTAGAGGGGGAGGACCACCTCCCTTGACCTGCTGGCCACGCTCCTTTTAATGCTTGCCAGGATCCAGTTGGCCCTCTTGGCCACGAGGGCACACTGCTGGCTCATGGTCAACCTGTCATCCACCAGGACCCCCAGGTCCTTCTCGTCAAAGCTCCTCTCCAGCAGGTCGTCCCCCAGCCTGTACTGATACTTCCGGATGTTCCTTCCCAGGTGCAGGACTCTACACTTGCTCTTATTAAACTACATTTGTTTTTTTCCTGCCCAGCTCTCCAGCTGGTCCAGGTCACAGCCTTCTGGCGTGCCAGCCACTCCTCCCAGCTTTGTGTCATTGGCGTACTTGCTGAGGGCAGACACTATTCCCTCATCAAGGTCGTTGATGAAGACATTGAACAAGACCGGACCCAGCAACGACCCCTGGGAAACACCACTAGTCACAAGTCTCCAGCCAGACTCTGCACCACCGATCACCACACTCTGAGCTTAGCCAGTCAGCCAGTTCTCAACTCACCTTACTGTCCACTCCTCTATCCCACACTTTCTCAACTTTGCTAGCAGGATGTCATGGGAGACAGTATCAAAAGCCTTGCTAAAGTCAAGGTAGATTATATCCACTGCTCTCCCCCATCTACCCAGCTGGTGATGCCATCATAGAAGGCAACAAGGTTGGTTGAGTACGACTTCCCCTTGGTGAATTCGTGCTGACTACTCCTCATAACTTTATTCTCTTCCAATTGCTTGGAGATGGCATCCAGAACAAGCTGTTCCAACACCTTTCCAGGGACAGAGGTGAGACTGACTGGTCTGTAGTTTCCTGGATCCTCCTTCTTGCCCTTCTTGAAGACCGGAGTGACATTGGCTATCCTCCAGTCTTCAGGCACCTCTCCTGTTCTCCAGGGCCTTTCAAAGATGATAGAGAGCGGTTCGGTGATCACCTCTGCTGGCTCCCTTAGCACACATGAATGCATCCCATCGGGACCCGTGGTTTTGTGTGCGTTGAGCCCACTCAGACACTCCCGAAGCACTCTCTCATCAACCAGGGGGGAACTCTCCATTTCCCAGACCCTTTGTCCTCTCGCCAGGGGCGAGGAGTCCTGGGGGAGAGTCCCTGAAGCAAAGACTGAAGCAAATAAAGCATTCAGTATCTCCGCCTTCTCAGCATCACCCGTGACCAAGACACCCCCCTTGTTCAGCAATGGACCCACATTATCCCTAGTCTTCCTTTTGCTGTTTACATACTTGAAAAAAAACCTTCTTATTATCCTTTATCTCTTTTGCAAGCCTCATCTCTAGGTGGGATTTAGCCTTCCTCGTCACGTCCCTGCAGGCCCTGACAACACTTCTATACTCCTCCCAAGAGGACAGGCTCTTTTTCCACATTTCATAGACCTTCCTCTTCCTTTTGATCTTATTGATGAGCTCCTTGCTCATCCACGCAGGTCTCCTGTCCCCCTTCCCTGTTTTCCTACTCTTAGGGATGCACCGATCCTGAGCTTGGAAGAAGTGCTGCTTAAATGTGGCCCAGCTCTCACAAGCACCCTTGCCTTCAAGCAACCTAGCCCATGAGATACTCCCAAGCAGTTCCCAGAAGAGGTTGAAGTTGGCTCTCTGAAAGTCCAGGGTAGCAATCCTGCTTTTAGCCTTACTTCTTCCACCAAGTTCCATCTTGAACTCCACCATCTCATGGTCGCTGCATCCCAAGCTGCCCCCAGTCTTCACATCCCTAACAAGCCCATCCCTGTTGGTAAGAACAAGGTCCAGGAGCACCCCCTGCCTCATCGGATCCTCTACCACCGGCGTCAGAAAATTGTCCTCAATGCATTGTAGGAACCGTTTGGACTGCACGTGCCTGGCTGAGTTGCTTACCCAGCAGATGTCTGGGTAGTTGAAGTCCCCCATGAGGACCAGCGCCCGTGATCGTGAAGCTACTAGCAGCTGCTTGTAGAAGGCCTCATCGACCTCCTCCTCCTGATCTGGTGACCTGTAGTACACCTCCACAACAGTGTCCCCCATATCAACCCACCCCTTAATTCTCACCCACAAGCTCTCCACTTGTCTTTCACCCTCCCCCAGGTGGAGCTGGGTACACTCTAATTGCTCCCTCACATAAAGGGCAACCCCACCCCCTTGCTTCCCCAGCCTGTCTTTCCTAAAGAGGACATAGCCCTCCATGACATCGTTCCAGCCGTGCAAGTTGTCCCACCACGTCTCTGTGATCACAACGAGATCGTGGCCTTGCAACCAGAGATCTTGAGCTCATCCTGTTTATTTCCCATGCTCCGCGCATTGGTATACAGGCACTTTAGGGAAGCAGTAGGAGCAGTTACCCCTGGAGGGATGCAAAAATAAGATTCTGGATGGGGTATCGGGAATGTTACCTTCTCTGAAGAGCCCTCAGAAATTCCTATGGGAGAGCTCAGAGTTTTTTCCCTGTCTTCAACAGTGACAGTAGTGACCACTTCCCCCAGCCCTTCTCTGTCACTTTTAGCTACCCTCCCTTCCCCCATCAAACCTAGTTTAAAGCCCTTGTAATCAACCCAGAGAGCTTGCTCCCCAACACACTTGCACCCCATTTACTGAGTTGGTGTCTGTCAGCAGCCCACATACCTGGCTTCTCAAAGGACTGCCAAGATCAAAATACCCAAGGACTTCACAGGAATTCAAATTAACTTACAGTGTTTAGATTAAAAAATGAATAAAAGCTGTTTAGTGAAATCAGGAATGCATTACCCTGGTAATGATATGTGAAACTGGTCATGTCCCAGAGACCTGACAATTCCAGGGTTGAGTCTGTGCATCAGTAGAGCAACTGGATAGAATTTAGGATGCGTAGCTATTGCTGTGGCAAAGATAATTGTCTTTTCCAAATAATGTTACATACCAGGCTTTTTCTTAGGAGGCCAAAATCAGCACACATATTATCCCTTTGTCACCTATAAATTATTATAATGTAATTCACATCCATTTACATTCTCCTCTTCAAATGACTCCTTGTGACCCAGTCAAATATTACATATATATGAAAAGATCATGAATATTAGTTTAAAAAGGGCAGAAAAAAATTAAACAAGGTTTGGAGGGATCCATATATTTATACATGTCTACTTATGGATTTATAGCACAACAGAGGTATAAATATGCTTATCATTTCCTCCTTCTGAGGTTTATTTCTGTGAAAGAAGTAGAGAGGCAGAGAGAGAAACTGGTAAAAATCGGTTCAGGAATGAATACAAATAATAAGAAGGTTGCAAGCTATGAAAGTGATTGAGTTTCAAGAACAACTTTCCACGAATCACAGGAAAAAAAATACTACATTTAAATGGAACTTCATCAGTTTGTGAAAAGTATTATAAAAAGTGCTCATCTGCAACAGCAGAGAACTAGGCTCAGGCCCAGAAGACACCTCCTAATACTATATTACTCCATTGGAACTTGTTTTTATGGAGTGTTAAAGACAGTTGGTTACTGTGTGCTATTCAAACTGCACATGGAATGAGAAGATACCTGCATGTTTTGGCAATCAGTGATACTCTTACTTTCAAATTAATTTTTGTTAACGTGATACATCTGTTAAAAAATATACACTTAGACTTTTCCCTGCTAAGTTTCCAGTAGAAAATACTGTTAAAAGGATCCCCAACAATTTCCCAGTTTATCTGCCCCTTTCCTCCCTTCCCCTCTTCTCCCACTCCCCCCCTCCACTCTCCTCTCCTCTCCTTTCCCTTTCATCTTTTTTTTTTTTAAATTTATTATTATTATTTTATTTATTACTATTATTTTTTAACTTTCTGAGTTTTTCTTCTCATGATCTTTTCTGCCCGGGTTGTTTTTTCTAACTCCTGGTTATTTCACATACTGAAGTGCCTGACAGGATAGTCTAACCCATTATTTTTAAATGCCTGACAGGATAGTCTAACTCATTATTTTTAAGTAAGTGTTGTTTAAGTTTGACCTTAGCTGAATTAACATCACCAGTTCAGCACATGAGGTTTGAAGAGCAACATCTTGTCACTCTATAGCTACTGTCTGACCCTTAGCCAATAATGTCAATATATTTAGTCTAAGTATATTCAAATTTTTAAACAAAATTAGCATGTATGCATTTGGACAGATAAGGTGCATTTGTAATGCAATTTAAAATGGCTGAGTTATAAGGTTCTTGAAAATGAAGTTTAATAAAGAAGCCATGGAAAGACACTTGAATACAGCAATAGCACATAATGGCTTCTTGATATATAAAAGAAAACTCATATTCTCTTTTAAAGTTTAATGACTTTTCATTACTCTTTTGCAGTATCCCTGAACTACAGCCACATATGCTATGAAGTACAGTCTAATAGAGGTTTCATCCTATCACTATTTGTCATCATTTAGAAGGTGCCCCAGGAAAGGAGACATTAAAATATCTTCAGTACCTCTCACTGGATCAAACCTTTACAGAAGTTCAATTTTACAGAAATTGTAATTCAAACAACATATATCTGCAATATTACAGTATGCAAGTGCTTTACTTCAGTAGGCAGCAAATCCAAATGACTCATACTTACTTACATAAAGGTTTTACTTCAAAGATAAAATGACAAGGAGTGTTCTTTTATTCTCTTAGCTCCCTTTCAGGGAGCTTAAAAAAGAAAAAAAATCCCCTTAAAATAATGGTATCTTTAAAGGCAACAGCAGAAAACTACTAACAAGAACATGTTCCCCAAAGAGATATCAGTAAAGGTAAATGAATCATGTATCAGATAGAAAATAACTGTTTGTTAGCTCTGTCTAAGAATCTGCACAAAACCACTGAGTTTTGCACTAATTGCAAGAAACAGATCCATTGTGGAAACAGTGTCAGAATAAGTTCAGAAAGCTTCATAAGAGACACTGAATTAATCTAATTCATATTTTAAATAATTCACGAGAGGCTGTATTTAATATATGTATATGATTTTTTGTAGGATCATGCAAATAAATAAATCATGTATTTTCTTCCAGACTGGTCTAGAGGGCAGCAAGGAGATGAAACAGCAGTTTTGTTGAACAATGTAGTAATATGGGTGGGAAGGACCTTGAGGGGTCATCTACTTCAACCTCCAAGTCAAAGCAACTCTGCCTTTAAAGGAGATGAATTTTTTTTTAAGGATTTTTTCCAGTTACATTCTGAAATTCTAAAAGGATGGAAACTCTACAACCTCTGTGGAAGCTCTGCTACAACTTCTGACCATCATCCCTTGTTCTTTTATTGTATATGCCAGAGAAAATTCTTCTCCATCTTCTCCATTACCTCTCATTATATAGTGCTATATTAGCCTCCTTTGCTTGCTTTCTCTTCCCCAGGCTAAATAAACAGAGACTCCAGGTCTCTCCTCCTAAATTATGTATCACAGCACTACTGACAGAAAGAACAGTCAACTCTTCCCAATTCTGACAATGCTTTGATTATAGTTCAGATTAGTAGTGTTCATAAACAAGTGACTTAAAAGAGAGATGACTTGGCAAATACGTATTTTTCTGCAAGAGAAAATGTAAGTGCTATTTAATAGAAAGATAGAAATAAGACTCCACAATCATTTGAGAAACACCATTTTAGCTGCTACTGGAATTCCAATATATAGTAATGATGAACACCATGAAGTAAACCACAGTATGTTATTTGCACATTCCTATCGACAAGGTTTTGTTCCTACAATTTCTTCTTAAATTGCTCAAAAAAAAAAAAAAAAAAAAGAATATAGACTGTATGCAATGGTATGCTATTTTTTTTGAGACTTTCTGTATGTTATCAAATTGAAATAAACTTTTCAATTCAAATTTTCTTTATAGGATAGTTTAAAAACATACACATAGGAATGCATATAAATTCTTATTTATCTCCCAATACTCTGAGATGTTAAATGAATTACAGAACCCTAGAATCCCAGAATGGTTGAGGGTGCAAAGGACCTTTGGAGATCATCTAGTCCAAGTGCCCTGCTCAAGAATGGTCACCTAGAGAACACTACCCAGGACTGTGTCCAGAAAGCTTTTGAATATCTCCAGGGAAAGGAAGGATACTTACAGAACGGTTTCATTTCTAAAAAGCTGTAGGAGACAGTTCAGTGGGATAAAGGGAGATCTGCTTGTGGGCATTTCATTTTCTGAGAGGAACATATTCAGTAGTTTTTGGGTATGATGAAATGAATCATTCACTAAAAGTAACTCTTTTGTCCCTATTTGCTATGCAGCTATGCCTATATGGTATATGACTGTTTCAAAATTAAGTCAAGATGAATGAAACTAATAGCATCTCTGCTTAAGGAATTCATATTGGAAACGTACAAGATTGCTGTAAAGAACTCTTCAGGTACTTCCAGTTTCTGAAATCTAAAAAACCTTATCTATTGTTCTAAAATGTCTAGTGTTTGTGGAATGTTGGTCAGCCAAAATCTCTTTTTTTTTTTTTTTTTTTGAATTCCTATTTTATATAATGAATGAAAGAATTCATGCATACATTCAAGTTAGTACACTGATATTAACAAGTACTCAAGTACTTGATCACCATTTTTTCCACAATGTAATACTTGAAAGATCATAGAATCATCAAATGTGTTGGGTTGGAAAGGACCTTAAAGAACGTCTAACTCTAACCCCGCTGCCATAGGCAGCCATGCCACCCACTAGATCAGGTTGGCCAAGGCCCCATCCAGCCTGGCCTTGAACACCTCCATGGATGGGGCACCCACAACTTCTCTGGACAACCTGTTCAAGTGCTTCACTACCCTTACAGTGAAGAATTTCCTCCTAATGTCTAATCTAAATCTATCCTCTTTTAGTTTAAGAGCATTCCCCCTTGTCCTATAATTATCTGCCAGAGTAAAGAGTCCTTCTCCATCTTTTTTATCTGACAAGACCCCTTTAATTATTGAAAGGCCGTAATGAGGTCTCCGTGGAACCTTCTCTTCTCCAGACTGGATATCCTCAGTTCTCTCAGCCTTCCTTCATAGGAGAGTTGTTCCAGCACTTTGATAATCTTTGTAGCCCTCCTCTGGACTTGCTCTATCAGATCCACATCTTTCTTGTGCTGAGGGCCCCAAACCTGGATGCAGTATTCTAGGTGAGGCCTCATGAGGGCAGAGTAGAGGGGGGCAATCACCTCCTTCAACCTGCTGGTCACACCTCTTTTGATGCAACCAAGAAAACGTTTGGGTATCTTCTTCCAAATCAAAACAAAACAAAAAAATATTGTCAAGTTGCTTAAGAATTCAGTTTGCAGCAAACAGTTCTAGTAATGTGCCCTACCTCTGAATTGCCTTGGGATAATTCAACATCATTAAAATTATGACCAAGAGTGTAAACATTGTTCAATTTCTGCATACTATTTTATTTGTCTTTGCAAGACCCTGAGCAGTTACTTTTCACAGAGAATTCCTGGCAAAGGTGTGATGGTATTCTACTGGGAGAGAGCGCTTGGGGCAGAAGTCATGATATAAATAATGAAAATAGATGTAATATGTCTGGTAAACTACTATAAAAGCCAATCTTGTACATGGAACAATACCCACCTTAACATATATATATATATATATATTTTAGAACTATAGCATTCCCTTCTGTTTTTCTTTTATTTATTATTTTTAGAATCAACTTTAGCATAACTGTTGCACCTACTTTGCTTTCCCTTTTCAGCTGAGGTGTTATTTCAGGTACATCCTTTCTTAGCCCTTTGGAAAAAGAGGGATGGAGTACAAGGAAGGGGGAGGAATGTCCGTCTTTACATTGAAAAATTGCTGGAACCCATCTGTTTCTTTTAGAAGAAAAGGAATTTCCCAACTAAGGCAATGGCAAATATTCATACTCTACTCTCTTATTTATTGAATACATTTCTTCACTCTTACTAGTATGAAATACACATATTGAAATACTTTAGAAGATGTATGAACAGATTATACAACAAATATTAGGACATGACTTGATGTAGAATGCACCAAATGAATTAGTCACATTGATGATCTTTTATTCTTACTACTTCCTCTCCATCCTTTATTTGTAGTATCTAATTTTTGCATATTTGTATTTATATCCTTAACATGCTCACTATTAAAAAATCATTAAAATCAATTTTCAAATATAGCCTATATTGGCTATAACAATATAACAAGAAATAACATTTTGCCTTTAGATTTTTTTCTTGGTGCTTGGTTGAGTGAAATGCTTTCTGCTTTGCTTTAGATAAATGAATGTTTTAGTTAATAGCTTGAATTTCAATAACTGACTTTTTTTTTTCTTTTTTTTTTCTTTTTTTTTCTTTTTTTTTCTTGTGCAAAGAGAGATCTCTTTCAAACAGAGAATGAAACTGAACAGCTGGGATGAGAGATTCATTATCCCTATTATGAGATGAAATTTTATATTTTCAACTCAGGTTTATTCTGACAGACTTTAAACATGGTACAGTGTGATAAAACCACAGAATTGTTATTTTTAGGTCATGCATTATGTTCAGCCAAAATATAAATTTTAGAGATGTATATAATCAAGATGATAGTATCAGACTACCCAAACATTGTAATTATCTTTTTTTATTATTGAAAAAATAAATAAATCTGTATCGTATTTCAAATATCAAGAAAATACCTTCCTACTGCCTATATACAAGTATCCCTGCATCAAGAAGATATTTTTAAAGGAAAATTAGCTGGAGACTAGATTAATTGATTTTGTATGGTAAACTGAGGTAAATTAATAAAAGTATTTTATATTCGGACATCAGTGAGACAGTAACCCAGTTTATGTATTCTAAAATATGTAGTAATGATAATTGTTTGATCAGAGCAACAAGCAATATATTGCCATTGGATTTGGTAACCAGCTCTGCTGAAAATTCACAAGTGAACATTTCTTGTATTTATATATAATATTTCATTTCTTGTATTTATATATAATATTTATGTATAATATTCTGTGAATCTATAATAACATTATAGCTTTTTTTTTTTTTTTTTTTTTTTTTTTTTAAAATTACTGCAGTACACTGGGAAAATGAATTTAATGTATCAGATAGCTATTAAATGTATACATTTTTCTCTGAAGTAACATCATCATTTTGTTAATGCTTTCATGAAAATTGAGTCCCAAGTAAATAAAAGTGTAACAAGTAGGAAACACTGTAGGAAATACTAGGAATTTGCCACTGCAGATATTTTAAGGCCTATTGCAAGAAATGTCTCATTTCCCTATTTTTATATAGTAATTTGTTTTGTATTATATCTTGTATAATGAACTGTACTCAAGGATGTATTTTAGAACATATAGTGGATATGGTGGTATCTGCATATGTTGATATACTCAGATAAACTGTTTTTTTAAGAAGTAACATAGAAGAAACTGTGCATACCCATTTCAGTCCATGGCTACATGAGCTGTGACTTCTCAGAGGACATTCAGAAAATACTCAGGCTGTAGGACTGGTTATGAATAACGGATGGTACTGTAACTAGAAACAAAAGCTTTCAAATTCAAAAGGAAAATTGAGGGTCAAATTCAAAAGGAAAACTGGCATTCCATCCATTCTGAACAAATATATTTGAAAAAATATATTGCCAAACAACAACCTGCTCCGTTAAATAAGTCATGAACAAAATTTTTGTAAATACTCAATTTGATTAAAGTTAAACAAGTTGCCAGTATTGTGAAATTGCAGCATTCCCTTGAGTCTATTCTGTTTCTATTCTGACATGACAAAAACTTGCTACTAATATCAGAAACAATAAATTTAGTAATGTCATATCAGACACATCAAGTCAGACGGAAGACACAAAGTCAGCATGACTTAACAAATTTGAAAAGATACAGGATGTCACAGATGTCAGAATTGACGTGCTGTATTACATTCATTTCAGATAATATAACAGCTAGCAAAGCTGACGGGGAATATTATAAGGAGATCCATTTGAGGATCTCCTCACCCTATTAGTTGTGAAAGTCCTTTTTTATATTTCTCTTCTAGTATCTGAGGAGAAATATTGTATTGTTTTCCCTGCTATAGTACCTTTTCCAGGTGAAATGAAAGTATTTCTAGTGTTAGCATGCTTCAGCTATGCTGGTGACTGCACATTCCCCTACCCATTCTCTGATTCAACTGTCTCTGCTGTCTATAGAACTTACTTTATATCACTTCAGCCAGGTCTACACACTTGGATTTCTTTATTTTTACTAGTCTTCTTTTCTCAATTTTTCTATACTGTTTATCCAGACAAGTGCTCACCACTCTAGGGTAAATAGTTCCCATTTACTTCTGACATTTTGTCAGGGCTAGCATTTAAATTTTAACTTTCAATCATTTTATCAAAACAGCTGGAATTGTTGACACACTTGACTTCCGCTCCCAAGACACATCCATGAGACTCAGAAGATGCAATATCTATCTCCTGAAACATTAAGACTATGATTTATCATGGAAATATGAATGGAAATGGTAGCTTATGAAATAAAGAAAAATAAGCAACATCATAACATTGTGTTTGTTCTAGTTTTGGCTAAAAGACATTTTTCTTTCCAAACCAAGTTTTTTTTTTTTTTTCATTATTATTATTATTATTTTTTCCCCAGAAAAAGAAATATACAGATTTGAATGCAGTTTGACACTTAAGGAAACAATTTAGTATTCTGATATTTTCCCAGTGCTTCCAAAGCTAGTAATTCATAAAGTATGTTCCTTTTTAAAGCTGTGCTCACCTTGGAAAATATGTGATTCATTGTAGACAACTAGGAAATTCCATATCATTTTGACAGAATCAAGATTTTTACCTTGGATTTCTGAAGTCTTTTAGATTTAATGCCACTTTTGTAGCTACACCCGGTTGTTGAATATTGTTATTCTATTTTTTTCCTGTGAAAATACATACTGCAATAAAACCTGTAATCTATGATACAAGGAAAAAAAATCTCTTAGGAGCATTGCTGTGTTATTTGGACCTTGCTCTAGTAGTGCTAGAGTTGGTGTCACTATTGGGGAACAGGAAAGGAGGGAAGCACGTATTTCAGAACAATATTCATCTACATTATTTCCCATTGGCTATTCTTTTGGAGGAATTCTTTGAGAAAAGCAGGACTTAAAATATCTTCCAAGTGTCTAAGAGCATAGAAATGAAAAGCTGGTAAGATCTTTCTGACTATTGTCATACTGGTTTGAAAATCAGCTAATCCACATGGTATTTTAGATTTAAAGAATAAAAAGCTAAATACCAGTTTCACCATGACATCAGGTACCTCCTCAAGAAACTTAATTAACTCATTCATAATATTCCTCCCACTGCTTTTAGAATTGTTCTGCTGGAGGCATCTCACATACATTTCACTCTGTAATCAAATGTGGTTGATAATGACTGGTCTTTGGATGATTTGAAATACATTAATTCTTCCATAGAAAAAGAATAATTTGAAGACATTTAGTATAACTAATGATTTCCATGGATTTCACTATGTAGAAAAAATAATTAGATTCATCACATACACAGCTAACATCTGTGATTATCTGATCAATACTGTTTCATAAATGGCATTGTAGACATCAGCTATTTTTGCTGATATTCCTTCATATGTCCAGAAAACTGCCTGCCTTTATAAAAGGCAACAAGATATCAAATCCATTCAACTTAATACATGTCCTGATACCCTATTCTTTGTATTAGGTATAAATCTTCCTGAAATATAAGATTGTTAATTTTTCTATTATTATTTTTTTTTTCTGCAAATTGTAATGAAGCTCTTTATGAAATGTCAAGTCTCATTATTTCTTGAAAGTCTTGTCTGTTAAATTTCTCCTTTCAAAACAAGACGTTATATGCTAGAATGTATACTGAAGTTTGTTCTTTCTAACTTGTCAAAAAGTTAATCATTTTCTGTTATAAATTGACTAGCTAAATAAAATTTGAAAAAATATAAGAGCTTAAGCATTTAAAGAATATATTATTTTTAGCCTGATTTCTTTCTAAAATAAACTTCACGTGATTACATCTTTATAAAGTAAATCTTATGTATTTCATTTGTGTGTGTGTGTACAAGAAAAAAGCCAAGCAATCCTAACAGTAAATTCACTCACCAATTTAAAATTTCAAAAAGGTACGAACATTAAAGTACTATTTCTATATATTCCATGAAAATGAAAGTTGAGTTTTGGTATTCTGATGACTAAAAATATTTACTATTATCTCTCCTCTTCTAGCACATCATAGAATTCATAAGGAATTCCAGCCCTGAGAGAAAAACATCTACAAATTAAGACTTCATTAGGTGGTGGCTGTAATCATTCTTGATTTCAGTAAGGCCTTTGATATTATTACTCACAGCATCCTGCTGGACAGCAAGCTCAGCATGAGCCAGCAGTGTGCTCTGGCAGCCAAGAAAGTTAACTGAATGATTCTCCCTCTATATTTAGCAGTAGCGCAGCCTCCCCTTGAATATTGTGTGCAGTTCTGGGATTCACAATATAGAAAGGATGTTAAGGTACTTGTGTCCAGAAAAGAAAGTGTCCAGAGGAGGGCAACAAAGCTAATAAAATGTCTGTAAGGCATGTTGTATGAAGAGATGTTGAGGAGACTGGGTTTGTCTAGACTGGAGAAAAGGAGGTCACCCTACAAGTTTCTGAGGAAAGGAAGTGGAGAGGGAGGTGCTGGCCTCTTCCCCCTGAAGACCACTGAAGTTATTAGGCAGGACTTTTTTATCGTGTAGACACTTAAAGAACTTAGATGAATAAAGAGCTGTTCATGGTGGAGGGGTGTGCTCAGTAACCCCATGGTAAAGTCCGGCCAATGTGAAGAACCTTCACGAGTTTGAGTATATTAAAATCTCATTTAGTTGAAACCTTTTTATCAGATTATACTGCCATCGCCCTAAATTCTACAATTGTTCTGGAAGGAAGAAGCTCTTATTTACAAGAACTCAGAGCTATTCAATAATCACAGGCAAACATGACATCTTATTCCATGTATCTTGGAACCATAAAGAATGCTGTTCATATATATTTATATATATAAGAATGACAAATAAAAGGCTTGGGAAGATAATTTCTGCAGAATAACCGAATACTTTAAGCAAAAAAAAAGGTAACTAGAAAGGAGTCGGTGGACAAAGGCAAGAATTATTTGCCAATAATAACGTATATGTGAAGAATGGAAATGGCTGGTGGTATGAACTATTCATTGAGCTACTGAGAACAGTCCAAAGCAGAGCTAATTTTATCTCAGAGAAGACAGAAGAGTATGTAACAAATCTGTTTAACTAAAATGGGTACTTATAATACCTTCATGCTTTTAGTATTCTGTAGTATAACTACATCTTATTCTAAGTAGCAGAAACAAGGGAGAGAAGGTATGATAATGTGTTGGCTTAATGGCAATTTCAGGTTGGAAATTAGGAGAAATTTCTTAGAGAGTAGTTAGGCATTGTAACAGGTTGCCCAGGGAGGTGGTGGAGTCACCCTCCCTGGGGGTGTTTAACGAAAGGTTGGATGTGGTGCTTAGGGACATGGTTTAGTGGGTGATGTTGGTGGTTGGGGGACTGTTGGACCAGATATCTTGGAGGTGTTTCTATGATTCTATGATTCTTATGCTGGTGGGCAGTTGAACCCCACACAGCTGCTCATTCACTATCCGGTGGGATGGGAGACATAATCGGAAGGGCAAAAGTGATAAAACTCATGGCTTGAGATAAAGAGTGTTTAATATATGAAGCAAAGTGGTGCAAGCAAAGCAAAACAAAATAAGGATTCATTCACTACTTCCCATCATCTGGCAGATGTTGAGTCATTTCCAGGAAAGCAGGGCTTCATCACATATAACAGTTACTTGAGAAGACAGATTCCATAATTCAAATGTTCCCTCCTTTCACCTTCCTTCCCCCAGCTTTTATTGCTGAGCATAATGTCATATGGTATGGTACATATAGTCAGTTGGGTCCGTCTGTCCCAGCAACTTCTTGTGCAGCCCAAGCCTACTCACTGTGGGGGCAGAGTGAGAAACAGAGAAGGTCTTGACTCTCTGTAAGCACTATTCAGCAATAGCTAAAACGTTGGCAAGTCATCATCACTGTTTTGGTCAAAAATCCCCCAAATAACACCATAACTGGTACTATGAATTAAATTAACACCATCTCATACAAAACAAGTCTACATTAAAACAAATAAAATTAGTAAGTTTGGTTCTGGTGACAGAGAAATTAATTGCATTAGAAAGAAATTAAATGGACTTAAATTGAAAAAAACAAACAAACAAACAAAAAAAAACACTACAACTTGAATTGCACCAAAACCTCCAAAGTACAGCACCTGTTAACTGAATCTCAGTTAGAAAAGCCAAATTATTATCTTGGGATTATGTACAGTCCATACTGTACACTGTTCCTCTGTTGGTTAATGTACAGACTCCCCATCCAGCTATCAGAAGCATGCTTTATGTTCCCTGGAAGTCCAGCCAATGCAGCTGCCAGAGGCTAAGCAACAAGCTTTGAGAAGGCAAGCTGACAAACCCTCCCAGGAAGTACTTACAGATGCGCTCCTGGATCCTGCTTGGTGAATAGAAAGAATAACCAAATAGTCATTTTCATATCTAACCAAAATCACAGTTTGTCTAAAATCAACTGGAGGGAATAAGTATGACTAGCTGCAGTGACAGACCAGAAGTCCAAAAAGATTTTCTGCATTGCTAACTGCAACAGGTACATTTTTCACCCTATGACAGAATCCAACAGTGATAAATTTGCCATTCAAAGTTGGTCTGAAGTGATATGAGGCATCTTTTCCTAACCATGTTACCAATTTCAAGTTGTAGAACACTTCAAGTGGCAGGGCTGCCTTGTCATACAGAAGTATAATCACTGTAATAAAATAAGGCATAGAAATGTTGCATATTCCCATGAAATACAGCATGATTTGTCATCCAGGCACAAGCAAATAAATACATATTTTTCCTTTAATTTAACAAAATACTTTAAAGGAAGATATCGGATAACTTTGGGCAGTGTAAGGAAATAAGTTTTACATATTTACACCAATAATTACACCTCACACCAAGAATTTAATGAAAGAAACATTGCATTAAATTGTTTCCAGTGAAAGAGCTTCATCACCAGCTATAGAAAAGATTAAAGTTGGTGTTGTTTCTTTTTAAATATTTCCCAAGAGCAGTAGATATAGATCTTTTTATCAAAACATGGCTTGGTTCATGAAATCAAATAAGCAAGCTTGATAACTGTGATTAACAGTTATAAGTAGATGATAATTACAGATAAATTGATAGAATATGCATATTTTACAAATGATTTTGTATTTTTTGAATGTTCTTATTATTGCGATGTAATGATTCTAACATACCATGTCTTTAAAAAATGTCTATCTGCAACCGAAGAAAAATATGTCTCATAGGTGGTGTACAGATTAACAGGTTTTCTAAGATGTACAGGCTATCTAAGAAAATACATAATGAAGGACAGGCAACACAACTGGCACATTTTCAAGTTTTCAAAGCAAAAATATCTGTGGAAAAATCAGTTAACCTTGTACAGAGATCCCAACATAATCATGTAGATATAAGTAGATCATAATGATCATCAGTAGATCATCATGTAGATGAAGTAGATCATAACTATTAGCATAACTAGAGTAAAGGTGCCTTTAGTTTGGGAGCATAACGCTGTAGGAAATCCCAGTGTGTTTTGCAGGTGCTCTTTTCTTAAGAAGCAGGTATGCCAAAGTAGTCACTGGTGGTCTTTATTTTATTGCCAATTACATCAGCATTATTTTATTGTTATTAAAGTGAACTGTATGAATCTGGTCTAAGTCATTCTTGGTAGTATTTGGCCTGTGTATATTACTGTGTTGACTGCTTACTAAATCTGGATTCAACAACTGGTTAAGAATGAGAGCAGCCCAGATTAATTTGGTTGAAAGAAAAAATTGTTATTAATTAATTTTTTATGATAATATATATAAGGTATAATGTATGCAAACAGTGTGCAGTTTGCCTGAAATGCTGTCAATGTACCTTAAGAGGCATCAGCTTTACTGTTTCAGTCCTGAGTTACTCTTTAAAAAGGACTGTCAATTATGTTGAATTTGATGAAATTGTGTGGTAGGTTTAGAGGTTCAATTTTATTGAACTTTTACATAGTGCTTTATTACAACTTATTTTCATTGTCAAATAGGGATTGCAATTCTGCTCTTATAGTCCTCTTGCATATAAATTCCTTCATGTTATTTCTCTGAGGATTCACATTTAGTTATAGTACACACAGAAGTTGCCACTTGTCCTTTTAAATTTACTCAGAATTTTAGTAAATTTACTCAGGATTTTAGTAAAGTTGTGCTTTACTAAAGTAGATGAACCTTTTTGAAAGCTGAAAGGTGTCATGAGAAAAACAGAGTAGAAAAATGTGAATCAAAAATCCAATTCCCAAACTTCAGTAATAAAGATGTAAGAAGGGCAACAGACTAAGACTAAGGACTATCCACTTTTACTGCAGTGTTATTGGTCATGGAGAAAATCACTTCAGTTTCCTAAACCTAAGATTTCCCAGCTTAAGCTTTGTTACAAGAGACTTGTACCTCTAATAAAATGTTCATCCTACCTGTACTCATCTTACCCCTGCAACTACTAGGGAAATTTCTAGGGAAAGCAATACTTAATATATCCAATCATTTTCTGATTATTTTGTTTACAGCAATGGCAATTGCGCTTAAAAACCAAAGAAACCAAAGCAAAACAAAACAAAACAGAAACTACTGAACTTTCTGGATCAGATGAGTGCTTATTTTGCTACTGCAAAAACACACACATACCTAAAGCACATTGTATAATTGCTCTTAATATAAATCAGGTATCAAAAACACCATTATAGTACATGTAAAGAAATATTTTCTATTTTATATGGATAAAATAGAAATATCTATCAATTGAAATAACATATAATACAAGTGATGAGTAGCACGGGAGTAATGCAAAAATGGTTTTTGAAACTCCAGGAAGAAGGTTGTCATGGAAACAACTGGGTTAGATATCTTTTTGTTGCTACAGTTTTATTTAGTTGCTGCTTAGTCTTTATGTTCTTTTAATAAACTAATCTTCCTCAAGTCATTCATGATTTTATATATCTCAAAGCAAATTCTATGCTAAGAACCTTTCAGATTCAAGGCAATGACTAATGGCATATTCATCTATACTGAAACATACAAAAATGAAAACTTCCATTTTACTCCCACACTCAGTCAGTTGAAAGATTAAAAGAGAAAGATGAGTAAAAGAGTTAGTCACTCTCTCCATAAAAGGCTATCATGGCATTCTAGACTATTTTGCCGGGACTGAAATGAAGGAAGAAGAAAACACGCATAAACAGTCCCCTAAATTTTGAAATGCTTAAATTACTTTATTCTACTTGAATTTAATGTGAACTAAAGTGGTTAATTAACTGAACTCATTTATAAAAGTAAAAAGAAAGGAGGTTTAAAATTTAAACAAGTAAACATGTAAATGCCAAGTTAATCAGAAAAGAAACATCAATAGTAGGAAAAAATAAAAAATTTTTTAAAAAAAAAAGCTTGCTAACTGGCCTTACTGCAATAAACAGAAGTTTAAGTAATCAGTGTGAGCATACTTCCCACCAATAAGTTTCTAAATATTAATTATCATCAAATAAAATAAGTGGTAAGTACCATTGGGAAAAGAATGGGAAGAACAACACTGACACATCTTCAGAAAACAACCTGAAGCAATGAACATAAAACAAACATAAAGGCAAAGAAAGTAATAGTGTTTCAATGCAATATAATTGTCAAAGTGACCAAAATAACAAACCTGAAGACTGAGTTGCATTAAAAGAAGTAGCATGTACAATGAAGTAACCCAACAATAAAATACACAGGAAATGAATGCTGTTTTTCAGAACAATAACAAATCTAAAACCATTGAGTTTTTTTTTTTTTTAATGATAAAAATGCTGATTTATTAACTTTTCTGTGGACACATTAATCTTACCAAATCCTAAAGCACAGCATAGGTTCAAATTCTGTACTGGGTTTCCTCATCAGTTATCTGCCCTTCAAGTTTCTTGACAGACCCTGTGACGAATTGTATTCACCCTGTGTTGACCCAACATCGTATTAGATTCTTTATCACATATTGAGTATCATATACTAGCTACATATCATCAGTGAAATTCCATTGTCTTCCTCTTCCTCTGCCATTCCTTCCATTGACGAGGATGGCATTAGGTTGTGCTTTTATTACACTAAATTTGGAATACAAATTAATCAATACTCATCAATTCTTCTGTTTCTTATGAAAAAGATCACAGAGGGACTGTGTGTGAGTGAAACAGATACAGTTGTAGTGTCTATCATATTTTCCTTACTACTTGCAGTTATGGCGGGATGTTTTCTCCACTCCAATGAAACAGGCAGGAGCTTGTTTCTTACTAATAGAATTGATGGAAAACATCTTCCTAGGTTGTATTATTTTAGCAATGCAAGACTTCTAATTCCTTGCTTGTTTAGTCTCATCTTCCAGACGTATCTCTTGCCAAAAGTGTAGCACTTGTTTCTGTCAAAGTACCGAGCAGAAGGTTTCTCTAGGGGCTTTTCATCCTGCTCATAGTGCTTTATGTATTATTATTAGGGTACTTGCACCATATTTCAAGAATCTTAAACATAACTCCTCATGTTAACAATATAATTTGCTAACCTGGACTTAAATATTTTAGAACTGTCTTACTATAAATTTTGTCCTTATGTGCAAGACATACTTGAGGAGGTTATGGTGATAAAGAATCCTATTTTTACTTTTTTTTCTATTAAATCTGCTGATTTCCAAGACTGGTGCTTCTGTATGTGTGGTGGTTGACCTTGACAAGCTGCCAGATCCCCATCCAGCCACTTTCTCACCCTCACCTCCCACCCCTACAACACGATAGTGTTGATATAAAAACTTAGGGTCAAGAGAAAGACAGAAAGATCACTTACCAATTCCCATCGTCGGCAAAACACACTTTACTGGGGGAAGATTAATTTAATTTATTGCCAAATAAAATAGAGCAGGATAGTGAGAAATTAAGACAAAAACTCCAGCACATCTCCCCACCCTCCTCCTTTTTCTCAGGCTCAACTTCACACTTTTATTCCCAATTCCTCTACTCTACCTCACAGAACAGGGGGAGAGGAAATGGGGCACTGTTGTCAGGCCAAAACAGTTCCTCTTTGCCACTTCTCCCTCATCACACTTCACCCCTATTCCAACATGAGTCTTTACTACAGGCTACAGTCCTTCAGGATAAACCTTCTCCAGCATGGGCCCTCTCCATAGCCTGCAGCTCTTCAAAAACTACTACAACATGGGTCTTCCCCCATGGGCTACAATGTTTCAGGAAAAGACTGCTTGTGTACCGTCTCCTCTCGACATGCTGCAAATCCTGTCAGGAGCCTGCTCTAACATGGGCCACAGATCTGTCAAGAAATATCAGCCTGCTCTGGTGTGGAGCTGCATGGGTTGCAGTGTGGTAACTGCTCCACCACTGGTCTCTCAATGGGCTGCAGGGGAATCTCTGTTCTGGCACCTGGATTACTTCCTCGCTTCCTTCTTCTGACCTTAATGTTGGCAGAATTGTTTCTTACTCCTGTCTCCACCTGGCATTCCTTAAACACATTTCCCAGAGGTGCCTCCATCTTGGCTGCCAGGCCCAGCCATGCCCTGCAGTGGGGCCATTGGAGCCGGCTAGAACAGGCTGGGGCTGGCAGGGGGCAGCCCCAGCCTCTCCTCACAGAAGCCACCCATGCAGCCTGTCCACTACCAACACCTTTCCACTTACACCCAATTCACTTTGCACAATCCAGACTACTGAATCTCTATGGCCTAGGTATCTAAAGAATAAGTTGTGAATCTGGTGTGCCTCAATTTCTCGTCACTAAAATTTTATCTTTTTCAATTATGTGTTATGTGCTTTAAATTCATGAGCTGCATTCCATGAAGACTGGAAATTTGCCTATACACAAGAAGCTCATGCCTGTTGCACAGTGCCAATGTGCACAGGCTGTCCATAGTGGTCCATATATTGAGTGGGAGGTAGAGATCATCAGGCTTACCTGCTTTTCCAGAAGCTACTCTGTTAGAAATGAATTAGTATAGACAGGCAGCTGACATTCAGAGGGTGTATTCTTTACACCCTCAACAGCCCTTTAGCAGGATGCAGTCAACGTAGTATATATATATATGTACACTAAAGAAATTAACAGTAGGTTATCATACACCATAATCAACCAGTTCTGTTTGCCAGCTAAATTGAAATACTATTCTCTAAAATGACAAAGTTCAAATATAAGAGGAGCTTGTAACATCTCCTGTAGAAGGTCTAAGGCTCAGCAGAATATACCAAAAGCCATATGAGCAGTAACCAGTGTTGCAATCTATATTATTATAAAATGACTTTCCTGTTGAACACTTTCAAAGGGTGTTTAAATTTACAGATGTTAACCTGAAAGCAATACAGGTCTTCTGCACAGAGATAGAAGGAAGGACTTAGTGATGCCACAAAATATCTAAAGACATTGTCCAATTCCATTTCATCCATTTTATGTTACTATGGTACTCTTTATTTTATTGCTTGAGATGCGAATAAATTTATACTCTGTCACAGAAGCAGAGTCCCACAGGAGTCCCCTAATTAAAGTAACATACACTTTTTTTATGGGTGGGGTTCTTATGCTGTGATACAAAATATGATTTTCTACTTTTGTGTCAGGGTTGAAACATGATTTCATAAAAGACATACTGTATGAACTACTATTAATCAATTTAGTAGTTTGGTAATTATGTTGCTGTTGTAAGTGCAGAGGTTGTTAATGCTTCAGTGAATTAAAGCTAGGCTAATCTCTTGAGCCATCAAAGGTATTAATACTGAGGTCCAGCTAACACTAGCTAAATTGTCAAAGATAATCTAGTTTCCTTGCATTTAGGTGGAGAGGACACTCATAGTTCAGATAGAATATTTTCTGAAGATTTAATGTATGAAGTGTCAATCAGAAAATAAGAATTCAGTAAAAATAATTAAAATTTTAATTTCAATAACAGCAGTTGTTTTCCGTAAAGTGGTCAGAATCTAATCCCTAAAAATCTAAAGCAAATTTTAACAAACTTAAGTAATTAATGGCAATAATGCTTAGGTATATTTGATATACCTAAACAAATTATTTTCCAAAAACTGTATTTAAATTTTCAACGTGTATTTCTTACTATTCTATTGGTGAGGCCACACCAATAGCACTATGTACAGTTCTGATCCTCTCATGAGCAAAACCTACTTATTTTCACACATTCAATATGACACTATATTTTACTGAAAGTATGGAAGCATAAGTTGTCATTTTTCACTTAAGAATTAGTTAGAATTAGTTGCTTTGTTTTATGAAGTGATGTTCTTATTAGGACCAAGCCAACAGTAAAAATATCCAGTAACATAGTGACTTTTATTTTCAGGCAATTTACAGACATTATCTATTTAATCATTGCAATATCTTTGTGAGATTGTTACTTTTATTTATCTACAGCTTCATCTGAAGAATATGAACTGAATATTAGTTAATTTACCAAAGGGCACAAAGGGTATCTGTATCTGTATTTAGAATAAAACATCTTTTCAGCTCATTGTGAGGTGTGCATGTCACTATTTTTTTTTTTTTTTAATTTTATTTTTGCCATCTCTAATTCAAGTTCCATAATGTTAATAATGTAGTTGCAAATGCTAGTACAGAAAATCTTCTTTCTTTTCAAAAAATAACTGACCATTTATACAGATCACCTCTGGTTCACTAGGAGTTACTTGATCCTTTGTTAATGATGAAGAATCACTGCTATTCACAGCATTTTAGTAGAGTCATTAGGATGAAACTCATAGTTTGTATTGTATGTATGTCCATTACATAAACCTCATTGTTCATAATAAATCCCTGTATTAACCTCAGAGGTGCAGCAAAAATGAATGAATAGCTAGAGACACTCAACTCATGTATGCACACACCAAGAATAATAATTAAAAAATATTGGATAAAGCCTGTAAACAGTGAGTGACATCTTTAAAGGAAGAGGCACAAAGGATCTGCTGAGAGTATGTCACAATAATTTGCTCTCCTATCAATGGCACACATTCTGCCATGTGAAAAGCAATCTCTTTTCAGATCTGTACAAGGAGGTGCAGGATGCTGCTGTCTAAAATTCCACCGTACTCAACAGTGTTAACAAACACCAATAAGAACTAAATGTGGGATAGCAAAACAGTATATTGAATGTGAGTATCCCCATCTCAGAACAAAGGAAGTAATGTTTGTGCTAATTTTTAGCTACAGACCTAATTCAGCAACATGTGCCTATATGAAGCACCAAGTATGAAAGTGTAGTCTTGTGTTTGAAGATATAACTCAGTGTTGTCTCCAGTTTCAAACTCAACAGAATACTACTCAAAGCATTTAAGGATTTTTTGTATTAAGCATATTAAAGTGCTTTTACAAACAATTGTTTTGCTTATGAGGGATGGTTGGAGAAGTGTTTCAGTATTCTGACATTTCCAGGTTTTACTGACGGCTATCAGTTTTTCTTCTAAACACCTTAGTACTTCTGTAAGCCCTCTCAGACCATGCTTGTATAAAAACAGGTTTTCTGACCATGTTTTCCACAGTAACAATGTCTGTAAATGCACATGTCAAAACCTATTCAGAGTTTATCAGTAATTTCTTATTGGTATATACCAATAAATAACAGTGAATTTACTAGTCTTAAATCTCTACTCCAGATTCCTTTGGCCACTGTGCTTTTAAAAACTGGAGAAAGGCTGGAAAGGCTGTTGATCCTGGCCAGAGGATTTCTAATCTCAGGAATCTCTGCACACATACACCCCTCCCCTTTTCTATGTTTTCTTAATCTGCATATAATAGCATGCAAAACCACAAATTATACAGTATATATAATTGGCAAAGAAAAATTTGCAACATATTTCTTTCTTCCTTTATTTTGTTGTAGCTTTTTACACTGTGTTGCTGCCTGGCCTTATTTATCTTATAAATCCTTTATAGTCCGCACCATTATCTGCCATCCTCATACAATATCTTGGATACTTAAGGGCACCTCATGTGATACAAAATGCATGTGCTCAGGCAACCTGATTAAGCTCATGCATGCTTTAGAACGGTGCTTGATTCTTTCAGATATGAGTAATGCAGCCAGCAGAATTGATTCCCAAAAACAGGGATTTTGGATATTTGTAAAATTTCAACATTTTCTTGCTGCCTAAAACTTACAATTTCATCAAGATGTGTTGCTATAAAGTCAAATATATAACCAGATACCAAACTATTGGAAATCTCCAATTCTGTCATATTTCTTTAATGTATGGTAGAGTATTTCAGTGGCTTTTTACAAAATACAGTTTGTTGTTTTTTTTGTTTGTTTTGTTTGTATGTTTGTTTTTTTTCTAATACAAGCAATCACTTATTTATTAAAAATGGCTACTCACCTCCCAAGGTCAGGTTGGATGGGTCTTTGAGCAACCTGGTCTAGTGGGAGATGTCCCTTACCATGGCAGTGGGGTTGGAATTAGATGATCTTTAAGGTCCCTTCCAACCCAAACCATTCCATGATTCTATGAAAATTGGTCATAGACAAATTGCCATGGACACTAACTGATGAAATTTTCATTTTCCTTAGTCTAAATAACTATATCTGTACCTTTCAAAATGTAAGGAAAGTGCTTTCGCCATATGAGATTTCATAGCACACAAGATATAAACATGGAATTTACACACTATACCAAATTAACAATTGTATAAAAAAATTCAAATGCTTACCGAGGGGGCAATTGCATTTGAATCCATTTATGTCCTCTTCACAGGTTCCTCCATTCCAACAGCGTCCATCTAGACACTCATTCACGAGAACAGAACATGTTTCTCCTGAAATTTTATATTAAAATAAAAAAATAAATCAATAAACATGCTGATCTGTTCAAATTATAGGGACATATTTATAATGGAAAAGGACTATCACAATGTCATAGACTGAATTTTGACCTCACTGGCCAAGGCACACCTAGTAGAGCACACAGGGACACTGGTAGGCATCCTTTATGTCATGAATTTTTCTACTTCATTCATTACAAGAGTCCATTTTGACAGGCAATATTGGAGGCATGACAACCCAGAAAATAGAGAGCTTTCCTAGAGAGGATTCACACAATCCTGGAGGGTTTTCCTGTTATACAAAATTACTGTATTCAGGCTTTTTTTTTTTTTTTTTTTTTTTTTCAATTGTGTCAATCATTTCCTTTCATTTCACTCACTGTCTCATTTGAAGAAGAATGGCAGAGTATCATTGAACATGAAAAGCAAGCCAACACTAATTTACAGAGTTATATGTAACAGTAGAGTTCAGCTTATGTTCCGCAGAATGTTGCCAGTACTATGATACTAGATATACCTTTCCATGAATACAACAGAAGAGGATAATTAAGTCACTGAAGAATATTTAATGAAGCAAAATACAGATATTACTTAATTAAATAATTAAGAGCTAAGGTAAGAATGTGATTAAATGTAGATTTGTAATCTACAGCTGGGGTTGCTTTGATCTGTAGCAGGAAAAGGTACTTCCAGCCACATGAATATGGAGGGAAATCATAAGTGCAGTGCTTATCATAGGTGAGCAGTGTATAAAGCGTGTGTGGCTTTTGGTGAACCTCACAGAAAAGTATGAAAAAAAAAAAGAATCCTGAAATTGCCCTAAATTCTTTGCACTGAGGAAAACATTTGGTCTCTTAGCCTCAGCACACATAAATGTCCTCTCATGCAATCATATGTATCAAGATAGTCAGATCTGAAAAACCTTTATTTTGTCACTAGAAATACCTACCATATATACCAGAAATAAAAGACCTTTATCAGGGAAGCCCATAGTAGCACTGAGGTTCTCTTACATGCTTAAAATGCTTGGCAGAGTAACTTCTATTAGTGTTTCTTGTGTCTAACCATGCTCTACATTGTTCATATGATTTTAAGATATCTGGAGGAAAGAGTGGACACACATGTAGAGACCAAGGAGAGTCCAGATAACTCAGTAAACTAAAGAGCTACCTGCTTGACAGCAGCCGTTGCTGAATGTTGCTTAATGTACTGCGGCACCTGTCAGGAATATAGACATTTGGAAGTGACCAAAACATAGATGCTTTTAGATTTCTTTTTATATTTGTAATGTTTGTTTGAAGTGCTGAAAAAGAAATAGCACTATATGCAACCTTTCTGATCTAATTCCAATATTTTGCTTTCCTTATGTTTTCTAGTTCAGACCTATTCCCACAGCTATGTCTCAGGTCTCTTTGGAGGGAGATAAATTGAGATGCATTGGCTCTCTTCTTATGAACAGATAAGTGGAGAGTAGCAAAGAGTTTCTTCCAGGAGTAAATAACATATTTACAAGCCATGGGTAAGCTGCAATATGCACAAGAAAAACTACCTGAAACAGATTCTTTCATGTCCTTTAAGTTGTGGTATACTTCTAATGGATAAAGTCTAAAATAAAACAAATACAATTCTAAGGGAATTGACTCTTGAATCTAAGGCAGCAAAGGTATCTTTGTGAACTGTATGGTACCATAATTTGAAGACATGACTGTACCATGTATAACTACAATTTCTTCCAAATTGTGGACTGTTGTTAACAATGTCCTTTGATTTTTCTTTTCTTTTGGGGATATGAAATTTAGTGTGGGATGAGTCCACTGCATCTAGGCTTCTAACTAGGTCTATACTTTTCAAATGAGAATTTACATTGAAATTCAGCACCCTAAATGATATTATCTAATGCTATATATAAAATCCTGTATTCAGCCTCGAGAAAATACTTCACAGGGGATGAAATGGACACTAAGCAGAGACAGTCACAACAGTTTTATAAAAGTATCATAAATTGGTACCATTTAGGCTGGCGGTCCTGATGGGATAGTAGGAAATAAGAGAAAAGAACAAAGACAGAAAAGGCAGCAGTGAACTGTGCAGTATTTCCAAAAACTAACAAAAAATAGTCTGCACTATGCAAGGTGAAGCCTTTGAGGAATTCAAAAGTAAAAAGACAACCAGATGAACAGACCAGAAGGTTAATTCTCTGGCCATGTTTTGACTGAAATATATGAAATGACACATCTGGGGATTCCTGAGAGGTTGATGAAATAATGAAGGCTCGAGAAGTTTGGGACATGAGATGAACATTGGAGCTTTAGCTGTTTTGAGGAGCAGTGACAAAATCTGATTGTGTGTAGAAAAGGTGAGAAAGGATTCAAAGTCATTCTCCTATTGAAGTCTAACCAGAAGCATAGTGATTTGAGCAATATGAGAAAGGAAGCAGAAAAAGGGGATTTATTTTTTGCCTTCATTTGGAAAAAATAAATTAAATATTGGTTATAATCTATAGCTAAGAAATTCCCACTAGTGTTATCAGGAACTGATTTTCATTTCAAATATCACACTATTAACTCTCATTATTTTAAGACTTTATTAATATAGTTTTTCTTAATGTATTAATCTATACTGCAACACTCCATAGATTAAAATATTTAATCCCAATTTAGTTGATTGATCCCCAATGTAAATGTCCAGACTAATACTATACAGTAGAAGTATACCTGCTGTACTTTTTCAACACTGCTGAAAAACAATCTGGTTTCAGGTATTTTGCTTTTATTTATCTGTGGCCATGTTAAATGTGTGTGAATTCCATTCTGTATTTAAAAGAACAAGGGAATTAGGAAAAAAGTCCCTGCTCTTATAAACAATGGTGTTGATTTTATGCATGGAGGCTGTTATTACAGCTAAATTACCTCAGTTGACAAAGAAGCAATTACATGCCACTCAGCCTCATCTGAGTTATCAAGCTTTGAGAATACCTTTCTCATAACTGACAAAAATATTTACAAAAACCACTGACTGATTTGCTAGCTAGTTTGTGCTAGCTAACAGTACTTGCAGAATGATTTAGAAAATTATTTAATTTTCTGAAATATTCCAGTTGAAAATACTTTTAACACATTTAGTAGTTCACTGTTCTTTTTGTAATTGTTGTTTATTCCTGTTCATTTTTGTTTGTTTTCCTGACAAAGTAGCAATACTTTTGACATTCACAGATAAGACTTTAGCTTCCATGCAGCTGTATTGCCATATCATCAAAATCACTTTTTTTTTCCCACTTTTTCTATCTAGCCACTGAAAAATGTACTGATTGCAGATGACAGAGAATGATATTATTTTTCATTTAAAAGTTAAAAGTGCCACTTTTATTATTCTGTACACCTCAGAAAAGGATACAGAAACAGCATTTTAAAATTATTATTATATGTAAACTATGCTAAACCTTGGAAAACCCTTCCTGTATTAGTGCAATAACTCTTGTAGTTATGTGTTCTAACACAGAGCGGCACTAAGCTGGTAGTTGCACCCAGCAAAAGGCATGTCCTTAAACTTCTTGCATACAGTTGCAATGGAAATGTAAGAATTTATGCCTTCAGAATAGGAGGGCAGTATTTGGACAGTACTTTTAAAAATGTTTCAGAGAGAAGAAAAGAATTTATGAAGTTAATGTGTGATATTTTCTGAGTATGCAAGACAGGAAGAAAGGTGGAAAAGCTAGATGCATACAGTGCATCCATTTTTTTTATTATTATATTTTTTTTAGTATGCAGCTAATCTCAACTACATGTTTGAAATGGATGATGAAAACCTTATTTGAACATCCAGTAAGAATAATTAATTGGCTACAAATTACTTTCAACATCAAAGTATGTTCATATAAATATTTTCTGGGTTTACACTTTTAAGGTTAATATTACCACAAAAAATCCAAACATAATTAGTAGTATAACATAATATTTAATTAGTTATTTAATAAATCATAGCTTTAGGTTTGAATTCCTAAGCAATTCACAGGGTTCATGTCATCAAATTCTGAAAGACAAGCAGAAAGTTAAAATTCATCATAAGCTGATTCTATTTCCCTTTACTTTATAGTATTTTATCATGTATAAAATTGCAGTGTTCTTAAGATACATAACAAATAATTAGAGCTGCCTGGAAAACTCTGTTACTCTAGCAAATCTCATAGCCTGATGCTTAACAGCTTTCTACAGGCATACTGATGTTGCAGAAGTGACTGATTATTCTGCAGAACAGAAGACTTGCTAAGAGATATGCACTCAGGACCTTCAGCAGATGCATGCTTAGAAATTTGGCAAAGACACATAGTCTATCAGCATTACTAATATAATTTTTAAGGAGATCATACTATTTTAGCAAATTAAGACATTTGTAAGTTCTCAGGTAAATAGACCTAAGAAACCAAAGGAATACTTCTTTTCAAAATATAATGGATGAAGTCTATTGAATATTCCTTTATTCTGAATACCAGCAACTCTGTAAGATTACAACATTGAAAGTCTGCACCTTTCAGTAGTTCAAACTTTGATTGTTTTATTTCTGATGACAAAAGTGCCTAACCTCACACTTTAACTGAATGAATTGAACTGTTTTGACATTTTTTAGAATATCTGCAAAACTGATTTTTATTTTATTTTTTTTTTAAATCTCAGAGTAAGCTTAATTTCATATTGTTCCCAAATTAAATATTGATACATTAGAGTAAAACCAGGAATGATTAGAAAGCTTATTTTCTTAATATAATAGATGTTATATATAAGTATCTGTAATTTAATGTCATCCATTTTATAAATTGCCACTGCTACTTTTAATGTCTTTCAGGCTTAATTCATACAAAAATATCAAAATGCCACACTTCATTTGCATAATGTCCATACCAAATTTTGTTTTATAGGCATAATGGAATATAAAGTTTGATAATGAAAAGATGGACAGAATGAACACACACACACAAAAGTCTAAGGTTATTATTATTAGTATTATTATTATTATTATTATTAAAACCTCTTGACCCCTTAATTGGGGAAATATTACTTCAGGACATAAACTGCATATTTCTATTCCCAGATCAGATGAAAAGCAAATGATTTAAAATTCTACTTAATATAATCTTAATAAAGTACTACTGAAAAAAATACTTGTATTTTTCAGTCCAACTAGTATCCATAAAACTTAACAATATATTTGCAAGTTGCAATCAGAACTGCCTGATGAATTCAGGGCTAATGAAAAGTTAACACATATTATTAAGGACATTACCAAATGCCTCTTTAATGCTGACAGGCTTGGGGCATCAATCGCCTAACTAGGAAGCCTGTTCCAGTGTTTGACCACTCTTACAATGAAGAATTTTTTCTGACTATCCAGTCTGAAGCTTCCCTGGTGTAGCTTTGTGCCAGTCCAGTGCATCCTATCATTGGTTACCAGAAAGAAGAGATCAACTCCTCCTTATCCTTGTTGAGAAGTTCTCTAGCCACTCATCTCCCTGTCTGTACCTGTGTCTGGCATTACTCCATCCCAAGTGTAGAACCTATAATTTGCCTTTGTTGTATTTCATACCATTGCTGATCAGCCACTGTTCCAATCTATCTAGATCCCTCTGCAAGGTCTCTCATCCCTCCAGGAAATCAACAGCACCTCCCAGTTTAGTATTGACAGTGAACTTGCTGAGGATGCATTCCACTCCTGCCTCCAGATCAAAATGTTGAACACTGAACACTGATAAAAATATTGAACAAGACTGGCCCTAGGACAGAGGCTGTGGGAACACTGCCGGTGACCATCTTCCAGCCAGAGGTAGCCCATTTGAGCTCTGCCATTGAGCCAGTCCATCACCCAGTGCATTGTGAAGCTGTTCAACTCCCAGTTGGACAATGTGTCCAGAAGGATGTTGTGAGGGATGGTAGCAAAGGCCATTCTAAAAATCAGAATGATTACAACCACTGCCTTCTCCTCATCCACCATGCATGTGACCTTATCGTAGAAGGAGATGAAATTACCAAGGCAAGTCTTTCCCTTTATTTCCCACATTGACTATATATGGCAATTGCTTTGTTCTTTAAATGACTTTCAGTAGCACCTAGGATAATCTTATCTATAGTGGTTCCAGGTACTAGGGTTAAACTAAGAGGTCTGTAGTTTCCTGGGTCTTATCTCTAGCCCTTTTTGTAGATTATTATTGCATTGGCTCGCTTCCAGTCATCAGGGACCTGCCCAGACTCCCGAGACATATTATGGAGAGGAGACCAGCTATAACATCTGCTAACTCCCTCAGTACTCTGGTGTGAGTCTCTTCATGTCCCATGGTCTTATGAATACTCAACTGATACAGCTGTTGTCTTCCAACTGTGTTGCCCACAAGTGGAAAGTCGCTGCTCCCCCAGTCATGGGTGTCCAACTCTGAGGACCAGGCAGCCCAAGATCTACCATCAATTTTTAAAAGTGAGACAAAAAAAAAAAAAAAAAGGCATTAAATGACTTTTCCTCATCCTTACTTGCTAGGTGACCTTCTTTGTCAAGTATCAGTCCAATGTTTTCCTTGGAATGGAAAAATTCCATTCACTGGAAATAGTGAAGATGAACATGAATCCATTTGCATTCCTTTGTGCAGGAGAAACATTTTCAACCCATTATATAGGTCACTTTGCCAAAGGATGGGCTAACTAAGGAGACATCTCTTTCTCATAAGAGTAGTATCTAGGTATCTTTGTCCTGCTATACAAAAACACAGCTTAAACTTGCCAACTAGCAGCTGCCAACCACAGGTAAGTAGTTTCATTCCAGATCAGTACCTGCTATTCTTCCAGGCCTTTAAAAGGTCCTTATGCCCTTTTTGCATCCTGGTACTGTAAGAAACTCATATGAGGAACAATGTTGATATTGTTATTAAAGAGTTTTCATTTTAGGTCTGCATTTCAATTTGTTTAGTAGATCAGAGCAAATCTCTGTGTAGATATGTGTTGAATAGTAAAATATATGAGCTTGACTTCACATGCTACACAGATTAGTTAAGAACTTGCTGGAGTAGAGGGCTCCTATATCTTTCAACAAGACAGCTTGGCAGAGTGCACTGGAAGATTGATTGTACAGCACACAGCCAGTCTGATCTAGTTAATAAAATAGCCATTGAAATAAAAGGGACATTATCTGTGCATGTGACAATGCTTCGTAAACAATTTTTCATGAATGTATTTCACCTAATTGTATGTATCCATAATTTAATTTTACTGAATTAGGAACAGTAGGATGGGGATTAGTAAATTAAACATAGGTATCTAGTATTACATTAATGCTAGAGAGTGTCTTGGCTTTCATAGGCTACCCTCGTGAAGCACTTGCTGCTCCTTGATATAGTCAATCTTCATTATATTAGAGTATCCATCATCTGTTCTAGACATTAGTTGTTCAAGCAGTTAAGTTCACTTTTATTGAAAAAGATAAGTTTTCACACAACTTTGTGTTTTTCCTTTCAAGATTTGTGTTTAAGAATAGAATCCAGGATATACTGTTAATCTCTACCACAGAAATGTGGAACTATTTAAATAACATCCAAATGATTTAAGAACAATGAATAACTTACTGAAAGTACAAACAATTAAATGCTTCCTCTAATAGTCTCTAAATGTTATGTGGATTCTTCTGATGTAGCTGTGGCATAATAGATAAAAAAGCAAAGTACAGAAATTTAAAGTAATATAATGATATTAAAAAAGTCTATATGTTATTTTTCCATTTTGGACAAAAAAAAAGAAAAAAAAAAAAGAGAAAACTGAAAAACAACATATATAGAACATATTAATGTGTAACTTAAAAAGCTACTGGAAGACCTACATTGGTGATGTGTTAATTGTGTTATTCATTGCTTGCATATGTATAAAGCAATGATGGATCAATATCTTCCTATGTGAGTTACAGTATAAATCCAGAAAAACAAGACAAAATAAATTTAAAACCCACACATCTTAACTATACAGCAATCAATGTTGTATAGATAAAAAACCTCAAGAGGCAATATTACTTATCTACTTAGAATTCTCAGCAGCTGTCTTCCCATTTTTGTAAGTACCCGAACAAACAAGACTTTTAATGAAGGATATGTTTGAATAAAGGCAACCTTTTAACAAATACTTCCAAGAAGAGCTTCTATTAAGCCAGAATGAAGCACAGCAGTATTTGCTTAGAAATCTGAGTAATTAATCATGAAAGCTAGAACCATTTGATGCTGAGCACTGGTTTTGTTATATGGAATAAAATGAAGATATGGAAGAAGAGAGACTGACAATGACTTCTCAAGTGAATAGAATTATGTTATGTTTGAAGAACTGAATCACAACAAAGCAATATAGAGGACTGTCACATGATCAAAATGATGGAATAAAGGTTTTCATAAGACTACTAAATTTTTACAGGTTATATACAGCTTCCAAGACTGGCACAGGCCAAATTCTCTTGCTGGTAGTGGAGACACCAACAAAATCTCTCCATATTAAAGTCTCCATCACAAGTACAGTTAACAGTTCAAAACGAAAGAATGTAGAATATGATGCTACAAAATATTATATATCATATATTAATATATTTATTATATATATTGTATAAAATATTATATTTATTTTTAATACACAGATGTCCAAGCCTTGGATTTTTTATAAGCTTTTTTTTATCAAATGAGATTGTGAAAGCTGTTCATATTGATAAATCCCTTTACAGTACCTAAGGGAACCCTAGATAATAGAATGTAAAACATTTGTGAAATACTGATAGACATCAGACTAAAATGATCATTTAGGCAGAGGAGACTGCTATGAGTTGTCTATGTAAAATCTGGTTCTGAAAAACCGACTCTAATTCTATATCAAAGAGTACCCAGGGTTTCATTTATTAACAGGAGAAAAAGCAAGTTGGTGGCTGGGTAGTCATGACTTATTTGCAAATCTGTGAATCCTGGTACACATAGTATAATAGTTCCCAAAGATTTACAGAGTCCTGAGCAGGAATAACTTTGGTTTTAGTCTTAAATTTATTTACTGCTGCCTTTGATATTTCCTCTGAAGTTGAATTTAGTACTTATGAAGAAAAATGAAGCACATGTGGATATGTAAAAAGGTTGAATTACATAGCATAACAAAACCAAAATGTGTCTTTCTAGCATCATACTGAGATACTCTTCACTGATTCATAACATGTAGATATGACTGAACTTCAAATCTGTTCTGTAATACAAAATACCCCAGCATCATAAAAACCTAGACACAATATGAAAATAGAAATGCTAAAGTAGTGATAATATTTTAATAAATTTCTAGTCTTTTATTAATTGCTTTTGTTTTATACTGTATGAAAAAAAAATAATTCTATTCAGTACATATGATAATGAGTTGCACTACATTAATAATATTGTGAAAATTCTTTTGACTTTGAATGTGCTTCTCTGGAATACTATCATATAATACCTCTCTGGGTGATAAAATAAGACAAAAGTACTTTCCAGTAAGATGTCATCTATATAAGTAAATCCTCATGCTCACATAATCACAGGACAGTTGAGGCTGGAAGGGACCTTTCAAAGGTATCTGGTAAAATCCCTCTGCTCAAGCAGGGTCACTTAAAGTAGGTTGCCCAGGACCATGTCTGGATGGCTTTTGAAGATCTCTAAGAAGGGAGGTTCCATGACCTCTCTGGGCAATCTGCTCCAGTGCTCCATCACCCTCACATTGTCTCCTGATGTTTAGATGGAACCTCTTGTGTTCCAGTTTGTGCCATTTCAAGTGGACACCACTGAAAAAAGCCTGGATCCATCTTCTTTGCAACTTCCTTTCAGGTATTTATATAGATTAGTGAGATTCCCTGTGACCTTTCTCTTCTCTAGGTTGAACAGTCCCAGTTCTCTAAGCCTTTCCTTGTAGGAGATGTGCTTCAGTTCCTCAATGATCTTCATATACCCCTTCACAGGACTCTCCAATATGTCTATGTCTCTCTTGTACTGGGGAGCCCATAAGTGTATCCAGAACTGTAGATGAATCTCACCAGAGCTGAGTAGAGGGGAAGAATCACCTCCTTCAACCTGCTGGCAGCATTCTTTCTAAGGTCACACAGGATATCATAACCCTTCTTTGCCACAGGATTTGCTCCTGGACAATTTGGTGTCCACCGGAATCCCAGGTCCTGTTCTGCATAGCAGCTTTTCAGCTGGGTGGCCCCCAGCATATACTGGTACCTGGGGTTATTCATTTTCAGGTAAAGGACTTTGCAACTACCCTTGCTGAACTTCTTGAGGTTCCCATCAGACCATTCCTCCAGCCTGTTGAGATTCCCCTGGATGGCAGTACTAGCCTCTGCTGTGTCAGACATTTCTGCTAGTTTTGTGTCACCAGCAAACATGCTGAGGGTACATTTTGTCCCATCACTCATGTCATTAAAGGAAATGTGAAGCAGGACTGGAACCAGCGTTGTCTACATCATGAATTGCTGGCCTCCAGATAGACTTAATTCCACTTCTTTCCTACAGTTCTCAGGCACCTCTCGCAATAACCATGACTGTTCAAATTTTATTCAGGGTGGCCTTGAAGTGCACAAGAACTTGAGCAGGGACACAGCCAGGGCAGCTGAGCAGACTGACCAAAGAGATATTGCATACTACATGACATCATGCGTATTAATAAAACAGGGATGATGAAGGAGGAAGAGGGGGATGTTCAGAGTGATGGCATTTATCTTCCCAGTAAACTGTTACTTGTGATGAGCCCTGCTCTCCTAGAAGTGGCTGAACATCTGCCTGCTCATGGGAAGTAATGAATTAATTCCTTGTTTTGCTTTGTTTGTGTGTGTGGCTTTTGCTTTACCTAGTGAACTGTCTTTATCTCAACCCTTTAGTTCTCACACTTTTACCTTTCTGATTCTTTCCCCCATCTCACCTGGGAAGAGTGCAACCAGCTGTGTGGCATTTAGCTGCCTGCCAGGGCTAAAATACAATGTAACTGCATCTCTCTGTGCTCTGATAGTGTCTGTATTCCTCCCAGATCCTGTCTTTTCTTCTACCTTCTGTGTATTTTATTTTTACTTCTCATTTTTGCCAGGAGCTCCTTCTTCATCCATGCAGGCCTCTTTGCACTTGTAGAGAATGCTGCTGACCTTATTCCTCCTTATACTACTTATACTACTTATACTACTGCTGATCTTATTCCTCCTTATACTTTCCTGTTTCCTGTACAAAAACATTCATTCCATCACGAGATTCTGAAGTCCTCTTTATGACTGAAACTGCAATACCTAAAACTGCCTAGTAGCAAAACTAAATGAACATAATTGAAATTGTGTTTTGGAACTTGATCATTTTTTATTGCCAAAAACATCAAAATTCATATTCAGAATTGTACAGTTAAGAGAGGGAGGGTCAGCAAAAGAACGGTTAGGAGATACAGTGTAAGAATTTCCATACTAATTCAGTTAAAACTCTGTCAAATCATATATAATTTCATGTATACACTTGTATACACATAGTTCTTATGAAAAGGTCTTATAAACATTGCTGAGATAGAGTTGGACAAGCACATTTGTAGTACAAGACACTTCAACAGTGTAAACTTACCTTTGAATCCTTCAGCACAATGACATGAAAAGTGATCAATTAAATTCACACAGGTAGCTCCGTTTTTGCAAGGTGAACTTGAACATTCATTAATTTCAACTTCACAGAAGGGTCCTTCATATCCAGGCATACAAGTACAGCTGTAATTATGCAAGTGGTCCTGGCAGAAACCATATTCAGAGCACTGGTTTCCAATGCAGTCATCTATATCAAATTCACAGAAAGTGCCAGTGTAACCAAGGGGACATATGCACCTGTTGTTAAAAAGAGAAAATTAAAAAAGGCAGTCGCTGATAGGTGTGTATAGGTCAGTAATGTCTAACAGTGTTAACAATATTTTTACTTTAAAGTACTCACAAATGAATTGGATTCTTTTTTTAGTGTTCATTCTTTACTTTTAATTAGTCACCAAGTAACTTTGTTTCACATAGACTGCTTGGAACTAAATTAATTAAATAGAACTGTGCAATAATCAAAATCATACAAATTTAGATGGGACAAAATAGCAGCTGTATAGCTTTTAAAATCAAAATTCCAATGATAATATTCAAATAGAATCAGTTTGATATCAGATTAGAAAGTAACTTCAAAACTGGATCTTACAGTCATATGAAACAAAGTGACTGATGTATAAAGCTAATCATGCCCAAAATAGTGGCAGTAGCTCAAAACAGTGGGCTACTACAGACTAATGTTGCAGAATGAGGCTTTGTTTTGTTATTGTTTGCTCAACACATAACAATATACAAACATATACATTAATACAAACAGGAGTGTTCTAGTTCTCTTCATAACCTAAATTCTTATTGTAGATTAAGATGTAATTTATTGAAGATTAAAACATCCTAGAAGCATTCATTTATTTTTTACAATCCAGACTGTGGTGATAGGATCACAAAACTCAATAAATATTTTAGAAACATAATTTATAATAATCTACTTCAAATTCTAAATGTATACAAATAACATTAAGGCATAATATCATAAATGGAAAGTCTACAAAGAAGGGCCAAAATACTTAAATAAATATATTAGTAACTGTCATTATCTAAAATCTGTATTTTATGGATATGTCTATTTTTCAAGAAAAAGAGATTATTTTTTATGAAGCAAAATCTAAACTAATCAGGTCTTTAATTTTAATGTATTTTCTGCTAATTAATACCATTAACAATTAATAGTTACCCTTTACATTAATGTCTTGTACATATAACAGTAATATGTACTAAGCAGATATGATTATACTGTGTGTGTTTCTCAAATTTAACATATGACATAAATGGAGTTCTGTAGGCTTTGGATATTAGCATCTGACTGTATTTATTTGTAGCTCCATCATTTGTATAAGATACTAAATTATCCAACATTTGATTTATATTATCATTTTATCTCTAAGTTATTCTATGAAATTTGTCTTGAACACAGTTTTGTCAAATGCTACACTGGTGTAACAGTGATGTAGCTGAACTTCAAATACTTTTTCCTGTCTTTCTTAGGAATGATATGAAGTCCAATGATCTCTAAGTAATTACATATTTTGCTAGGAAAAATACCATCACCACATTAGATTTTAATGACTATGACCTGGCATTGATACTTCAACAGTACTGAAGTACTGAACATGATATCAAAAGCTTTGAATGGTAGATTGATTTGCAGTTTTCATTTGCTGTAAAGCTAAAGTGCTTCCCTACAATAAATTTAAAAAGCACAAGCCAAGAAAAAAACACCACCAAAATATTAATATTTCAATGACATACGTAGACGTATACCTATACCTATACCTATACCTATACCTATACCTATACCTATAC
>CM021699.1:89486356-89505140 GCA_011074415.1 Stictonetta naevosa | reverse complement strand
TATACCTATACCTATACCTATACCTATACCTATACCTATACCTATACCTATACATATACCTATACATATACATATACATATACATATAATTTTTAAGTGAATGTTTGTCTTGCCCTTTCATTTCCACCTTTGGTATGGGGTGAGTTACAGATACTCCAGTAAGTTAACAGTAACTACAGATGTACAGTATGTGGTACCATAATTTGTATTTGTAGGTGAACCTCTCACCCAAGAAACATTTTTTTTTTTTTCCCTTACCAGTAGAAGCTCCCTGGCTGTGTGCTGACCCAGGAGTGCATGGGCTCTGCCTGGCCTTGGCCTGAGCTGGACTTCTCAGGTTCAACCACCGCACCACAGCCCAATGGCTGCTGCTGCTTTAGCTCTAGCTCTAGCTTTAGCTGAAGCTTTAGCTTTAGCTTTTAGCTCTAGCTGAAGCTTTAGCTTCAGCTCAGAATGGCCCTGCTGGGGAGAGGGAGACACCTACCAGGAAAGGCCTGGAGATGCTAATGCCACCCACCAACTACTTTCTTATGGAATACTAAAATGTCAACCTTAGAAACTGGTTTAAAGGATGAGCAAGGAAGGCATCAGAGAAAACGTGAATATGAAGGTTTTTATACCACTTTCAACTGTTTTATTGAGGATTTATTGTATTAATTTGGACTATTAAGTATGGCCATCCGACTAATAATTTGATCTATTAGGCACTTAAAACATTAATGGGAATAACAATTTCTTAGGTTCATGTGTGCTCCCTTTTGTCCGTAACAAGACTGAGTGTAACAGATCCTAGGAAAGAAAACCAATACGTTAGTGCTTTTGCTACGAACATGGATTTTAGTAGTGGATACCAAACTCAAGCCACAGTTACGCTATTATGGTTTGCTTTGCTCCAACACGTTGTGTAGATGGCTTAACATTGATACTCTACTGCCTAAACCTGGTTAATATTGCACAAAAAATTGATATGCCCATGAAATAAATGTAAGGTGGAGACTCATGTAACTCATGCACAGAATTTCATCTAAGAAGTAACATGACACTTGAATGTGGATAGATATGGGGTAGCTGTAATGTGTTGCTACCAAAATGTAGTAAGACATAAGCTTTTCATCCCCCAGTGTCTGGAACAATAGGTATGTAGGTAGGTGGGTTCATACTGTTTAGTCCAGGCACAGTAGCTGTCACAGTGCATTTATAGAGTGCATGTACTAAAGCGATGTAGGACTTGTGCCACTGAATAAACAACTGTGGCAACTGATGAATCTTTAAAATGACTGAAAAAGGCTAAAGACCAGACTGAAGATACACTGTGGCTATGATGATCCGTGCTACATGACCCATCTATTTTCTATTTAGAGACAAAAAGGCACATTTAAGCTAGGCACTAGCAAAGATTTCTCAGTATCTATTTTCCTTTTAAATATTTTTTTTATGTTGTTATTATAATAATCCAAGCAGATTAACTGTGTTTACACCGTGTTAATTATTTGTTTTCTATAGGAACTGCAAATACATTCATAAAGGGACTGAAAGGTTATTTAGTGCCACTTTGGCTTTTTGTAAGTATCTGTATTATCTACAGAAAAGCTGTAAGTATATATAAGTACAACTTATTACAGAGATATTCCCAAAGAAATTGTAGCATATATTCACCCACTTTCTGGAGCTTTAGTAAAGTGAGGAAATGTATTTGTCCTCTTTCTCTATTGGAAAAAGCCTATTATTGCTACAGAAGACTGTGTATATCATAACACTAACTTCATATGGTAGTGCCAACTAGGTCCTGCAGTCAAATTGCATATAAACTATTGAATGAATAAAATTGAAGATGGAAAATTAGATACAAAGGAATCTAATCAAACAGCTTAATTTATCCATCTGGTAGGAAAAAAAATGGAAAAAGTCAAGGATGAATAAAGCTTTAGATATGTGATACTCCAAAGTTATCTAAATTATGTTTGCTTTCATAATCTTGCTGGCATCAAGCAAATAAGACTTTCATATTCTAAAACACTTTAACTAACAATGTTTCACTAGGTCTTTCCTACTGAGGTTAATTCAAGATTAAAATATATATACTGAATATTAAAAATTGAGTTGGCAAGTTACAGTTTCCTGTACACCAAATCCTCTTTATGGGAAATTTTCCTGCATCAAACTTCATGAAATGCTGACCTCAGAGCAATACTTATAGAGAAAGATACATTTATAAATCATAATAGTTTAATATAATCTTTTATAAAAATTGCAATAGTAAGTCATACAATACAGCTTCCTCAGGCATCTTAATCTTGATGGGCTTTCCTGAAGCTATAAGTGTACAACTTCATCTGAATGGACTGAACTGAAGAAACATGAGAAACAGGACAGCTAATGGAAACTACATTGAATTATACATTATATATCTTTTCCCTTTATTGCTTCCCTTTACTAAATAGATTACAATACACTATCTGTAACCAATTTGTTAAGATCTTGATTGTCCAAAACTTTACTTATTGGCAAGAAATAAATTTGCAAGGGTGAAGAAAATAACCCCTGCCCCCCTTGGATTTTAAAACAGAAGGAACAACTCCATGAAGTGTTCTTTCACTTTATTCATTAATTGCTCCTCACTGGCTCATGTTATTCTGTTCTTCTCTCTCCTCTTCTACAGAGAACATAGTGGGGAGGGAGAGGTTATTTAGTATAGAATAGAATAGAATAGAACAGAATAGAATAGAATAGAAATAATGAAATTATTTACAATAAAGAAATTCTTCCTAATATTCATTCTGAACCTCTTCTGCTGATGCTTTGTTCCAGTCCTACTCATCCTGTCATCAGTTACCAGGGAGAAGAGGCCAGCACCTGCCTCTCTACATGCCTTTCTCAGGAAACTGCAGACAGCAATAAGGTTGCCTCTTAGCCTCCTTTTCTCCCAGCTAGACAAACCTACTCTCCTCAGCCTCTCTTCATACAACATGCCTTCCAGACCTTTTTTTCAGCTTTGTTGCCCTCCTCTGGACACTGAAGTACCTTAATATCCTTTCTATATGGTGGAGACTAGAGGTGCACACTATTCAAGGGGGGGCAGCACCAATGCTAAACACAGTGGGAGAATCCCCTCTTTTGACAGGCTGGCTATCCTGTGTTTAATGCATCCCAAAATGCATTAAAATGCATTGCATTAAATTGCAATGCCCACTGTTCCAGTCTATCTAGATCCCTCTGCAAGGCCTCTCAACTCTCAAGGAAATCAACAGCACATCCCAGTTTAGTGTTAGTGAACTTGCTGAAGATGCATTCCACTCCTGCCTCCAGATCATTGACAAAAATGTTGAACAAGACTGGCCTTAGGGCAGAGCCTGGGGGAACACTACTGGTGACCGTCTGCCAGCCATAGGTCGCCCATTTGAGCTCTGCCATTGAGCCAGTCCATCACCCAGTGCACTGTGAAGCTGTTCAACTCCCAGTTGGACAATGTGTCCAGAAGGATGTTGTAAGGGTTGGTATCAAAGGCCATTCTAAAATCCAGAATGATTAAATCCATTGCTTTCTCCTCATCCACCATGCATGTGACCTTATCATAGAAGGAGATGAAATTACCAGGACAATCTTCTCCATATTTTTCCAGGGCCTGAGGTTAGACTAAGTAATTTGGAAAAGGAAAATCACATACTTTTATATGTTGCAATACAGTCTATTTACTAAGGCAACAAATCTGTTTTTCTCCCAGGTATATGTGACCAAAGGTCAAGACATCCTTTTGGTGTGCTGGTGCCTTGGCCCACTGCACTATTGCATGGTATCTGCCAGATTCATAGTATCTACAGATGCATCATCAACCCAGTGGTAGGAGCAGTAATTCTTTGGTGAAGATATCACTTTAAATACATGTTTATTAACTTATGATAACTCAAACAGCACAGGCTCAGCAGGAAATGCAGTAATTCATTTGAATTCATAAGAGGCTTTGTGACAGTCTGTTTTTAGCCAGGTTAGTTGTAAGAGAGGCTCACTAAACCAAAGGAGTAAAACTTCAAAGAGATGTTATTCTGATTATGCTGTTCTTATTATATATCCTTACTATCATCCTAGTATAGGTAGGTAGTAGAATAGGTAGCACGGCATGAAGCCCAGTGCCCCTTCTTCATCCAGAGCGGCTTCCTGGGGTGAACTCAAATTCTGCTCATATATCAAATGTACACCTATAGGACGCTACTGTCTGGAATAGCAGTTATATAATGGGAGGAGAAGCAGAGTAAACAAGTCAATAGAAAGTTAGAAAAACTACGTACATCTGAATGCATATTTCCAATCTGCAAAAACCTGACAGCTCATCTCACAGAAGATGAGATTTTAAAAGAGGGTCGGCAATGTTCTTTAAGCAAAGCTGGATATTCTCCATGATTTTCTGGTCTTAACGTTGCTCTAACGATCCATCACTGGAAAATGTGTTATGATCAAATTTTAAAAATTATTTTAAAAGTTATGCTTTCTTAAACTGGCAGAAAAACCTAGAATTTTATGGCAATTTTCCATTAAAAAATAGTATGTGACATTTTGATAGTTAGCAAATAATTAAAATGTTTACTTAATGAGAGGAGGAGATAAAGATAGGTAATTTTTTGAATGGCTATAATAGCTTTAAAAATAGATCTCAGTAGAATTGTTGATGTCACTTACACATATAATTCACCATATGTTCTGTTGATAGTGTTCTTGTGTCTTCCTAACATTATTTTGCATCAAATACAGCTCTTGATATCTGCCTTATCAGAAAGGATACTTTAGGATAGAAATGCAAATAGCAAGAGTCTTTTGAAAATGTTGGGTGATTACATTCAGCATTTCTCCTTTTTAGTTTTAATGGTGTATAGGAAAGGAAAAATGACAATTGTTTCACTTGCTGAAAATAAGTAACTCCTGGGAAAACCATAATTCTTAAGGAAGATACAGTTCAGTTCTCTTAAAAAATCTTCTTTGTCATTCATTAGTAAGAATCTCCTGTCCACAGAGCTGGTATTATGCTGTGAATATTTTGCACACTGCCCTTGCAAAATATCCTATTATATTTCTGTGGGGTTAAGTTCTATGATAAAACTGTCAGCTAACACATCTAGGATTGGGATCTTAGTGGTAAGTTTTCTTGTTCCTTAAATAAACGGATTAATCAGTCAGCATAATTTGTCTTTCAAAGACTGAAAATGGAAGAATTGTTTTTTCTTGTTCGCCTGAGTCTGGATTAGTGAGTTAAATTCAAAAGTTCTTGTTCTACTGGAAGTCTTCAAATCTACTCATTTTGTGATAAATATTTGTGAGTTTTTAAGTTAAGCATGGCTTTGTTCTTCTAAGAAAATTCTCTTTTATCTCCATGAGATGGACAGGAAAAACAAAGATTTATCAATCAAATAAAATGTCAAATTATGTCCCAGTACTTTGAAATAAAAGTTGGTTGTGTAATCTGACAAAAAAGAAGGATGTGCATTTTGCAAGGGCTCTGTAAAAACAAAATTCTTTTGACTTTGGTATATTGAGATTCACATACTTACCTGTATTTCTGTGTTTATTTGGGGATCTGAGTTATTATTATTATTATTATTTATTACAGCAGTAATTATTATTATTGAAGAACTTAGTAACGCAATGGTGGAGTGAAAGAAATGTTTAGTTACTTCTATTTGAATTGTTTAATTACAGTGCTTTCAAGTTCAGGAGAAAGCATAAAATCAAAGCCCTTCAAAATACATTCACAGACATTATGTACAGATTTTAGTTATTCTTTTTTTTTTTTTTTTTAGAGGAAAGAAATAAATAATTCATATCTGATAATAACAGAGCTCTGCTTATTCAAAAAATTCCTTTCCATTTATTTTTCCCCATACTTTTACAGAGTCTCATTTTCAAATATCTATATCATGTTACAGATCACTAAGTAAAGCATATATTTTATAGTTTTGTCAATACCTCAAAAACAACAACAACAACAACAAAAAACTACAAAGCGCTAAAAGTTTCAACTATTCATTTGAAAATTTTAATTCAGGTTTTAATAAGTAAAGTTATTCCATGTCACAATCCAGGCTCAGAAAGTGTTTACCATTTGCCAAATAAATGTTTTGTTTATCTGGGATTTTTCATAGCTGGTTTAGCTTCTTTGTCCAGCAAGAAGAAATATTTGTGAGGGTTTCGTTTGTAATACTTCTGACTAAATAGCTTATCTTTTTGAATATGTGTGCTTATTAAAAGGTAGTATCCATGACACTGTATAATCTGAGAAAAATATTGCTGCAATAGCAACTCCTGTTGTAATTCTTGTTGAAAGAAAAATATTTTCAGTGTTATCGTCATACAGTATCAACATCTAACATCATGTTAGTACCTGTATTTATTCATTCCATCTTCACATGTGGCTCCATGTTGGCACTGATTTACTTCACAGTCATTAATATTCTCCAAGCATGTTTGTCCTGTCCATCCAAGAGCACAGACACAGTGAGATCTCTGGTTGTCCTCATCATAGAAACAGCTACCTCCATTTGCACATGCCTGATGACGAGAATTACATCTATGAAGAGGCTTTTCTTTAGATGTTGTCTGTTGTTTTTTTGTGTTTTTTTGTTTGTTTGTTTTTTACCCCAAAAGTTTTAACTGAATAAATCACTGTTTTTAATAAAACAAATACTATTTAATATTTTTAAATTGTAATTTTACAAAATACAGATCTCTGAGGATGTAAAATGCTGAATGTCATTAAACCAACATATCATTCATTGTTTAATTGGAAACAGCCAGTTACAATTCAATATAACAGTGCCATTTTTCATAATTCACTTTAGAATATGTTTATTTTAGGAGAGACGATAGTGAAATAACCTGTTATTTTTCCATTGATAGAGTGATAAAGTTCACCTTTCATTGAAAGAGTGCAACTGTTATATAATATAAATATATAATATATAAATATATAAAATATAATTTAATTGGTAGCTGTCAGGATAAAAAGACAGAATATTTTTAAAACTTTAATCATGATCCTCATTCACAATCTCAAATCCTGTTTACGTCAATATATCTATAGATACTGATATATTATAGAATCAAAGAATATCCTGAGTTGGAAAGAACCCACAAGTATAATGGAATCCAACAGACCACCAGAAAATCAAACCATATTTCTGAGAGTGTTGTCCAAACACTTACTGAAATCTGGCAGACCTGGTGCCATGACCACTTCCCTGGGGAGCCTGTTCCAGTGCCCAACCTCTTGGTGAAGAACTTTTTCCGAATTTCCATCATGAACCTCATCTGATACAGCTTTGTGCTGTTCCCTTGGGTCCTGTCAGTGTCCCCCTTTCTGTCCCATGAGGGTGAGGAAGGTGTAGGCTGTGATGAGATCACCTCCCAGTCTCCTTCTCTAAACCAAACAAAAAAAATGATCCCAGCCACTCCTCATATGGAGGAGCTGTTTAGTATCTTTATCAATATCATAGACACTGGGATCGCGTGCACCCTCAACAAGTTTGCAGATGACACCAAGCTGAGTGGTGCAGTTGATACAACAGAAGGATGGGAAGCCATCCAAAGGGACCTGTACAAGTTTGAGTAGTGGGCCCATGTGAACCCAATGAGGTTCAACAAATCCAAGCGTAGTTACACTTCACCACCTTTGTTGCTCTCCTTTGTGCCCATTGATATATATATCAATATTACATCTATGCTCTGGGAAAACCATAGTCTTCTTTCTTTTCAAGCTGTATATCTTGAAAAATTAATAAACCTAGACAGGAAAAACATTTTTTTTTTTCATTTCTTTTTTCTCTCTCTCTCTTTTTTTTTCTTTTTTTTTTTTTTTTTTTTTCCCTAACATTACTTATTAAAACAGTATCCCTTGCATTCTTTAAAAATTACAGAAACTTGTAAGTAGGATTGAACACTCCTTTCTTTATTTTACTTTTAAGGTCTAGTTTCATTTCAATGAAAAATTTGCTGGTGTAGAAATGGATAGCTATGCTTTCATTTCAAAGCAATTAAGATCTCTCTTTCTAATCAATTGGTTCCTAAAGAAAATGGTGTCTAGAAGATGAGCTAATGTACTAGTACTTCAGTTTGATTGAGTTTGAATCTCTTTCAAATATCGTTAAGATTTGTAATAATAACAGTTCTTGCCAGAAATCCTCTAATACTCATTTGTCTTTGATTAAGTTTTAAATTGACCTTAAAATTGAGAGTTTTTGCTATGCTCTCAGTTCTGAATTTTAGACTTAACTTGGGATTCTTTTTAAATAGGACATCTTCTTGAAGAGGAGCACAGCTCAAGATAAATGCAAAGAAAACTACAGTGTGTACAGTCTTGGAAGTTTTTGTTTTATTTTTTTAATTATTTTTTTATTTTTTAATTTTTATGTGTCTTCTTGTTTATTTAAGCATTTCTGCAGGATTTTGTGCTTAAGATTACTATTTACTCAAAGCTCAAAAAAAGAAAAAAAAAAAAGCCAGACAAACTTACACTCAAGGAAAAGTAACACGGTTTTAATTGCCTAATAATCTTCAGCCAAGCTATTCTACCCATTGATGTTTGCATATACCTGGTCAGGGATAACATTAATATTTACTTTCACCAACTGTGAAAGATAGGCTAAGCAAAATTTAACTGTGAAGTGAGTACATTCAGCTCCCATGGGTTTAATTCTGAGAAATTTCTACTTACGTGTGGATTGAATGAACTCTGAGATTTCTTCCATAATAAAAACATGATCCTACAAATCATGTGCCATAAATTTATAAGTTAACTTGTAATTGAGTTTTATAGGTCTATTTCAGGACTGGGGCTTGTAAGAAGGTAAAGAGCAGAATCAAATCACAAAATTGTTAACACAATTGTTGTTAACCCAGTTTTTTTAAATCCTAAATATTATCTTTATGAATTGTATCTAGGCTATGTTAAAATATTAACTTATTTTTAACATAAATCATTTAGGAAAAAATAGAAAATTAAGACAAAAATTAAAGTTCCATATTTCAATATTGGCACAACCTGGTACTGACTGTATTTTTGTTATTTTGATGTTTTATACTGTGAAGAAAGGGGTTATCCTTTAAGATTTTAGTGCAATCCGCAGCATCTTTAAATTTGGTTAAATCTATTGTAGATATCTTTAACATCAAATCTAGTAAGCAGTTTTCTCTATCAGATAGCTGTTTATCTCTGCTGAAAAATTAATTCCTATCAGTTTAAATATTTAAAACTCTGAATTAGAAAAATAAAAGGTTTTATAATAAATAATAAGTATTGATGTAGTATTGATGTCCTCTATATTATTGATGTCCTCTATATTCTAAAACTCTTCTACTGTACTACTGAAAACCTCCACATTATGTTTTTGTAAAGTTTCTAGCAGCAGATTTTTTTGTCACTTTTTTATACAAGAAACTTCTAAAAATTAAAATAAATAGACAAACTTCTGGAAATAGTAGCAATGTCCCATCAATCAGCTTTTTTCTTTTTCCCAAAGTGAGTCATGTAGTTAGGGATTAAACACAAATCCTACAATTTAAGAGAAAGACTGACTGTTGGTCAGTCTGATCATCAAACTTCTGTCTACTGCATGCACTATAAAATAAATGTGCCTTATTATGTTGCATTGATAAAATGTGAGAAGAATTACTTCACTCTAATATCAAGCAAGAAATGTTATTACAGCAAGGAAAGATAATTAATTTCTACATTATTACACTTTATTCTTCTTTCTTAGCTTTGCAGTGATTGAGGAAAGTAGCCCTAATATATATGGCTATTTTCTATGTATCGCTTATTGACCATTGATAGAGATAGTACATTGGGTTAGAAGAACCTCACCTCAGTGCAATCCTTATTTCCTAACACTTCTTCCAGCTTACTTTTCCCAGACTTCTTAGCAGTTTGAATGAAACTATTTTTTTAAATTATTTTTTAAAGTTATATTTCAGGCATATAACTACTACAGTCTTCAGGCTCTATTACTGCAAATCCAATTGTGCCCAGATGTTCAATTTTTTCCCAAAGTAAAATTTTGATTCATCTGCCTTGTGTTGTTTCCTGGACCAATAGTACATTGAGTAAGTAGATAAAATGATTTTCTTAAAACAAACAAACAAAAAAATAACTCCCTAAAATGAAAATAATGTATTTTTAAGAAATATTTGCTGGCAAGACCAGAGGAAATTATGAAAAACAGAAATTAAAAAGTATAATTAATATGAAGGAGGCACTCTGCTTAATTTAACTGCTTGTAGATTTAACTAATGACTACAGTTTAGATGCTATTAAATTATTACTTGTAGAGCAAATTCTTAAAATCTTTCCATTGCCTAAGAGCAGAACCTAATGTTTTTTGTGGCTTCTAGAGTATGAGTTAATTCTAATTTCAGATTCAGTTCCAATATTTTTCTTTTTATTCAATTTTCTAACTTTGACTCCTGACAAATACTAGTTTTCCATTTTGTAAGTGTATTAAGTATTGTTAAAGCAGTTACTAAAACACATGAACTATACAGAAATATATTTCTACAGAAGGCTGTATTTCTGAGCTTCTAAAACCTTATGTACAATGCCTAATGGCACTTGCAATTGATGAGTGATTGTGTTTATTAATCTGAGGATTAATTTCACTTGACAGTACCAAAGTTCATGAAGACCACTTGTCCTTTGCAAATGTGTTCTCTGAATTCCATCCTACTTTTCTAGGTAATTTCTCCAAGATGGTGAGAGATTCAGTTTTATCATGTGTAATCTATTACTATTTAGAAAGAAAATATCAAATAGAACTAGATGCATGTCAAGCCCTTGTAGACCACTACTCTTTCTCTCAAATAGGAAACTACAATTAGAATCATTAAGTATAATTTTCTTATATGTTCTGTGTAAAGCCAGAGCAGATGCATTGTTTCACCATCTTGCTTATGAGAATATGCTTATGTGTACTACATGAGAAGCTGTTCTATATCAACTTCTGTAAAAGCTTTTCATTTTTTCCATTTCTATTCTTGTTATAGAAAGAAATTAAATTTGCTTGAAATGAGTCACTCATTTTGCTTTCTTGAAATAAGTCACTTCTTACAAATTTATTTTTATTTTTTTTATTTTTTTTCCAAAAATTTTAGATGGATTGGTTATAATCAGTTTCCCTTAGATACATGAAAAAGTATTATGTCTGAATTTACATATATATACATTTAAGATTTAACATTGTCTGCCTTTTCCTCCTTTACTTGTCTTAACTATCCTGTGTTTATCCTCAAAGATAAACAGCTAGTGATTGAAAGATATTCTCCTCCAAATTTTTGTGATGAAGTTCCCAAGAAAAATCTTCTGTTAAGCATCTCTTTTCTCATTTGAATGTTGAAAATGTGAAAAACAAAAACAAAAACTAACATCCTTAAAAGCAAACCTTAAACCAATAAGGCATGACTTTAAAACACCACTATAATTTGAGGCCCCAAACCCTCTCTTTAGGATTAAATTAATTAAATAGATTACAAAAAATACATACAAAAAATGATTAAATCAAACTGTCAATGTAGTATCTGCAATGTGTCAGAACTCCAAAGTCAACATATAATCTAAAAGCAAGCTATAATGTTGTTTTTGTTGTTTTTATTGTTGATTTTGTTAATTTGTTTGTTTTTGTCACATGAATCACTAGCAACAAAGATTTGCTGAGAATTATTTACAGGGACATTCAAAAATACTAGTAAAAATAATGGTATAAAATAGAAAAAAAATATCTTCAAAGAGCAAAATATCGACTCTCTTTTATACTAATCCTAATCTTTTCATTAAATTTAAAAGCCATTTAAATTTCAGTGAGAGAAACCTTATTTTAAACATCATATAAGTTCAAAATCTTTAGATTTTTATTTCTATAAATTATCACTTCCATTAGTGACCTTACAAGTTAGTTTTCAGTTTTATTCAATAAATCTAGATATGATAATTCATCTTTGTACATACGTAAATTACTGCAGTAGAAAAACAAAAGATACTAATAGAAACATCACTAAAAGTATAATATATCAAGATCAAGGAAAAAAACACAAGCATCCAGATTTTATTTAAATCATCCTTATGTGATTTATGTGATTGCCTTAGTTCTCCAGATGAGGAAATTTTGTCTCAGAGTTTGCATAAACTTGCAAAGCATGCCAATATCAGTGTCAGGACAAGCAGCCTCTCTAAACACCAAAGTATGCATTGAGCATGCAGATATTCTCATACAGAAGGTGGAAACTGTTATCCTAACTGTAAGTACAACAGAGCAATTTGCAATCATTCATCTCATAAAAAGAGAAAACTGCTTTGAAATACATCATGGAAGTGCATATCAATAATCCAACTGGAGATGATCTAAAGGGATAATAATAATAATAATATTAATAATAATAATAATCTAGAAGAGGAAAAAGAAATCAGTTTTGGTATCACAAATAAATGGTCATTTGGACCAGTTTGTACCATGCCAAGCATCATGCCCTGAGGTAAACTCCATTCACAGATGAAGACATTTGTCCTGATGTAAACTACATTTCAGAGGAATGAGAATACTCTTCTCAACTTGGCTGCCATGTGACTGGTACACTTTTAATTCTTGGAAGTCATACTTAGATAAAGACACACACATCAGGATGAACTGCACATGCATGCAGTTTATTTCTAATTTATCATCTACTGCACAGACTTCAGCTTGCAACTGTCAAATAATATGATCTACAAAGGAATAAGAAAAAAAGATGTATCTGTCTGCAAATAGATTAAAAAAAAATAAATTACTACACAAAAGCCTGGAAGACAGGATTTAAATTGGAGAAACACAGGATTTAATGTCCATCTTGAGTCTTGCCAAGGTACTGACATCATCCTGGAGGGGAAGAACGTACAGATCTGATAACATGCTGTTATCAGAACTGCTAAATTCTTAAGAACAGACTAAAAGAAATTAGTACCTAAGGTTGTAGACCAGACACTAAGAGGAACTTTCTGAGATGGTTCAGATCTTAACTCATATAGGAATTATCTTTAACAATCCAAGTTGATGCCTACAAAGTGTCCCTGTTTACATTTTAAAACTGAAAAAGATTGGAAAAAATGTTTTTATCCTATGATTCCTTTTATAAAAAAATAACCATTGGCTAACTTATTCAAGTTCCTGTACTTCTCAATTTTCAAACCTCCACAATGATAGTGGAACCAATTACTTTTAAGGTTTAAAAGTACTTTGAAACATTTTTAGGGAAGTAATATAATTGAGCCATAGGATTTACATCAGTAAAATAATCTCAGGATGCCTCCTCTTTTGTGAATTTTTGGGTCACAGGTGTGAGCTTTTGAAGTGAATTTCCCAGTTATCACTATTTCTGCATATTTCTGACATTGCTGAGCAATTGCACAGATCCCAGGCCAGCTTCTTTTTGTATGAAACTAAACAAAAGATGCATTTTGGGAACATGCCTAACATGTTCCAAAAAGTAATTGTCATCCTGTCAATCCAGTCAACTTTCCACCAAAACTGTTTCTGTCCATTTATTTTCTCAAGTGCTACACTACTTACTGATGTAGACACAGAGTAGTGAGGATGCTATACTTTAAATTTGGCATGAAATAGTGATGTTTTATGTTCCTGGCAACTGACACCCCAATACTAAGGTTACACTAAGTAACAATGCTTACTAGGAAGACAGATTTCTTTCTTATGCTCCTTCTGGCAGGAGTATATTTTTTCTTTTTATTAACACAAGTATTATTAAGACATGAGTCTTAATGAAGTCTTCACAGCCAATGAAGCACTTGTGTAGATATCACTTTAAAATTATGGTTATGATCCCTCCTGTGGCAAGACTGGATAGTTTTTTTTTTTTTTTTTTTTTTTTTTTTTACCTATATGAATGTTAAGGTCTTACCAAAATCTCTGTAACATTGTGTCTCTACTGATAAGGGTATGGCTGCCTGAAGATTTTCAAAGTTTGCCACAAACATTTTTTTTGTCAGAGACAATTTTGTGGGGGTGGAACCCCAAGCAATGCAGTCCTGTCCTGTGGACATCATGCTGATCTCCACTGAAGAAATGAATAGTCTTAAGTTATGACAGCTATTAGCTTGCAAAGAGTGACAAACTAAATTCATGTGGGAAATCATAAAAGCACAGACAATTCACGAACTGGCCACTATACTCAAGCAGGAGATCGGGCTAACAGCTTTGACAATTACTTTGATAGGGTTGAAAAATACTACAGGTAGTATATGTCTTATCATAGAATATCTGAATTGAAAGAGACCCACAAGGATAATTGAGTCCAAATCCTGGCTCCTCACATGACCACACAAGCCAAAAAAAAAAGGTAAAAAAGAAAAAAATAATCAGATCCTGTGTTTGAGAGCACTGAATTTCTTGAACTCAGGCAGGCTCAGTGCCATGACCACTTCACTGGGGAGCCTGTTCCAGTGCCTGACTACCCTCTGGGTGAAGAACCTTTTCCAGCCTGGACCTTCTCTGTTGCAGCTTCAAGCTTGGGTCCTGGTCACTGGAGAGCAGAGATCAGCACCTGCCTCTCCTCTCCCTCTCATGAGGAAGCTGAATTAAACTAATGCAACACAAAATGGAACTAAGTTTCTTTCTCTGAGGCATTAGAGTATTCCTATAGCTATATTGTAAAGCTTTCTCTCCTGAGTATTCCATGAAGGCCTAGCATGTTGCAATAAACTTATTATTCACATTGCTCTTACCAATTCTCTATTAACTCCTGTTAATAGAAATGTTAGATTTTGTAGCATACATCCTATATTCTAATGGGACAAGATTTTTTCTTTATTTCTTTTGATGTCATAAATACTGTCTTGTTGGAAGTCATTAATTTAAAGATAACAGAAATCTGAGGTCCTTCATAATTCTAGGCACGTGGCAGGTAGGCTTTTTCTTGGTTACAAAGATTAGAGTTTGAAACGTAAAGGAAGATATTCCCTATTTAAATATGTTCACTTTTATTTTTTATGTTTATTTTAAAGAAAAATAGCCTTAACCTTTTAAATGTTATGCCAGGGGAAAAAAAGATCATGTTTGTATCATTATATGATTATAAAAAGATAAAAGAACACCAATATTTACCTTTTGGACTTTAAGATAACGTTAAAAACATTTACATTCTTTTTATTCTATGTTGCTGAATGCACAAACTGCATTAAAACTGTTCACTATACCTAAGGTACCATCGGAGAGGGAAAAGAAATGAAAGAAGAATGAAAAATATATACTAATATTATAGCAACAAAGAATAAATAAAGGATTAAATGCTGAATGAATTATGGAATTTACTTAATAATGGAAAACTTTAATCTCACATTGTTACATGCACTACTTCAAGAGTATTCAAATATTCATTTGCCTGAATAAGACCACTATTTTTTCCAATAAGCAAATGATATTATTCAATGATAGGCTGAGAAAACAAGCAAAAAGCCAAATATATCACTCCTTTATTTTAGTTTTCATTCCCTTTCCTATTAGAATTCTGCTAATTATTGACAGTATTGCAAAATTAAGCATCCCATAGAGTGATTTCATAGATACAGATAGATACATGTATATGTATACTCCACATGAGACTTATGATGGTCTGTGTCATGTTTGTATGAATAAATTAAATGTTTGTGAGCTTTTAAGCAAATATTACAGTACAATGTTTTAGAAGCTCTCATCAGCATCCTTGGCACACTCTTACTTCCCATTCCAACTAGCCATAATGATTATTACATCATTATAGTGTTATGCCATGTACAATAAATTTGCACTCAGTATGGCACTTTAAATCATAAAAATGTTAAAATTTACCAGATGCTGAACAATTTAAATATAAACCTGTAAGCCAGTCTGTATTTCAGTACTACATTTCTTAGTCATTGGTGAGTGGACTTCAAGGTGACATAAATGTTGATTGCTTCTTTGTAAATACATTGCTTGCTCTGCATTGTATATTTTTATGGTGAATATATTTCAATAAAAGACTTGATTAAACCTTTGAAACACTCGTTATCATGTTAGAGCAGCTGTTTGGAATGGATATATGGCATTATGTATGTATACAGCTTTTAAAAAACTTTCAGAATGAAAAGGTGCTACAGTACTTTACTTTATCCCATACCAAAATCTCAGTAACTCAAGGACCTGGGTCCATAGTCCGCCCTGATGTGAACAAATGTTACACAAACCAATAATTGAACTAAAAGTGTCACTAAAGGGAAGTGAGAAGAACACATTAAGCAAAGTTCTTAAAGACATCTGGGTCCACAATGGATGCTATTTTGGCCTAAGTATTATCAGTATCTAATTCAACGATTTAGAAAAGAATGTACTTGTTGTGGTTTAACCCGGCTGGCAGCTAAACACCACACAGCCGTTTGCTCACCCTCCCCCCTCCCTCTCTGGGATGGGGGAGAGAAACGGGAAAGTGAAGCCTGTGGGTTGAGATAAAGACAGTTTATTAAGACAGAAAATAATAATAATAATAATACGTACAAAACAAGTGATGCACAACGCAATTGCTCACCACCCACTGACCGATGCCCAGCCCAACCCCGAGCAGCCGGCCCCCCACCCCGGCTAGCCACCCCTATATATTGTTGAGCATGACGCCAGATGGTATGGAATAGCCTTTTGGCCAGTTAGGGTCAGCTGTCCTGGGTCTGTCCCCTCCCAGCTCTTCCTGCACTCCCAACCTGCCCGCTGGCAGGACAGAGCGAGAAGCTGAAAAGTCCTTGGCTTAGTGAAAGCATTGCTCTGAAGCAATTACAACATCAGTGTGTTATCAGCACTCTTCTCATCCTAATCCAAAACATAGCACCCTACCAGCTACTAGGAGGAAAAATAACTCTGTCCTAACTGAAACCAGGACAGTACTAAAATGAAATTCATTACTATATTGTATGAGCACTTAAAAGTAATTTTCAAAATTTTTGCTTGTTTTCTAACTGTATTTTCATACTCCTTGCAGAATTAGTCTTTACTTTTTTAGTCTTTACTTTTTGTTTGTTTTATTTTGTTTTTTATTTGTTTTTCTTTGGTTGATTATGATCTCTACTCTTGTTTTCTGTGGAAATGCAGCTTTTGTTATTCTTTCTGTGCATTGGTGCATCATCAGCCTTCTCTCTAATAAATTTTAAACACATCAGGACATTTCAAGCAAATTTTGCATCTAGTTCTTACAAGTTTCACAACATAATAGAAAGTAGGGAACAGAAGGATAACTATAACTTCAATAACAAATAAACATATAAAGAGTAGGGTAGGAAGAGCTCAGACATCATACTCTTTGTCTGACAGTGGCTAGGCTAGTCACATCATGCACTTATGGATTCACATGTTACACAGGAAAGAGGAAGGTTAGCATCAGAATATACTGAGAATGAGTATATGTCCTGTGTTAAGGAAAGCCCAGGGAAATAAGCCTTTGTTGAAAGAATGCTCTTCAAATAACTTGACTTGCCCAAAACACTAGAGGGAATATATTACTTTATCCTACCTTTGTGTTTCCAACACATGGTGATAAACATGTGTAATTAAATACATGAGATTTATTCACACACAGTGCTCCTGGGGCACAGCTTATATTGTAGAATAAGCAGGTGTCAATATCCCATTCACATCTTTCACCTTCAAAACCTACACCACAAAAAGAAAGGTTAATCACAGTTCATTCACAATATGGAGATTGTGTCTCTTAATGGTGTTGGCAGTTAACATCACTCTACTAATTTGGCATTTTTGTTTCCTAATCAACGTGAAAAAGTTATATTTTTCATAAAAAATTTAATTTCATATATTGAGATATATCACTATTTTTTTATTTTTATATTTTCTATTTTTTAACTTGAATATTTGGATGGGATTTTCTTGTTCTGTTCAGAAAATAAAATAAAATAAAATAAAATAAAATAAAATAAAATAAAATAATACAATGACTCACCTATGGGGCAAGTGCACTTAAAATGGTCTTCATAGTCCACACATGTACCTCTGTTTTCACATGAATTGGAATCACAGTTATCAATTTGCACCTTGCAGAATTCTCCTGAGGTTGGAAAAAAAAAAATAATAAGGTTAAGAATTAATATATTTTTTAAATAAATAAACAATCAAAACCACAACAAAAATAAACTATATTAGTAATATTGGCTAAATAGCCATTGCAAAATAGCCTTTCTGTTTGTTTAGAATTTATAAACCTTATGTAAGGTTCCAGACTGCTTTAATAATATGAAAAAGCCTTACAGTTTTAAGGAAAAGGTCAAAACAAATTTTCTCATGTAGAGAGATCCCTATCAATATTAAGAAACAATTTTAGATTGGGATTCAAATGGGGATAGGGAGCTGAAGAGAGCATTTTCACTGGAAATAATCATCTGAAATAAAGGTAATACCTTTGCATTTTCTTCTACATTTTACTGCTGCTAAAAAAACAAACAAACAAAAAACACTGATCTCTAGTCAATACTTTTTATTCTATTATACATATAAATTTTTTATGTCTTTTCTGTGTTTTATTTTGTCTAGGAAAAAGCTAGTTACATTTGTCTGAGGTAACCTTTAGTGTCATTCTGCTGGACAATTATTTGCTTATTTAGCTGAAGATATTTCTTAGTTCAGCAGAAAGAATTTGAACTTGTACTGGGCAGTACTAAAAACACTATACAGGAGAGAAATATATTTCTGGCAAGGTGAAAAGAGTCTATAGGGAAGACAATGAACTGGAAAGCCAGTACATTTGCCAAAAA
>CM021699.1:89408436-89486256 GCA_011074415.1 Stictonetta naevosa | reverse complement strand
AAAGGACAGGAAAGGAAAGGAAAGGAGGGGAATGGAAGGGGAGGGGAGGAATATTTTCTCCTTATTTTTTTGGTATGAAAAAAATATAATGAGTTCTGCATAAGGGTTCTTGAGATTTTTTTCTTGTTATTGGAGTGATATTTTTTTCCATGATATTTTTATCTTATTTTTAGTTAATCCTGTGGCAGAAATTTTGATTATTGTTATTATTATTTTTTAATTTTATAAAAGATAAAAAATAGATAAATAACAAAGTGAAACTATTTTTACTGTGGAAAAATCTAGAAGAAAATGGAGGAGTTCTGAACAGTTTCATAAAGGAAAACTTCAGGAAAAAAATAACAGTAAGATTACCCAGGTTTACCACCTACTTGTTTGTAATCAATGTTACTGATTACAGTGGTTTAAGATGAAAAAGCAAAAGAGTTGAACAGGACAAACATATTGGAGAGATGTATAAGAAGCTGGAATATATTTTTTTAATCAGGCAATACGTTCTGTTAAATGCTATGTAAAAAGTTAGTATTCTATTTTTAATTCTTCATATGGCAAAAAATATATATTTTATATATGACTTTTTTAATCCTTTTTGATTTTTAGTCATTTCTCCTTTTGATCTAAACCTAGAGACTTCAAGAGAACATGAACTAATGGTATAAAGTATGGTAAGGTAAGGACACTGTTTCAGCAAAGCGTTTCTGTTAACTTCAGTCACATTACTCCATTCCTAACCAAAAATATTTAAGTTTCCAGAAACATACGTTATATCTTTTAATAAACTGGAATAGAGTATCAAACTAAGATTTAAAGTTTGCTTTTTACTGACATCAGTAAATGTTAACGGGAATATTAAGGCCTCATTGCTGTGATTTACCGGTCATAAATCTCTACCTTATGCAACAGGTGGTACAGCACATATACAATCTCATGTATGTTCAGAAAGGTTGACCAGTCAGACTTAATGTTTATTTTGCCCTTTGCTCCTCAGCAAAAAATAGCCCAGTATGTAACAATTTTTCAACAGTCAAGAGCATATTTTACTGTTGTAAAGCTTACTGAGTTAGAAAAACTATTTATTTATGAATGCTGTAAAATTTTAAAAATACAGACAATGGGAAATTAGATACTTCTTGTTGTTCATAGTTTTTACATAATGCAATGTGTAACATTACATAGACAGCTATGGACAACTTGACCTTACATTTACAAGATTCCAATTTGCTCACATTGCACTGACACTAATAGTAACTAAATGCATCTGATACTATTGTGATTAATAGTTTTAGAAAGTAATGCTATGAGCCTGGATAAGAGTTAAGAGACGTGACTTTATGATATGATTGACCAAAAGAAAGTCTAAAAAAAAAATAGTATAATTTTAATAAGGAAATCAGCTGAATGCATCTAGGAAGTTATGCTGTCTCCTATATATATATATATTTATTATTTATTTATTTATTATTTTAAAAAATAGGGTAAGGAAAACAACATTGGAAAAAGGTGGCAATAAACTTCAGCTCTATTCAATAAAGATTCTGGACCAGTTTTTTGTATTTATTCGTAAAGGTGGAATTGTATAGACCAAAAACCCCTTATTAATTAACATTAGTACAGATCAAACCGGCTTAAAGAATTACTTCGGTATAAATCTGAAGTCCTTATAAAGGCTGAATCCTTTAAGCAAACTTTACAACTTTTCACTGCCACAATGAGGTCATGGAAACCCAGTAACTCCAAACTGTTATAAAATTTTTTAGAATCTTAATACTGCTGAGAAATGCATAATTTATGGTATTAAGATCTGATTAAGTGCTAAATGGATGTCAGGAGAGATCTCCACAGTAATCCACTTAGCTTTTAATGCCTAATTATCACTTCATAGTGAGTGAGGGCTGAATAATTGAGAACTGCAATACTTATATAACTCAAACAAGATTTTTGTGTGCAATTAAGAATGTTACTCTTCTATCAAGAATAAATTCAGAAGGTACAAGGAACAAAGGAAAAAAAAAGAAGAAATTACAACATAAGAAGGAGGGAAATAATTTGACTAAAAAGTTTATTGCTGTACTGTTTATTTTAAAAAATATCCTTGCATATTTTTACCTAAGTGTATGCTTTTACAGTGAAATTGTTTAATTACAAATTTTATGCCCAAGATATCAGATAAATAAAATATGAGCACAAGAAATCGCATACTTAAAATTAACACCAAAGAAATGTGGAATGCTAAACAATTTTCAAAGTATATAGGAAAATGGAAAAGAAAAGTGCTGGTTACAGTCAAGTATTTACATGGATTAATGATTTAAAATGGAAGAAATTACATACTGCTGCACAGACTACATGTTCATGCTTATAACAAGTAAGAATTTAAATTTCTGATGCTTTACAACAGTCCACCATTTGGAAATAATGAAGGATGATAGAATCATGGCATCATACAGATTGGAAGAGACCTCTGGAAATCATCTTGTCTTTCATGTGCTTGGAAGTGCCCTCCAGGTGGACTCGGTCCATAACTTTACTAGGGACTGAGGTAACAGCCTGTACTTTTCCTTTTCAGTTGTGTCCATTGACAGGATAAGATGCAGTGGGCACAAACAAAGGAGGTTCCCATAGACCTCTATATCTCTGATGTGCTTCTGTGCTCCCTAACAGTATTTTCTTTTACTGTGGATACTGCTACTGGTCTGAAGGAACCAGAAGGATACAACAGTGAAAACTGAGGCAAAAAGAGCAATTTACTTTTTATTGGATCCCCCTGTCCCATTAAGCAGAGAGTCTTGACTTTTCCTCAATTTTCTTTTGCTGTAAATGTACTTAGAGAAAATCTTCCCTAATGCAGTGCTGTACAGAAATATAGGCCTGGTATGATAGCAGAGACCTTGAGAAGTGGAGTAACAGAATGTAGTATGGAGTCCCACTGGCATAAAATGAAAGCAGATGGGGCACTGGCTTGGCACTGGAGACTCCAGAGCAAAACACAACTCACCAGTGGTAAGCTAAATACAGACCTAGAGCTGACAAGAACTCATCTCAGGTTGAACATTCAATTTTACTGAATGCCATTCCTGCTAATGACATATTAAAGATTTAATTTAACCCTGAATAAAGCAAGTTCCCTGACAGAAGCAACTGATCCAGTTATATCTAGTTTGCATATTGGTGATACTAGGAACATAAGAAAGCAAATGTTTTGATGACACCTGAAGGTAGAAGCCAGAGAGGGATTCATTCAAACTTACCATTCTCCCCCTGACAAATTTACATAAATAAATAAATAAATAAATATGTTCTTTGAAAAAGCCTGAACACTTGAGATTCACCTGCTGAAGCGTGGGCCTTTATTTCTGTGCTATTGCATTTACAGGACATGAAAACCTAACTTTTAAAATGTGATTTGTCTCATCATGAACTTTACATCCAAACAAGGTCAGATGATTGGAATCTTTGAAATGTTCATTTCTTTCCACATAATCTGCAGATAACACAGAGCAACAAGCTTGATACATTTACAGTGTAAGAACTTAAAATCAGGCTTGATTTATTCCACTCCCAGCAACTCTACATTTAATTATTTAAGGGTCATTAAATTCATTTATAGTAACCTTTATTGGACCCACTAGAATTTGGAAAAGTTTTTCACTGGTTCTGAATAATTCCTCATTGGAAATTGTGTTGAACTGTGTAGTAAATGTATTTTTAGATAAATCTAATCTTATTTTCCAAATAAAGTAGATTTTGCAAATGAGAAAAGAACAGCAAAAACAACAATAAAAAAAATAGGAAAAACAACTGATCTGACAATTGTGCATGGTAAAAATGTCTGCCTGACTAACTCACAGAATTGAACAACCACGTTTAAATGACTTGGTTTTATTAGAGTTCAAAAATTTTACTATAGGCTCCATGAAAAATCTGTCTATAATAAACCAGTGATTACAAATATGAAAATAAGTATTTAAGACAAATACACATTGTTTTTCTGTCCTTTCAGAACAAAATATAATTGTGTACTGATAAAACATAGTTGTCTAGACTCCACCTACAGCTAAGCATTAAAAACAGGAGGATGTAATTCATCCCGTTTGAGGAGAAATTTATAATTATAATTTATAATATAGGTGAAAATTTATAATATAGGTGAAAATAATTGTTTTGTTAGTTGAGGGTGCTTACAACTAGATAAACTCCACTGACTATACATAGAATCAAAACAACCTGTAGACTAAATTCTTATTTTTAAATTGCTAAAGATGCATGAATTGGTTACATTATCAATTATGTCTACTTCTATCCCAATATTTATCTAAAAAAATACTTGAATAATGTAAGTCATAGACACTCAGTGTAGGATGCATACTACTAAATGTTGACCTTTACATGTGAGCTACCAGTTGAGACAAATGCATCTATTATGTATGCTTCTCAGAACATAGGAAGTATTTAAGAATACTTTACAAAAAGTGATGAATAATACCAGCTTCTGAAATGACACTTGAATTCACAATGCACATATTTTTCTAGAGTGGTATTTTAAACATAATCTGTGAATATAATTTTATACTTAAAACTGAAAAAAAATAATATTTTCCTCTCTTTATTTCCACAATTTCCTCTACCTCCTTTTTAGGATGGTGTTTCATAAGGACTTGGAAAGGATAGTATCACCTACTGAATCATCAATATTTCTTTCTTAATTGTTTTTTGAGACATCTCATCTAAGAATTTGTTTACTCAATGTTACTTCAGTAGAAAGTATTGACCATCTCAAGCATATCTTAAAACACCATCAGCAAGAATATCTCTGTCTCCATTTTCTAAATTGTTTGAAAATTATTTATTGTGGGAATAAAACAAATGGATGAAAAGAAAAACCAATAGGTCTGTACAGAAAGCCAGAAACGATGTAGAAAGAATAGTAAGCGATAATATTTTGAAGGAAAGAAATAACAAGGATGAAGCAGACTGTGTTTATATCTTTATAGAGATTAAATCCCAGTGTGATGGTAGGGGGAATAGGCTGGAGGAAAGCCTTCTCCCGGTTTTTATATATATATATATATATATTTTTTTTTTCCGAGCATCTGACATTACATAGTATCATATAGACCTTAGGGGTTTTAAAAAGAGAGAATGAAGCAAACATTTTCAGTCTTAGAGCTCTTTCTTTATGAAATATTTTGCAATTTATCTCCTGAAATTAATTCTTAATAAAGAACAGGTTCTAGATTGTGAAATCCACAGGAGCAGTGAAAAATTATTTTAAATATTTGAACTCTGTGTTTAGAAGCTGGTGTTTTTAAAACATTTTTTTTTCAAAAAATCTTGCAAAAAGTTCAAATGGTTTACAAAACTTTATAGCATAGCATTGAAATTGTCTTTATTTTAATATATGAGTTTAACATGAACACAGTTTAAATTTAATTCTTATTTTTCTGAGAGGAAGAGATTATAGAAAGCCCAAGAAAAATGTGATATTAATAGTTTTTAAGGATACAGTTCTTCTAATCAAGACTTAAAGAGAACTGTTTCCATTAGCTACTCAGAACCAATAATTTGCTTGGGTTGGAGATAACAATTCTGGAATCAGAACTCATAATTTACTAAACATGATTAGGTGAAAGATATAAGAGACATTTACACCATACAGTGGAGCAGTATTCTAGAGACCTACTACTCCTTTTTTTGAAAGCAACATAACCTTTTTTACATAGAGACACATATGCCTCAGTAAGTGAGAGCAACCAAAATGAAAACACACATTCACTAAATGCTGCCCCAGTTTCATAGATGAAGGGAATCTAAACTTTAACACAATCATTTTCCAGTTCAAGTTTGTATTATATATATTTATATGTAACTACCATCTTTTTGTTTACACAGATATAGATTCCAAGATTTTTGAAAATATAGAAAGAGTTCTCACTGATTGCCATCAGCTTATGACTTAGCCTCATAACTACTGCTGTATGAATTATAGGTATATATTATCAAATGTTAAATATGCAGTTAAAATATCACCTTCTCCTGAATGAAATGACTGTTAGGAATAATTGGTTATAAAATTTTCTCTGTAACCATTGTTTTAGCAGAGTCTTTTAGCTGAGCTACTTTTTACAGAACATCTCTACATTTGTTTGAAAGATTTTATTAATACTGGTTCTTAAAGTAACTCAGTTTTCTGGAACAGACAGTTTGACTTTTGACCGTCAAATAGATTATCTGTCTTTTCTCTTAGAAGCCTCCAGGATTTAGCTGGAAATTCAGCCTTAAATATTCAGCAGTTGGCTAAGTCTACTCTAGGCTTCTTCTTCAAATAGAAACTCTTGTAAGGCATTTGTTTGTTTTGTTGCCAATGCGCCCATCATATGTCTCAAAAAAAAATTAACATATATGTTGCTCTTTAAAAAAAACAACAGCAATGAGAAAAAAAACCCAACAGGATACTAGAAGAATGTACAAAGCATTTTTCATGCCTAGAACAGAGAAATTCCTGCTAGCTTTCTCTCTTTTCATTTTCTTTTAAAATCTTCCTCTTTTGATGGGAATCAGTCAGTCTTCATATCTGATATATGAAGATGTCCAGAACAACCACTCAAAGATAAGCCTTCCAGAGTGGGCATCCCACTCAGCCTAGATTAAAAAAACCTTAGCCTTGCAGGTTTTTCTTCCTTCCAGATCCTGCAGTTCCCCTAACCATCCCACAGATACTGTCTAAGAGACATCAAACCCACCTAAGCCAGATGGAGAGAATCCAATTAATAGAGCACTGGTATTTTAGCCTGGATGCTTATTGGATTAATTTCAGGGTTGACAAGAGGAGCAAAGAAGTAGGTGTTACAAGGAGACAGCTCTGAGCACACTGTCTCCCTACAGCTTTCTCAGATGCATAGCCCTCCTAGAAGGTCTCCTCTTCAGCCAGTTACTTGCTGAGGATGTCATCATTCTTTTTCTACCCTTCCTTGCTATGAGTAGCAGGGTAGTAGGATATGTTCAATGGCATATCAGGATATTTCAACAAAACTTCAGTTTTTTTTTTTTTTAAAAAAAAAAGAAAAAAAATAGTTTCCATGAGCTTTTTTCTTTCCTTTTTTTAAAAAAATTAAACAAAACAAAACTGTTACAGGTGATAGATTATAGCAAACTACAAATATTTCCGCATAAAATTCAAAATAAATCATTTTGATTTCATTTTCCACATTGTCTCATTTGCCAAAAGTCTTTCTGCTTTGTAATTCTTGGTCAAAAATGTCAAAAGATTTTTTTTTCACTTAAATCTGATTTTTCATTTGAAAAAAAATCAACAGAAGATTCATCTACCTCAAATCACCTGTAGAGTGATCTATTTAACGAGGCACATCTGTTCAATTTCCTGTTACACTGTTGAGATGAAGATATTCCAATGCTAACAATAAAAGCTAAATTAATGTTTTAAAAAGGGGCATTAAAAACTGTGCTTTTGCAGAAGTAGATAAATGAATGAAACTAACTTGCTAAACATAGCCAATACTTCACTCATTAGATTTTTAAAAAATTATTTTCATTGTTTGTGTTTGCTTTTTCTTCTTTTCTTTTCTTTTCTTTTCTTTTCTTTTCTTTTCTTTTCTTTTCTTGTCTTTTCTTTTCTTTTCTTTTCTTTTCTTTTCTTTTATTTTCTTTTATTTTCTTTTCTTTTCTCTTTTTTTTTTTCTATTTTTTTTTTTTAATTTCTAATACAAGTATATTCACAGATCATTCATGTTCACATATACACATTTCAGTGATCTTACTTCACATCCTAACATAAAAAGTCAGTGTAAAATATAATACAAATGTGCCATGTTCTCTTAGATTTTCCGTCAAAAATTCAATCTAACTAGAACTTACATTTAGCTGGATTGCAATGGAAGCAGAGGAAGCACAGGCCTATTTATTTAAGAGCTTGTGAATAGATTTATTTATTTATTTATTTATTTATTTATTTATTTATTTAATATAAGTTAGTGTATAAGTAAGTCTAGTTTCTAGATTCATCAGCTGGGGCCACCTAAAGTTAGGCAAAATTAATTTGAATTTTAATCTCTCTGCATATCAAATCCATATCTGTGAAAAAAAAAAAAAAGGATAAGTAAAACTAAGCTATTCAGAGAGAGAATCCCAGAAAATAATAGTTAGAGTGAAGACCAAAGTACAGAAGTTTGCTATATGCAATTTTACAACATGAAGTGTGTTAAAAAGGACATGAATAGGTCTTGCAATGCTTATGATGAGTGCTTATATCAGAGGATAAATATCATCAACAGATGAAACCATGCCTTCGGTGTGTCACATTTTTTTAGTACTTTATATATTATTCAAAAAACACTTTTTTTTTTTTTTTTTTTTTTTTTTTAAGAAGGAACAATAACTGAATACAAAGCTTGAGAAGTAGCATAAGAAGTACAGTGGACTATGTTAAATAATGGTGTGGTACATTGTGTCTTAGGAGTGATATGCAGTTAAGCACGGTTATCAGTATTTTAAAGAAGAAAGGGGATATTCAGGCTGATATAAGAATACTACGGTAGATTGGGTTTGTTTAATCATGTTTTCTACCTATTATGATTAATTTTTCAATAACCTTAAGCCCCATTCTTTAGTTCTTCCAATATACAGAAAGATTTCAGAGGACAAAAGATTTAAGACTGGGGTCTTTTAATGAAATAAGATAGAACTACGAAGATCAGCTGTGTAAGCAAAACTGTCACTAGGTCTATGTCATAGTGTTGTTCAGCTCTCCAACCCATTTTCTCTTTCTCTTCTAAACATGCAGTGTTTACATCCATACTACACAGTTTTTATGTTTGAAGACCATCAGTGTGATAGGTGATTTTATAGTGCTGTCGAAAATTTCTAAACCTTGGTAAGATCTGAAATGCTGTGTCTGGCTGAACTTATCAACACAGCTCTCCTGTTTCTGTTTCTTATTGAATATTATTGTAACTTATTACAGCAGACCTATATGCTGGGTAATGAGAATAATGAGAATGAATAGTGCACTGTGTTGTTTTTGACCTAATAGACCCAGAAAGTAAAAGGTTAAGGAGTACTGTACTTTAACAAAAAACAAAACAAAACAAAACAAACAAACAAACAAAAACTTTTACAGAGAGGGTTGAAAGTACTATTTGGAGTTCATGAACAGACATAGCCAGAATATTTTATGTCAAGTTTAAGGGCACCTTTTTAAGCATCTCTTTCAATAGGCTATCTTATTGAATTATTTACTTGGAAATCCATAGACATTAATAATATACAAGCTTTTCAACAAACTACAGCACCATTAAACTAAACATGTAAAATATATCTTCACAATGGACAAAAATTCTTTTAAATTTCTTTCTTATTCATAAAGGCCAAATGCATTCACTGTGCACTGACTTAAATAGAAAACTGAAATATTAGGTAATATGAACATATTCATAAACATACATGTCCATTGGGAGTGTTTTGTTTCATTTTAAAAGCAACCAGAACTTAAATACTGATATTATATTTCCTGTTGAAATACCAGAACATTTTAAAAGTCTTTTTTGTGCAATCGCTGCATGCCAAATGAAAAAAAAAAAAAATGTTTCCAGCTTAAAAATTTCAGTAGGCTCAGTATTTCTTGTGGAAATCAAGACGTGAGAAAAAATATTGAGTTAACCTGCCTTTAGGTCCCAGTCTGCCTGGAGTTCACACAAGTATGGTACATCAGACATCATTCCTCTCTTAGTACTCTAGAGTTTATCTGCCTCGAAGTATGGCAGCCTGGTTTAATGTCTTCCTTTTATTTTTGGACTGTTTACTGCTCTATCCTTTTATTTCAGTTTATTATACAGAGGAGTTAGTAAAGTTAGTTTAGTTAGCTTCAGACAGAGTTGTAACACTGCTGTTTCAGCGCTCTCAAATAATTCAGCTTGCTGTCTTCTTAGGTAAACGATCTTTGTAAAAACCCATGCCGTACCTTAAAGACATTTACCTTTCACTTTATTTAATGTTATTCAGCCACATCCTATTCTAAACGTCATTTTAAATAACAGGGATCATTTCTAGACATCTGTTGAAGAGTACTAGAGATTGAGTTACAGTGGTTATTATTTTTGCTCTGTCAGTTATCACTGAAAATTCTTAAACAGAAAACTGAATCCTCTGCAAAGGAGTCAGTTCTGTTTTTCTTAATTTAAGGAAGATAGGTATTCTGAGTGAATTCTTCAGTAATACTTGGCAAGTGTTTTCTTTTATTCCACTATTTCAATTTGCAGTCTTGATTTCAAAGTTCAGTCTTTGGAATCTGTGTGCACCAACAATTTCTCTTTTAAAGGTGACAGCAGTAAAAACACCTAAACTGCAGTGAACAAAACTTAAAATGACAGCATCTGGTGCTGAGATGTATATTTCAGTGTAATTCCAGTTACACTTCTGCGATGTAGGAACCTCCCATGATGCTATGAAAATTCTTTTACCAGCTCACCTTTAGCTCAAGGAATAGAGTTGGGGAAGAAACGTTATAGTTCTTTTTATCCATTTGAAGGTTTTGAGACTTATAAAAATCTTCCACTGAACATCAACATGAAATAAAGACCTTATCCAAATGTTCTGGACAATTTCTTAAACTGAGAAAAAATAAAATATAATTATTTCATAGCAGGGACCTGATCATGGTATCCAATATCTGCTGTGATTTTGAGGACCGTCAGACCATCAGTTATCCTGGGATGGTCTTTTCCAGTCTCTGCTTCTTAACCTGTTCATTGTGTTGGGGAAAGACAATGCCCCTATACATGTGTCATTAAGGCCTTCTATAGGGCTAAATCTATATCAGTAAATTAAAAAATACCAAGGAAAATCTGTTAAATGTTTAGAATGCTTCCAGGTGTGTTCCTGTATCCTCTTAAACAATGCTGAAGCACAATTTGTGTGTTAGCTTCATTAAGACTCTTAATAGGCAGTTTTGGGTATAGCCATTAGAGAATACATAGAGAATATAGAGAATAAAAGAATTTTTAAATGTGTATATGACCAGAGAGAACCAGTTAGATCAGGCCATATCATTGTTTTATTCACTAGTATAAGTATTATCTTAACTGGGTTGTGGAATGAAAGATTTAGGAATTTTTATATCTCATATCTTCTTCTCTTGGATATTGAATGTGGTAATTAAGGACATGGTTTAGTGGGTAATATTGGTGGTAGGGGGACAGCTGGACCAGATAATCTTGGAGGTCTTTTCCAATCTTAATTATTCTATGATTCTATGATTAGCTGTTATGGCATCAATGATTCTTTCTACAGAAGACTGTCTCAAACCACCTACATAGTTCAGTAGTGCAAATTTCATTCATGTCTGTGTATATGTTTCCAATATACCTGTGGAAATTAGTAACCCTGCCTTAACTCAATAGAACAATGAGAGAAGGAGAAACAATAATTTGTAGATAAATCTGTGAATGCTCTTAATGAATCTTACAAAAAGAAAGTTTGAATATGAGGAGTAGGTATGTTATTGAAGGAGTACTTTAAATTCTGATCTGTGAGTTTGCTTGGGATGTAGTTCATTTTAGCAGCAGTAAGATTATTTTAATTAAAGGATTTTTCTACCAACTAAATTAAGTGTCTAACATGCCCAATCAATTCCTGCCAATATAATTGCTCTACACACAAGGAAAGTTAGTAATTAATTAGAGGAAGCTTCTTCAAGGACAATTGGTCTACTCTGCAAAACTTGAGAAATCGCTGACAAGGATTGTTTCATTTCAATGTCATAAGCTGTGTTGCTTACATGTACTTTGTAGATAACAAAGGTTTTTATCCACTTTCAGAGAAGAGAATGAATTGTAAGGAAAAATACGGAGCTAACTATTCAAGGAAATCAAATGCAAAAGTCATGACATCTATTCACCAAAATAACTATTTTATAACATTTTTATTCTACCCTTCTAGCCTTAAAACCAAACACATTTTTTTCTAAGTCAATTATCTGAAATGTATTTTACATATAAACAGAAATTAAAAGTACTTTAAAATCACATTTGTGTGTACTAAGTTTCTACAGAGGTTTCATTAAAGAATATGACACCAAAATGAAATGCTTTTAACTTCTTTGACTGCTTTTGACATTTTTTAAGTCTAAGTGCGGCATTTCAGACCTGAGAATGTTACATAATATCATACTTTGTTTTTCCTAAGACAAACCTACCCCAAATATGATTTAAATTTTAATGCAAAGGCTACTGCTGTAGTGTTTATAATTTATAGACATAGACATATATTAGAACAATTAGATGTGAAACTGCAGCATCCTGTGTGGTTGCAGATGCTATGTAATTCTGAGTTGAGTAAACATGCCAAAATAATCAGTAAATGGTATTTCCCTCTTTCCTTCCCAGGCACACAAATGAAATAATAAACATAACAAAAAATGCTATAGAACAAGATTGTAAAAGTGACATTATTTAAAAGCAAAAAGAATAAAAAAATAAAAAAAGAAGAAAAGAAGAAAATAAAATTATTACAATACAAAGAATCTCTTAAATTAAGATCCCACAAAGGAAAGAGTATTGACCTGAAGTTTGGATGGGACTCAACACTGAAGTCACTTCCACTTGAACCTAGTTGTAACTCAGTGTTTAGTAAGGCTAAACTGTTTTGATTGCATACATTTATTATGGTTTAATATAGTCTGACAAACTTTTGTTTGGGGTTTATATTTTTAAGTAGAAGCCTTACTACCAACTCAAAAGCCTTGAGGTGTTCTAGTGAAATAGTACTGCTATTAACAAATCCATAGTTTTGGTTGTTATGCCAAAAAGCATAACAAAAGCAAATCATACAAGTGACAAGGTGGAAATGAAAAGACAGGTTAATAGTTATTACTGAGGTTCTTTTTCAATGGCGGTATATTTGAAAGCTGTTTCATCTGTATATTACTAGAATTTATTTAGACTAATTTTATTTTATTTTTGTAGTAAATATTGTTTCTACTTTTCTTTCTTTCTTTCTTTCTTTCTTTCTTTTTATTTTAACCTTTTTTTGGCACTTATATTTAAATTTATATGTATACAGCTAATATATTTTTCCTTAATTTTACCTAAAATTTGAGTAAATCACATGCAATACCTCTCTTTCAGTGCTCTCCTTCACCAAATATTTCTAAAGTATTGTAGAATCTACTTCAGTCAGAGGTTCTATTTAGAGGATAAGGCTGGAGGAAAATATTGAAATTGTTTTCCTTGCCAGCTAAAACCCAAGGTGGTTAATCTAAGCTATTTTTCTAGGCTTCCCTTATATCCAGTAGAAAGAGAAACACTCCTGAAAAAAGTGTTTCAACTACTAACAGATATCTAATACAGGTGGTCTTTATTCCCCTCTGAAAATTCTTACCTGATTCTTACACTGAGTATACACGGAGCCTGGAAAATTTGTTTACTAGGTCTCACATTACATTAGACTTCTAAAGTCAAGTAAAGTGAATCAGTTAATCCCACCCCAAACTGACTTGTATAAGTCATTGAGTGTCCACCAAGGAACTGAAATATAAGGCGGGATGCAGCTCTAACTAAAGTTATCCAAACAAATATAGGCTGATACAGAGCTAACACACTCCCAGTCTTTCCACTAGTTAAATCTATAATTCACATGTATACACATACACTTAGTGTCTTCACCTGGAGCTGAAACCTGCTCAAGGTCTATTCTTACCCTCGTATGGAAGGTTCAAATGTAACCTGTAAGTTTAATTTAGATGTCCTAAGCATCAGAAGACAGAAAATACAGAGTTGTGATTATTGCACCAAACACTTCTCTATTCCTTATTTTTGAAAATTCAGCATACCTGTACTTCAATATTTGAAAGTCAATGAAACTACGGAATTCTACATGACATGTATATGCCTTACCTGTGGAACCATGAGGACACAAACACTGAAACATAGGTTGCTCTCCCAGTTGGCTCATATCAATGCAAGTTGCTCCATCAGAACAAATATTTGGGTAAATTAAACATGCATTTTCAGCAAATTGGCAAAATTTTCCTGTCCATCCAGGTGCACAGAGACACTAGATATTAAAAACATATATGTGTATTAAAAACAAAATAAAACAAAACAAACAACAAACTACCACCAACAACAATATAAATATAAAATGGAAATGTAATGTGGAAACTTTGTATACATTTATTTGGGTCTTGTATGTCACTACCACAGGGTCCATCCATCAGGAGCAAACAGCTCCACGGGCTGCAGTGTGGAGATCTGCTCCATGTGGGACACATGGGCTTCAGGGGGATAGCCTGCTCCACCAGGGGCCTCTCCATAGGCCACTGGGGAACTTCTGCTCCGTGCCTGGAGCACCTCCTGCCCTCCTGCTGTACTGAACTTGGGGTCTGCAAGTCTGTTTGTCTCCCATTTTTTCTCTCTTCACTCTCCCAGCTGCCATTGCACAGCAGTTTTTTGTTGTTGTTGTTGTTGTTTGTTTGTTTCTTTCTTTCTTTCTTAAATCTGCTCTCCCAGAGGCACAAACAGCATCGCTTATTGTCTTGGCTATGGCCAGCAGTGGGACCCTTTTGGAGCTGGCTGGATCTGGCTCTGATCTGACATGGGGCAGCTGCTGGGTGCTGCTCACAGAGGCCACCCCTGCAGACCCTTGTTACCAAAAGTTTGCCACATAAACCCAATACACTGGCAAGACACAAAAAAAGCACCAATGTAAGCAATATTAGGAGGTGATTAGGAGGAGAGCCTCCTTTTTTGTGTGTGTGTGTGTGTATTTATTTTTTTATTTTATTTTTTCTCAGAGTGAGGCAAAAGAGGATAAAACATCACGTATCTAAGTAGGAGGATATTAGAGTTGGCAGCATACATGGGTGGAAGTATTTATTCCCCCACATCCTGCGTATGGTATATGAGTCATTATTGCAGTGTTGGTTCTCGATGGCTGCTGAAGTGGCTTACATTTTTGGTCCCAAATCTGAATAGATAAGGGATCCACAAAGGTGGCTAAGCCTTCTGCTGGTACAGCTGTAGTATTCTGTCCACTGTGATCATCATAATCATAGAATCATAGAATCATAGAATATCCTGAACTGGAAGGGACCCATAAGGATCATCGAGTCTAACTCCTGGCACCACACAGGTCTACCCAAAATTTCAGACCATGTGGCTAAGTGCACAGTCCAAACGTTTCTTAAACTCCAATAGGTTTGGTGCCGAGACTACTTCCCTGGGGAGCTAGTGCCAGCATGTGACAACACTCTCAGAGAAGAACCTCTTCCTGATGTCTAGCCTAAACCTCCCCTGCCTCAGCTTGACACCATTCCTGTGGGTCCTATCACTGGTCACTAAAGAGAATAGATTGGTGCCTGCCCCTCCACTCCCCCTCGTGAGGAAGCTGTACAGGCCAAGTGACCTCAGCCGCTCCTCATACGTCTTCCCCTCTAGGCTATTCACTATCTTTGTAGCCCTTCTCTGGACACTCTCCAACAGTTTTACATCCTTTTTGTACTGTGGTGCCCAGAACTACATACAGTACTCAAGGTGAGGCTGCACCAGCACAGAATGGGACAATCACTTCCCTTGACAAAGTAGCAATGCCATGCTTGATGTACCCAAGAATATGGTTGGCCCTCTTGGCTGCCGGGGCACACTGCTGGCTCATATTCAACTTGCTGAAAATCACGACCCCCAGATCCTTCTCTGAGGGGCTGCTCTCCAGCGTCTTGTTACCCAGTCTGTACGTATAGCCAGGGTTGCCCCATCCCAAGTGCATGACCTGGCACCTCCTGCACTTCTTCAGCTGATCTGGCATATGCCACCCAGAAGGCATTTTATTTCATATTTTGATAGTGGAGTTTATGGAGAGGTCAGTTTATCAGTGGGCCTTTCTCTTATTTTTCTGGATTCTTTCTTCAAACTACTTTTAGGATCCTTCAGAAGAGTGCTCTAGGAAAATAATATGGTTCCTTTCCCCTCTCACCCTTGGAAGATCTAGAATTTTTGTTATAATAAGCCTCAATTTTTGATACAAAGCAAATATCCACATACAGACATATATCAATTGTAAAGAAGGTAAGCGAAGACATTACACCAGAGTTTAACGTTTTACACCAACAGATGTTATAAGAGAGGTTCTTCCCCCTGCCCTCAGGCCAGGGTCTTTAACACTCCAGGGACATTAAGAGATGAGATATTTCATCTCTAATATGAGATACACATTCATGTGAATCTCTGATTTCAGGTAAAGTTATGAAGGGTTTAGACAGAAAAAAAATGGCATAACTTCAATTAATTAATTAGATTAATTAATTAAAGATGATTTTTTTTTTCATTTTTCAGGTGAACATTGGGGGGAAAGCTTAAACAACATGAAAGAGACTAATATTCCTCTGGCTTCTCATTTACAGAGATATGGGGGGGGGAAACAAGGGGAAGGGGGTGGGGGGTGGGGAATCTTGATTTTTGCATAGCCCAAACAGGTGCCACCTCTCAGATTTTAATCAGATTTTATAAAATAATGGCATTTTATTAATATTTAATTACACCTGAGAAAGGGTAGTTAAGAATGTTCAATTTTGTTGAGTGTTTGGTAGTAGAGGAAGAAAGGTATTGAGGGATGAAAAATAACCATCAAGGAGTTATAACACGTGCTAGAAATTCACGGTGGAATTTTGGAAACAGCTGCTGAGGGTGCCACAAAATTTATACAGCATGTGGAGAATGTGTGTCTGATCTTATTGGCTTTAACAAACAGGTTAAGCATTTATGTTATAAGTTATGTACCTCAGAGATACACAGTGCTGAGCTGGCTGGCTGAACTTTTATGGAATCTTCCTACAGCCATCCTCCTTATCTCAAAAGGCCAGGTCCTTATTAGATAATGAAGACAGAAAAGATGATGTTTAGGGAATTTCTGAACCCTTGAAAAGTGATTTGAACTTGAGCACAGGCTTGCTTTTAACTGATTTTGTTAAAAAATAATTCAAACTCAGCTGGTTTGCCCATTCCTTGAACTTCTTCCTGAGATGTAGGAAAAGAACTTATTTCAATAGTTACACAATGTTATCGGTTCCATATTATTAAATACATACTTTGCTATGCAATGCATAGGGCCAAACAAACTGTTTTTGCTTACACAACGTAAATGTGTGAAGGTGCAATAGTCTTACACAGTCTTGTTTTGTTATAAAATCATAATCTATGGACAGTGTTGGGGGAAACTCACCCTTCTGCTGCTATTAACCGTTGTGATTCAGCCGATATGAAACATATAATTGCTTTTCTACTTACAGTGAGAATATAGTCTATGCTCCTAATAACAGTAAAGATTAATTTTCACTTGTCAATACAGCAGTAAAATTCAGTCCATATTTCTTTCTTGATTATTCACAGGACTCTTAAGCCCTGGTCCCTGTCTATCTTTTGCCCCAGACACCTAATCTTTTATTTATTTATTTATTTATTTATTTATTTAATTTATTTATATTTCTTTTACACTCTTGTTACTCAGTGATCAGTTGAGTAACAAGAGTGTAAAAGAAATATAAATTTTGAAAGACCCAACCACTACTTTCTCCATATTTCTCAAGAAATCATGGTACATAGTTGTTTTTTGTTTGTTCAGTTTGTTTGTTTTTATACTTGGTCCTAACTGTGAATAATCACAGCTGGAATAAATATTGTGTCAGCTCAGCTCAGCTAACTAATTTACAATCAGTGTAATTATTAATATGATCCTTCATTCCTCTGTGCTTCCAGTATAATTCCCCTTTGATGAAGGTATTCCATTTATCAGAATACTTTATTTAGAAAATCACTATTTTTCAATGTGAAAATTATTCCAGGTGTTGTTTTGGTTGGTTTATACAACTAACAGAAAAGAAACATTAGGTCTGCTTTGATTCTCTTATGTCTGTTCTGGGGATAGTAGTTGCATTGTAATTCAATGCTTCATAATAAAAAAAAAATAATACTTCTTTGCATGAAGGTTTTGGGAAGGCTATATTGGGTTTATGTGGCAAGAGTTTCGTAGTGGGGGGCTGCAGGGGTAGCTTCTGTGAGCTGAGCACAGCAGCTGCCCCATGTCAGATCAGAGCCATCTCTAGCTGGATCCCAAAGGGACCCACTGTTGGCCAGAGCCAAGCCAGAGAGTGATGCTGCTTATGCCCCTGGGAGAACATATTTAATAGAATCAAGGAATATCCTGAGTTGAAAGTGACGCACAAGGATCATCACACAGCACAGAGTAGAGTGGGACAATCTCTTCCCTTGATTGAATAGCAATGCCACGCTTGATACACACTGCTGCTCCATGTCAGATCAGAGCCAGCTCCAGCTGGCTTCAAAAGGGACGGACCCCCTGTGGGCAAGAGCCAAGCCAGAGAGAGATGCTGGTTATGCCTCTGGGAGAACATATTTAAGAAAGTGGAAAATCTGCTGCACAATAGCAGCTGGGAGAGAGGAATAAGAAACTGATAGAGAAGCACCCCTCCAGACCCCAACGTCAGTGCAGAAGGAGCGCAGGAGGTGCTCCAGGCATGCAGCAGAAATTCCCCTGCAGCCTGTGGAGAGGCCCCTGGTGGAGCAGGCTGTCACCCTGCAGCCCATGGGTCCCACATGGAGCAGATAGATCTCCATGCTGCAGCCCGTGGAGGAACCCCCGGTGGAGCAGGTGGATGTGGCCTGGAGGAGTCTGTGGCCCATGGAGAGCCCCCGCAGGAGCAGGAAAGGAACCCACGCAGGAGCAGGGGGTCTGGGAGGAGCTGCTGCCCATGGGGGACCCATGCTGGAACAGTTTGCTCCTGACAGATGGACCCTGTGCTACGGAGCCATGTGGGAGCAGTTCTTGAAGAGCTTCTGCCTGTGGGAAGCCCCCACAGGATCAGTTCAGGAAGGATGGCATCCCGTGGGAAAGAACCCATTTTTGCACAGCTATCTAGTGATTTAAGTTATATTCAGCCAAAGTATTAAGATGAACAAGGCAATTCTAGTTGCAATCTATCATTGTGATAAGTGTTTAATATGATTGTACCCCTTATTCATGTTGGTGAGTCTAGAAGGCCATGATATTTAATAATCTTACATATGACTGCATATATATATTATATTTATATATATTATATATAATATGTTTATATATTTATTGCTTATATATTGCATTGCACATTTATGATTGCCTACTAGCAAGGAAAGTATAGCTATAGAAAAAATCCTCAAATTTTTAGAGGCTTAGCAATGAGCTTAAGCTAATTGACACTGAAACACCCTCAGTATGTTTTCAGTTTACATAGCTATATATACTATCCTGTGTTCCTTACTACAACTAGGCAACTTTGGGGAATAGTTAACTAATCTGTGTGTTTTGTATAAACTGTACATTCGAGTCCTGGTACAGCTCTTAATTAAATGCCTTTAAGTCACACTGTTGCCTGACAGTTTTAGGCAAAAACAATTGAGGGAATTTTTGACTCAAGCATTGAGGATATAAGAACTAAACACATGGACAAGCAAGGGAAGTGGAAAAATAATATTTAGGAATCACAGTAATATTGTTTTAAAGCACATTATATTATTCAATAAGAACATAAAATTATTCATTAATAGTTTTATTTCAATAAAATAGTTCTGTATGAGATCAAACCAGGTTGCTCAGGACTTTATTCAGTTGAGTCTTGAAAACTTCCAATTCTGGAGTCTGCATAACATCTCTGGCCAACCTGCTCTAGTTCTTGGTTGTCTGTACAGTGAAAACATTTAACATATCTAGTTGGAATGTCTCTTGTATCAGTTTGTGACTGTTGATAATACATTAATGCAAATAGACTAAAATCTTATCTAATGACAATAAAAATTGCCTCTCTCTGGAGAACTTCATACATGTTGAAATTAATCTTTCCAGTTCGCTTTAATACTTAAACTGTCTAACTGCTAGATGAGGCAATAACACATTATTTTATGTTATTTTATATGTTTGAATATATAGGACCTTAAATCATTGAAAGATTTCATAATAAAGATTTCATAATAAATAATTTTTGAAAGAGCACTGGCTATTAACATTGTGACTATTATCCAACCTATTAAACTTTTACATAGAATAATTCTGGCTTCACTCAAGGAAATTAAAATCATAATTCCTTAAGGAAAAAAAAAAAAAAAAAAAAAAAAAGTTGATCATTAGCACTATCCTTTCTGTGATTCTACCATACAGGAGTGCATTGCAGACATGTACGTTTACTTATCGTCCTTTTTTAATGCACATGATGCTCCAACCTGGTAAAGGTTTTCATCTCCCCCTATATGTTTACTACCCTTCCATATAAATTAGAAACATCTGTGCTGTAGGTTGCATGGCCTTTAATATAAGGACTATTTCATAGTACAATATCAATAAGTAATACTGTTACTATTCTTGTTTTCACAGAATCACAGAATCACAGAACTGAAGGGGTTGGAAGGGACCTCGGAAGATCACCATGTCCAACCCCCTTGCCAAAGCAGGTTCCTTAGAGCAGGCTGCCCAGGTAGGCATCCAGACGGGCCTTGAATATCTCCAGAGAAGGAGACTCCACAGCCTCCCTGGGCAGCCTGTTCCAGTTACTTAACACTGTTTCCTTGAGATTAATTTTCCTTTCTTCTGGAAGGTCTTTTTGTCTTTCCATTCCTATCACCTAAAACCCAGCTTATATTATTTGTCACTTTCATTGTGTCAAAAGCATCTTATTATTTTTTTCCTTTTCATATAATTCTTAGGAATGGTGTTGCATTTTATCAATAACAAACAATATTCCATAACTATCATATACCAACTCTTTCACTGTAATATTTCCTAGTTTTAACTATTTTATTTCTCATTATTTGTGCTGCCTTATGCTTTGTTTGCTTTGCTGACATTGAGTTAAAATGACTGTCATGTTCTCACAGAAGATTTGTTTTAAAATTAAACAAGATATTCTTATTGGTTATCTCCAGTTTGTTTTATTATGCTTTTACATTTATCTATATGCCATTATAGTAGATCAATTAAGATACATTCTACCTTTAGCACTTACTCATGTAAAGGTATTGCATTATCAGAGCTTTAACTTAATATTTTTATTTTAAATTAACACTTGGAAAACAGAATATTCAGTTCATTACATGAAGAATTTCACTCTTCGTTAACTTCTGTAATGCTCAGCAATACTTAATAGCATGTGTGAAATGCACCTAGGGTTCTTTGACGCTGTTTATTTCAATAAAATAAGAAAAGTAAGAAAAGGTTGTTTTGATAAAGTTCTAATTAAATACTGAAGAAGCACAAAACTGTATAGGATGCTTTAAAATTTATGTGAACTCTTCTGTAGAATTACTGCTGCTGCGTGGAAGGAAATGGACTAATTAACTTGTGCAAAACTAGCCCCCGGTGGAAGTATCTGACTTTGAACTGCTGCTGTTTGAACAGTCAGCTGGAAGGACAAATACAAGAGAGACATAAGTAGAATTAATGACAGTGGCAAAGTGGCTTCACATTGTTGGAACTATATTGCTCAGATAGTCCATGGGGAGAAAACAGGAGGAGAATCTCTAGATTTTTTTTTTTTTAAAGGAAAATGACAATAATCTGTTTTATATGTTGTACATAAATATAAAAGTTGCATCTGAGAGCAGTAGATTTTGCAGTGCCAATTTTCATTGCTTCTAGCATTGCTAGTTGAGCTGTTATAAATATTAATTACAATTTTATCACTCCAACCCCTTTAATATATAGTATGCCAAACATATTAAATGTTTGTTTATTTCCTTAAAGTTATTTTTTATTTTTATTTTTTAATACTCAGAAGACAAATTTTGATTGATACAGTATGGAGGGCTTCAAAAGAGCCCTATTCTCCCTCCCCTCTGCCTTTTTTTGTTTGTTTGTTTGTTTTTGTTGTAGTTTAGAATGACATTTGTTAAGGGAATGCTTTCTCTCAGCTATACTTCTTTTACTTCTCATTCTGACCATGTTATCTAGAACTTATTTCTCCCCTCATGCAATAAATACAAATGGGTTCTCTAAGAGTATGTCTGTGGCCTTCTTAGGGCAACGAGATCTAAGCAGTGTGACTGATGTAGCTGAAGTTGGAAGATTATTGCTCATTCTGCATAGAGATTATTTGCTTCTGGGTTATAAATTCAGCCAGACTTCTGGGGATAAACTGTTGTCAAAGAGACTGAGAGAGCCTCCTCAGGAACAGCTTACAAAGTGGAAAAGGGGAGCAGTGACAGCAGAGTTTGCAGAGTTTGTTGGTCGGTCAGGCTTTTTTAGGGTGTAGAACATGCTTGTGGGCTTGTTTTAGCCACTCTTCTGGAAAGAAGCAGTTTGACTCCCAGACTAGCAGGGGGCTGTAAGCTCAGATTCTGCACCCACAAGGGCAAAACTCATCTGGTTATGAATGAGACTTAGAGCTTTGTCCACCTGATTGTAATTTCTGCTTATGTGAAATGGTGAAGGAGTACCATATAATGGCATTCAAAAGTGGGGGAATGAGGGAATGGGGGTGAAAATAAGGGAAAGAGAGGTTTCATCCTCTTTCCTCTTCCCCCATTCTGCAAAAAAAAAAAAGAACTTGTATCATTGCCTCTGGTGAAGGTATTTCTTTGTGTTAGCATGTAAGCCTCTTCTGCTTTCCTAGGGAACACAATGATCCCTGGGCTTTTTAAATCTAAACCACAATCATGTGACCTCTGGTGTTACCGATTATTCATTTATACTCAAAAGTGTACTTTATCAACCATATATTCTCTCAGTTCACATTTTGTTATTGAAATATCTTAGGTTCACCATAAAACTCCAAGTATAACAGCTATGGCTTTGGTAATATTTATGAGGAAAAGGATCAAAAGTATATAATATGAACATTCACAGAGCCAACTGCAGGGCAAGTTTTTAGATACCAACCTTTTCTATTGTGTTAATTTTTATGTCCTCTTACAGTGGAAGGTACAATTCTATCTACACTATTAAATACATATCCATATAAAAAAGCAAAACCTGAGTGACTGGAAAGTGATTCTCTGAAAGGTATGCATATTGGTACATACTTAGGTGGTTTCTGGTTTGGTTTTGATTAATAGATATATCTTTTTATTAGTCGATATTTCCCAGGCATATGCCGGATATTTGTAGAACACATATTCTTCAAGACATTTATAGAAGTAAAAAAATGATTTGTTTTTGATCTAGTTTTGCTCTGCCTTTACAGCACAATCTAATTCTGTAGCCCTGTATAAACACAGTCAGGAATCAGCACCAGTTCCTGCTGATCTTTTGAAAGGCACCAGGACATTCCTTGACAATGATTCCAACATTGCATTTCACATTTCAGTTTTAGTACAGCTTCTCAAAGAAAATGTAAATATTTGCTTTGAATGACCCTAATCTAAGACCCTATAGAGATAGCAGATTATTGTCTCTTTCTTTAACATTGCTCTAGTATTTATTTGCTTGCCAATGCAGCCCAGCTATTGAGTCAGTCTGTGTGATTGCTTAATCCTTGTCTCAAGTGTAATGCATGCAAATGGAAATAGCCCTTACAATGACACTGCTTTCACTTCATATTTTAGCTTCAGCTTTTGTGTCTTTATAAGTCAATTCTTTTGTTAGCAGTAAGCACATAACCGTCTACGAATCAGTGGCTTGTCAGGATGATGGGAGAAAGGCATATTGACAAAATAGACTTGGGTACACTATGCAAACCATATAAGTTGATAGATTGTTGCTTGTAACATGGTAAGGAGCAGTGAGCAAAGAAAAAAGCTGTGAATGAGCTTTTTTTACACCCTACAAGAATTTGAATGCATTTTTAATCTGCATTTAGTCCCTCCATAACACGTGTGGTTGAGCAGAAATTGGAAAAAATATGTAGCTATTCCAAACTCCCTGCTTGTAAATGCCGTAAGGCTGTACCTTCTTTTCCCTCAAATATACTTCTGTAGGTAGTCATAATTAGCCTATAGATTCTGTAAACACTATGCAATTCAATGGCTGAAATATAAGAACACAATATTTTGTCCCTCCCTACAGAAAACGGTTGGTATGCCTTGAACTAGACTGTCTTCAAATCCTCAGCCTTCCATTATCATGTTCTTCTGTTCATCTTTCCAGGATTCCAAAATTTGATAATGGACATTTCTGATATCCTCATAATTTAGACTAAATTAACTTAATCTTTTAATTTTTATTATTTTGTTTAGTATCTCTGGTTTAGATATTTATTTATTTATTTATTTATCTATTTATTTAACTTTACTATTAATGGGTCAGGAAAAAAAACGGGATCTTAAGCAGAAATAATTCTTTTTGTCTTGATCTAAGCCACTTGGTGTAGATAAATAGGCAGTGGGATCCCAACTTTGAATTCCTTCTTTCCTAGAGGAAAGTCAAACAATCCTCAGATAATTCCTTTTTGGATGCCCTTTTTACCTGCTTTCACTGTCCAGCCTCTTTGTGTGACAGGCGTTGCTGGAGCCATTCTAATTCACTGGGAGAAATTTACTCAAACCACTACAATATGCTCTCTTCTCCTGGAGATAGTAATGGTTAACATGAAAGAAACAGCAGCTCTTTCTTTCCTATCAGCTGTCCTCTGGGAGTTCAGTTTTTCCCCATCTTCACAGAAAGAATAAACAGATACCTATAGTTATAAATGACTGTAGACCCTCAGATTAAAAGCATTGAGGAAATACTATCAACTGCAAATTAAAAACACTGACTTTTCATTTATAAAATAAATTTAAGAAAAATAAAAGTGACCATGAGAATAGAAATATCTGTTGAAATGTGTTTCTGTGGGCAGATTTTTTGAAATGTTTTTAAGAAGAAGGTTGTCATATTTTCAAATTAAAGTGAATAGTTTTATTGAACAAACTTCTATTGGAATCTACAATTGGTTTACACTTTCAGCACTTGTCATTTTGAAAGTGTGGTTTATGTTAAACCTGTATTAATTTTATTATTTTTTCCTTAAAATACTGGTCCTTGTCTTCTAATATTGAGGAGGTGGAAGTGTTCAGGGGAAGGTCGCTGAACCAGGATAGCATTAATTTAAAAAATTCCTATGTAAATGACATCAAAGAAAAATAAACTACATAAAATTTTCTTCAGAAGGTTATCAGAGATGATATGGATTTTTAAAATTGATTTCCAAAATTAGAGCTGCAAAACAGAAGAAAATAACAGTTTTCAATAATTGACAAATCAATAGTAAATTGTAGAATTTTACATAGCAAGATTTTCTGAAAGAGGAAAATCTCTAATGTTCAAATGCTCACGTGTTTCAAATGCTCATCATATATTTGACTTTCTATAGAGTCCAAATAATGTGTTTTATTTAAATGGTGAATATTCATGGCAACTATGGCAACTATAATTTTTGTCCCAACTTTTTAATATCATTGGAAGGAGTCTGCTTCATGTCTTTTAGAAGCCATCCACAATAAGTTCTCCAGCCCTCAATCTTTTGTAGAAATCCTGGGTTTTGGATCCTCATGAAAATTAATAGTAGATCCTACTATTAATTTTCAATTAACAGATCCTACTATATCCTACCAGGGCTACAAAGATGGTGATGGTGAAGGGCCTAGAGGGGAAGACATATGAGGAGTGGCTGAGGTCACTTGGCCTGTTCAGCCTGGAAAAGAGGAGTCTGAGGGGAGACCTCATCATGGTCTACAGCTTCCTCACAAGGGGGAGTGGAGAGGAAGGCGCCGATCTATTCTCTTTATTCACCAGTAATAGGACCCATAGGAATTGTGTCAACCTGAGGCAGAGGAGGTTTAGGCTAGACATCAGGAAGAGATTCTTCATTGTGAGTGTTGTCACACACTGGAACAGGGTCCACCAGGCCTGTTGGAGTTTAAGAAGCGTTTGGACTGTGCACTTAGTCACATGGTCTGAAATTTTGGGTAGACTTGTGTGGTGCCAGGAGTTAAACTCAATGATCCTGAGCATCATCATGCGGCATTATCTTGAGCGTCATCATGCGGCACTTGCAGGGCAAGCAGGCAATCAGGCCCAGTCAGCATGGGTTTGTGAAGGGCAGGTCCTGCTTGACGAACCTCATCTCCTTCTATGACAAGGTGACACCCTTAGTGGATGAGGGAAAGACTGTGGATGTGGTCTACCTTGACTTCAGTAAGGTTTTTGACACTGTTCCCCACAGCATTCTCCTCAGGAAACTGGCTGCTCATGGCTTGGATTGGCATACACTTCGTTGGGTTAAGAGCTGGCTGGATGGCCGGGCCCAGAGAGTTGTGGTCAATGGAGTCAAATCCAGTTGGAGGCCAGTCACTAGTGGAGTCCCCCAGGGCTCAGTACTGGGGCCAGTCCTCTTTAGTATCTTTACTGATGATCTGGATGAGAGGATCGAGTGCACCCTCAGTAACTTTGCAGACGACATCAAGTTAGGTGCGTGTGTCGATCTGCTCAAGGGCAGGAAGGCTCTGCAGGAGGATCTGGATAGGCTGCACCGATGGGCCGAGGCCAACTGTATGAAGTTCAACAAGGCCAAGTGCCGGGTCCTCCACCTGGGGCAAAACAACCCCAAACAGAGCTACAGGCTGGGAGATGTGTGGTTAGAAAGCTGCCTGTCAGAGAAGGACCTGGGAGTATTGGTTGATAGTCTGCTGAATATGATCCAGCAGTGTGCTCAGGCAGCCAAGAAGGCCAACAGCATCCTGGCTTGTATAAGAAACAGCGTGGCCAGTAGGTCCAGGGAAGTGATTGTCCCCCTGTACTCAGCTCTGGTGAGGCCTCACCTCGAGTACTGTGTTCAGTTTTGGGCCCCTCACTACAAGGACATGGAGGTGCTTGAGCGGGTCCAGAGAAGGGCTACGAAGCTGGAGCAGGGTCCGGAGAACAAGTCTTAGGAGGAGTGGCTGAGGGAGCTGGGACTATTTAGCCTGGAGAAGAGGAGGCTCAGGGGCAACCTTATCGCACTCTACAGGTACCTTAAAGAAGGCTGTAGTGAGGTGGCGGTTGGTCTATTCTCCCACGTGCCTGGTGACAGGACGAGGGGGAATGGGCTAAAATTGCACCAGGGGAGGTTTAGATTGGATATTAGGAAGAACTTCTTTTCTGAAAGGGTTGTTAGGCATTGGAATGGGCTGCCCAAAGAAGTGGTTGAGTCACCATCCCTGGAGGTCTTTAAAAGACATTTAGATGTAGAGCTTAGGGATATGGTTTAGTGGAGGACTTAGAGTTAGGTCAGAGGTAGGACTCGGTGATCTTGGAGGTCTCTTCCAACCTAGACTATTCTGTGTTTCTGTGATTCTGTGATCCTTATGGGTCCCTCCCAACTTGGGATATTCTGTGATTCTATGATTCTGCTGAAAATTAATGTATACTGTAGTTATTCACTAGGACAGGACAGCTGTGACCTGGCCTTGCTGATGTAACTGAAAACTGCTGATACATTGCATTACAATGCATTTTATTACCTAACAATTTTTTTAATGCTTATGGTGTAGTCAGTGATGCATGGAAGAAGCAGCTGCACAGCGCTATACACAAAAGTAACCATTTCATTGCTAATGTGACTTCAACATCTTCTGGTACCTAGAATTAAATATTTTAAATATAGTTGTTCCTTTTTCTTCTAAGGAAAACTGGTAGCCCAGGACTGCCTACACTTTCTGAATCTGTACATACTTTTAAGGATATAGTATTGAATTGTCTGTGACCTACAGAACTCATTGTTATAAGAGTTTCCAATTTTTTCAGCCTCATTAAAACAATTTTGATAGAACTGCCCATCATATGCCCTCTACTGAAAGAATTATGCCCACACAGAAGTGCTTCTGTTTTTGACTATATGGATTGTCCTTCGCCCTTCATCAATAGTGCAGTGGGATCTCATGTCAAATTCAATATCTAACATTAGCTCAAAGTTGTGTTAATCATCACTGACTATCAGGAAACTGTCACTGCTGTGTAACTGACAGATTATTTTTTCTTGTGCATGCAGCCTCTTTTAGAACACTTTTTATGTTTGTTTGTTTTTTTTCCTAATTCTGAAAAAAAAAAAAAATCCAAAAATTTATCTATGAAAGAAATCTAGCTCTGTTACAGTCCTCTTGTCAGTTGGCCATAACATGCACACCTAGCAACACACACTGTGTAATCTTGTGCTTCATCTGAGGAGGGAGGGAGGATAGAAAAAGCAGAATATTCAACTATCTTATGCAAATATTTTTTGTTTGCCTACGTCCATTAACGTGTCATCTAGATTTAGATTTATTTTTTTTCTTAGAGCTGAACATACTACATTAAATGATTTATTTTGTTTCATGAGCAAATTGTAGCAGAAAATATTTCACTATCACTATCTATCAGGTTATCTCATTAAGTCCACTTTGTCTGATGTGATCTGTTTTCATGAAGCTATGTTAACTGCAATTAATTATGCAACTACACACTTTTTTTCTATTGATAAATCCTATATCAATGTATACTTTGTTTATATCAATGTCACTTTGGTTCCCAGGATGATAGAAAACAACAGATATCCTCAACAAAGGATAATATTTGCTGCTACTACAGCTGTATTTTTAAAATATGAGGTATTACAATTGAGATATAAGAAATATGAGAATATGAAATATGAGGTCAATTTCCTAAGAAGTAACAATACCCACATTTATCTGACAGTAGCATCATCAATAAATGCTTCCTAAGTATTACTCTCTAACATAAAGTTAGCATACATTAGACCTAGGGATTTCTTCATAGAGGCAGAAGTAGTTTTTGAAACTTAGAGTAAATTAATGAACGTAATAAATGTAAACAGAATATTTATTTGTGTTACAATTACTTGTAATTAATGCTAGTTAGTAATAGAGGATATGAGCTGATAATTGTTACAATTCTGAAAAAATATAACTATACAGTTTCAATTCTAATTGCATCACTTTGAAGCTAAACTAGAGATGAATTTCAAATCCAAAATCCATGTATAAACTACATCTTAAGATTCAACACTTTGATTTTTTAAAAATTTATTCATCAGTCCCTAAGGTCTCTTAAAGTATTTCTCAGGAAAGTGGTGGAGTTACCATCACTGCAGGTATTTAAGAGATGTGTGGATGTGGCTCTTAGGGACATGGTTTAGTGGTGTACTTGGTAGTGTTAAGTGATGGTTGGACTTGCTGATCTTATGAGTCTTTTCCAACTTAAATGATTCTATGATTATGTGATTGTCACATACTATACCGCACCACTCAGTACTGTAGGCATCAAAGTCTAAATAAAATAATCCAGCTTTTGCTGTGCCAGCTCATTTGGCTGCATTTTATAACCTAACAAAGTGTCTGCTAAGGGAGTATCATATCTTATATTGGTCATGAAGGTATATTTTTAATTTAATTTTAATTTTAATTTTAACTTGTATACTTTAGTTTTTGCTGTTGCTTGACATAATAGGGCATAAGATATAAATATCTGAAAAGAGCTGAAATAAATGTTTTGGACCTGAATATAACATTTCTATCATGTGGATAAGTTAACTGTGAGATACAGACACCGGTATACTCTTTTCTTGACTCTCCTTATTTCAGTGCAGCAGAGCTGGGCTCAGTGTTCCTGTTTGTTGTATCTGTTATCAACAATCATAGAATAATAGAATCATAGTATAATAGAATCACAGAATGGCTTGGTTTGGAAGGGACTTTAAAGGTCATCTAGTTCTAAACCCCCTGCGGGGATGCCACCCACTAGATCAGTTTGCCCAGGGCCTCATCTAACCTGGTCTTGAATACCTCCAGGGATGGGGCATCCACAGAATCTCTGGGCAACCTGTTACACAGGGCAACAATGTGGAGGGGCAAATTATCAGATAAAGATACTTCCTAGCCATCTATTTTATTCTTCTGTAGGTATATTGCATACTCAACAAAGCAAGAATTATGATCTTCTGTAAGTGTATGTTTTAATACCCTGCTAGTAAAAATATCTGATATACAATATCTTGCAAATTGCCTCAGGTTACTGTTAAAATACATTAAGTATTATTTCTCTAGTTAATGTATATTTGCTGACAGTGCAAAAAATATTCCTAAAATCAATTTTTTTAAAAAAACAGTATTAGGAATTTAGCAGATACTACATACTTACTTGTTCCAGTAAAAAAGTAGTATTAATTAATTGCTCAACTTACTATTTATTTCACTAACTTCCTTATGCTCTTAAATAAAATTATTGTTATAGATCTGTTACAGATTACCTTTCTGTAGAATTGCAAGCAGCTGAATAAGTTATGGGTCAACCTAAATAGCAGCTTCTGGCAATTAAAATCAGGGACCAAGGAAAAGGACAAAATGCAGCAACTAGGTGACTGTGATGCAGTCAACAGTGGTATGAATCTGGTTCTTAGTGATGCTTGAAAAGTCCACAGCAGAATCTGACTTAGAACTTGCACAAAGACTTAGGTGCAAAAATACGAGCTGACTACTTTGAACAAAGGACTGGAAGTCTCTTTTCTCTTTGTTCCTATATATAGATAGGAGAAACAATCTTTGGTCACCTGTATAAAACAAATTTGAGATCAGGTAAGACTCAAGAAACCTGACCAAACACAAAGAGTCAGCTGGAAAGCACTGGGGAGAAAATATCTATGCTTCCTCAGCTTTTGTGACTATAAGAAAGTCAGTAAGATTTGTATTGAATGAATAATTGCATGCAAGGAGCATTCAGATTCAAATTAAGTTGGGAGAGAAACTGTCAGGAACTTGAATGCATCAACAGGCTCTAATCGGCCTAACCAGTTTAAAATTATCCTTCTCTGCACTCTTCCTATGTGACCTCTTTCCCCTCTCTCACAGGGTTAACTGCGTGTGTTCAAGGTCAGTTCAGACATGGCACAGAAGTGTCACCTAGGATCAGCCTGCTGTGAAAAGAGACCCCCGCTCTGAGATGTCCAGTTACACGCCTTCCATTCATTTACTCATGAGCTGTGTTAAAGCCCAGGTCTTCACATTAGAAATTTTCCTGAGTTATTTTGTCAGTAGGTCTGTATCCAGCTTTGCATCTTGCCGATTCTGACCTGTTGACTTGACTACTCAACTTGACTGCAAATCTGCTTCATCACTACAGACTTGTCTTGGCATCAGTGGGCTATTGGCTGAACATTGATCTGCAGTGTTCTTGTGGCTACTGGGGGATAATGCCCCTTGCTGGTGAGGACATTCACTGTTCCTGCCTGCCTTGCTGTAACGCTTGGTCCCAGCAATTCTTCCTTTACAGAGTAGACTACTCTTCCAGCTCCCTGTCACAAGAAGTAATAGTAATGCTAATATATTTTGCCTGAACACCTAAACGGACAAGTGGAAACCAGGACAGCATTAAGACAAATATTATTTCTAATAAAACATAACACAGCTTTTGAAAAATTATGAATCCTGAGAATTTTGAGTTCAGTCTAGGATTTGAACTGTTTCTAATACTCCCAGGAGCAGTCTGAAAATCAGAAGGCTATACCAAACTTAGGGGATTCTGATTCTACTCACCTTTTCCAGGTTCTACGTTCCTCTTTCCAAAGTTCCAAGGGAGAAGAGACACCAGACTGTTTGGTCTCAGACTGCAGGGGAGTCTTTGATTGTGTGATCACTTTCCATTATTTGTAGAATGACTGCTAGTTTAGAGTAATCTTTAAGTTGCTTTGGGGGGGAAATTATTATTTCCTCTCTATTGACAAGTTATGGCCAGAAAAATCTTGGTATATACTGGATATTGCTCAGAATTTTCAAGAGCTATTTCAATTGTTAAACCAGCCTGAATTATGGTGGGTTTTTTTGTTTGTTTGTTTTTCTTTTCTTTTTTTTTTTTTTTTCAAATTGTCAGTTAGAACCAACCTCACCACACTGCAGTTTCATCATTAAACTACTGTGTTTTTATTAAATTTAAACAATGGCAACAGATGTACTCAATTCAGGCAATGCATTTTTAAAGATTGTAACATAGCTGTGATTATTATCTGTGTGGATAATAGCACTGGAACACAATTAGTTATATATATAAAAATACTCTTCAGTCCTCTTACTTGATAAAAAGCAAAACATTGTCTCAGTAGAAAAGTAATAAAAAAATCCATATCACCCAAGTGAATACTCCTTGTGTTATTGATTTAAATAAACAGCAACTGTATAAATGTATGTCCCTCTTGTCTCCTAGAGTAATGAATGCATTTCAAGTTCTGGTTTTCTGAAGCTTTTATACTTTGGAACAATGAATTAGTTTAAAATGTATTAAATTACTTACAGTGAATCCTCCAATTATATTAAGACACAATCCTTCATTCAGACAGTTGATGGTGAGCAGTCTGCAGTAGTCAATTACTTCCTCACAGTTCTTTCCAGTGAATCCTGGCATGCAGCTGCAAATACACCAGTGTATTTTAGAGGGCTTGGATTTTAAAAGTTAATTATATTTAATTATGTTCCATAATTCTATTAAATAATGTTCTTGAAGTAACAGAACAGATCTCAAACATTATTTAGAATAAGCAGAACATGTTTTCAAGCTATTAAAAACAGCTTCATGAGTTTGGATATTTTCACTTCTCCATAAAATATAAATATATATATTTTTCATTGATTAAAGTATTTTCATACCAATGCTTCATATAATCTTCCAGAAACAAACACAATCTAGAATGAGGTGATATTTAATAAAAAGCTGTAAACAAGGTTTTCGAAATCTATTAGAAAGGATGGGTCAATTAAACCACCAGAGAGAAAAATGAGAAATATGATTGTAAATGGGGTTTAAAATAGTTAGCATCAATCATTGCTAATGATCAGCAAAGACTAGTCACTATTGACACACTTAGGTACGGAGAAACAATGTAAGGAACTTGTGCAGAGGATAACACATGGCTGTTTTTGTGTTTGCTTAACAGTAATTTTTTTTATTTTCTTTAAAGGGGAAAACCAATATTCTGTTTTGTGACTGTTTGTGGGTTCTATGAGATATGAATGGAGCTGTGGCTATTCATTCTATTTTAAAAGTAGCTATAGATATTTCTTCTGCTTCATGCGAGCATTCATCATTATAGAATAGTCTTTTCTATTCTACCCCTCCAGTGTTTAAAAAGAATCCCATGTGCAATAAAAAAGATGTGATTCAAATGAGTAATAAACAAGTCTTATTCAAAAGAAATAACAGAACACTGCAGAAAAATAAATATTTGAATATTTATATCTTGCTTAACATGAGCAAAAAGAAGCCAGAGTGCAAAAACTCTCTATTTTGAAATAATCCCTGTCTAATTCACTAGTTATGTACTTAGAGACATACTTAGCATGTTCCTCTTTTTAAAGGCTCTTTCTGGTAGAAACTATTTAAGTAAAGGAGAAAGGAAATGTCCAGTTAGCTGAAAAATGTGATTGTGAAGGAGCACAAAAGTAATAGATAGGAGGTTTTTTTTTGCTTTTTCTGATGTGTATTTTGTCTCATGGCTAAGCCCAGAAGCTGGAAATCATGAAGATGGTTTCAAAATGCACAGAGCCTCTCATAATTATGGAGTGTACAACATTAACGGATATATTTTCAATATCATTTATTGATATTGAAAATATCAATATATTATTGATATTATCAATATCAAAATATCAGAGGCAATCATTTTTGATATAAAATTTGTGAGTTAACAGTACTTTCTAAATTTGTTAAAGAATTCTAAAGAAGCTTAATCGGTGTGTATGGCTATGCCACTGAGGGATGCACAGAGGCGTCTACTATGTCCAGAGGCATAAGTCACTTATTAGCTTTTGGTAAAATGTCAAACAATCTGGTTTTCACTACAAAACCTTATTTGTAGGCTATTTGTAGGACCATGTCGAAGGAAGACAGTGGATATAAGAAAAAATTCTCTACATAGATATTTACAAAACTTCTTTCTTTAAACTAGTATAAACAACCACAGGAAGGTCCTCTATGCTACCCACAAGTAGCAATGGACTACGTAATCCTCACCTTCTTCTTAGAAATAGTTGCTGCATACAAATCCTGTATGAAATCCTGCATCAAATGAAACTGTTACCCTTTTGAATACTTGGAATCAGAATTCTTGCAAAGTCTATTCTTACCAAATTTCCAGTTCAATTATTGTAGCTACAAGTTTTTTCATAATGCTTAGATGCTTTTATTTCAGCAAAAATATGAGGGATTTATTGACAGATATCAGCCAGTTACATACTTAGACATAAAAGAAATATTACATATGTATATAAACAATTATATAGTACCTTTTGTTATATATTTTTTTAAAATCACACTTCAAAACAAATCAGATTAACTCAATTACAATATTTGCTTTACTGATAGGTTTTCAGCTATGATATGAATCAGATAAGAGAGCTCCTGTTATTCATGCTTCTATTTACTTGAGTAATCTATGACTGTTTCATAAAATAGATAATTTAGTAAACCAATTTTTAAAGTTGTTTCTTCTGATTTTTATATTTTCACATTTTTCATAGTTTTGTTTTTGTTGTTTCTTTGCAATAGACATGACAATGTCAGAGGATATAAGGTAAATTAACAGCAAAAAAATTGGCAGTAAAGTGGCATATATGGCACTAAGCAAACAAATTTTCTCACAACATACTTTCATATTTTTTGTGACTTGTTACTATCCTAAAGAACATGAATAATAGAAGAAGTTACAAAGTAAACAGTCACAATTTACTGTGATGGATATCCTTGTTCATTGCCTATTTGAATTCACCTTAAATTTTGACATTTAAGAAAAAATGCTACTATTAGATTCTTAGCACAAAGTTGTATATGATATGAAGACTGAGGGGATGGAATTAGGATACAAGATAGTCATACATCATAACTGAAGTGAGGAAAATGAAATCAAGTCTGTTTGGTTATGTTTAGACTGGAAAACAACTACTTTCTCAAAGAAGAAGATAGAAGCTTAGATGGTGATGGATATAAGCAGAAAGCAGCCTGAGCATAAGGAGAAGCAGATAAAGTAGGCACAACCAAGACAAAATAAAAGGAACAAAAAGGTCAAGTCAGCTATTATTTATATATGTATGTAGACTAAGTGCCATTATATTTATTTAAAATGCTACAATACTATTTAAGTCGATCAGGTGTTACACTAAATGAAACACATGCAGCTTTTTTATGGAATAACTAGATATAGTCATAATCTACAGTATTTGAAAATTATTACCAAAAATGAAACAAAACTTCCACTTTGAACTTTGAATGACAAGCTTCAATCCTCCTAAATAAGGCTCCAATCCTCCTAAATAAAAATATCTAAATAAGTTATTATTTTATATTAATTAACATATATTAACATATTTATATATATATATATATTAATATATTGATTTACCTGAGGCTTTCCACAGGTAAAATAAATTATAAAAAAGTGACTCACACTCCCAGAAAGGTTCAAAGTTTGTAACTTAACAAAACAAAAACTGTTAAACCACAGGTCCTATAGGTCTTCTGACTTTATTTATTTATATTTTTTTTATCCAAGTAACTAATGCAAGACACATTTACAAAGGGAATTTTGAATCTTAAAATTAGTAAAACCTTCTGACAGTTGGACCTCTCTAGAGCTCTTCACACCTCTGCATTTCAACACTCTCACTTTGGCAAGACTGCAGCACTCACAACCCACTGTATCTGGTCTCCTTGTGAAAAGTACCTCAGAACGCTTTCTCTGACCTAAATCCTTTCTTCCATGTATAAGGGTACAGATGTGCACATAATTTACATTCCCTAAGCATTTGAGATTAAGTTGTGGAAAATTTATTTTATTTTCACAAAAATGAGAAAATAAATTTAATTTATTAACAATAAACATTTTTAAAATTGTAACCACTAATTGGATCCTTCAGTGACTGAATGTTAAAACTAAAGCTGGGTTTTGAAACTTAAGTTCCAATGTGGCCATTTTTATCTAACTTTAAAAGTTTACAGTTTTAATATTTAGTTTAGGACAACAGTCTGGGCTTTCTCTGTACCTCTCTACAGAGCACCTTGGGAACCTTAAGAAAGTGCTTCATATCACCACCTAAATTGGATACTTCACTTTGGAAAGTATGAACCACTTGCTGTATTTGTTATTTTCCTTCACCAAGAAAGCCTGCTGTATAGTTTAGATATTAGGGAATACCATGAGGAAAGAACATGAGCAAAAGATTTTACTTGAAGAGTGTGTTCAGGGCCAAACCCTTGACATTGTACAAAGTTGAAGGATGCACTGTATCACTGTATTCAGTTATGTTTTCTCTAGGATGTTACTTTCCCCTTTAAAATCATTCTTGGTGTTAAAATAATAAGCTTGTAATCCTTATCGCATATCTCAAACCAGCTTTCCATAAATGTGACTAGCCTGTCTTCTCAAATATGGATTTTATAGATAGCACAACTGAATGCATAGATAATACACAAATACTAAAAGTAAAATCTTGGCAACACTGCTATTAATAGGACCTTAGTGTTTGGTATTATTAGTGAATAGGTTTGTACCTTGTTTGAGCCCAAGACTAAAACCTCTGGTATCTACCTTTAACAATATAACTTAAGTGTTTCTCTTTATAACCAGTTTAAATGGGTTGTTAATTTTCCATTTCTACTTTCTATTATATTGATCTAAATAATGTATACCTCTCTTATTCTCACATATTATATCACTAAAAAGACCATTAAAACAGCATACCTTTGCATAGTTATTTTTATTAACCACAGTCAGTGGTACAACAAGGTTCATGTTAAAGCGCTATCTCTAGCAGTGCTTTTTGAATTTATAAATTATTGAAACAGCATTACACACTGGGTTTGGAATATTTTTTCAATATTATTATGATTATTATGATGATTATTATGAGAAAAGGCAATCTGCATCTTGGTATTAATTGTTCATGTTACTCAGATTTTAAATGTAAGCTTTAGGCATCATTTCATACTAACCCATGCACCAACATACTGTGTAAAAGACTGGCTACATAATAGCAAATTATTAATATCTTATATCTGTGTTTCAAATATTGGAAAATAAATGGTAACACTGTTGTTCTGTGCTATACATATCTATATGGGAAAACAACTGTGTGTGTGTGTATCTGCATGTATGTAGAATCACTTATGTTCCCTTTCATGGGAAGGTTGTAAACATAGTTCTACATATATTTATATTTCCAAAGTCTTCATCTGAATCTCCTCTTATGTAACTTTATGTTCTATACTTCTGTTATGTGTTTGCAGTTTCTAATTTCATTTGTAATGTGTTTTCAGGCTTTTGTGTACCACAGCTACCAATTTTCTGCTTTAATGAATATCCTAAAATTTGAAAGTTGTTTACTGCACTTCAGTAATTCTTAGCAGATTTTTTTAAGGCAACCAGATAAAAGCCAAGCAAATCTGAAGAGTACAAATTGTACTCCTCTGTAGTATGAGAAAATATCTATAAAGCTATTTAAAACAGAATGAAATTGTATACCTACTGCATCACTTCTGTTATTCACAAATGGGCAATTTTCAGTATGGTCTTTCTGAATAAAGAATTTTTTAATATGCTTCCTGAAGGATCAGTCTAAGACCTACTAATGCATGTCTGTGAATTAGGAATGAACACAGTTGTCTTATCTTTTCAGAAACAACATAAACATCATATCATTTCAATGGGAATGGTATCTGTAATTTAATTGTCTCACATATTGTCAGTCCATCAGGATTTATATATTTGATCTTACAGAATTAATGAGGAAACAATTTATAACTCCTTAAGTGCTTTAAATCCTTTTTTTTTTATCACTTCAGTTAATTTTCCAGATGTTACATTGTAGAGCACCAGAAAATAAGAAAAAAATGTTATAATATGTTTATAGTTTTCTGTGCTCTCTATAACTGATGACATCCTTTCTTTCTGCAGTCAATGATATCAAGTGATCCAACAAAGTACTGACATAAATTAATTTCTAATCTTACCGGCAGTTATAGTTCTGTTGTTGAGCTACACAGGTTGCATTATTTAAGCAAGGTAATAATTCACATGGATTCAGTATTCTCTCACAGAACTTGCCAGTGAATAATGGTAGACAGCTACATGCCACATCCTATAGAAGAAAAGGAAATTGGAAATAATTATTTTTTGTACCCAAGGCAACTTAGAAATTAGTATTTACTTCCATTACTACAGAGACCCTAAACAGTACAGTGTCTCATCATGTCAGACTACAAATAAATAACAAAAACTAATCACAGCCCAAAATAGATGACAAACATAATTTAGGACAAGTGGGATAAGACTTCCAGCACAAATTATACCAGAGGTGAGTTTGCTAGTTCGAAATACACCAGCTCTAAATTTGTTTGGCTTTGTGATTTCATAACTGAATCAAGAAGGTGCTTTGTAACTTGTTTGTTTTTTCTCATTTCTAAATTTGTTTCAGTGTGAAAATCTCTATCAAACTGTGATAGTGCAGGAAATACATCATATACCAAAGAGTATTCAATATTTAGAGAAGGAAAGAAAATTGTTTGTATCCTTCCACCCCACCCCCCAACATGAAGCACAGATAATATGTTTCTTTATGATGCTGAAAGACATCCGCCAGCTACTGCAATCTGTAATTTACACAGCAAGAACAGTAAATTATTTTACAACAAAATATTTATTAGAGCTGATACTCTCATCCTTATTTTTCTGGACAATGTAAAGCTCTCTACGGGACTTTTCATGTCAGAAAGAAAAGGGAAAGTATATGGGGGGTTGTTCCCTCAGTCAAATTGTTAGTGTTCAAGTGTTTCTTCAGAACTGGTCCTAAAACCATGATCTTTATTTTATCATCTATTGTGAGATTTTTATATGTTTGAAACAAACTACTGCTAGTATGTGTTAGTATATCTACTAGCTAAGAATTAAGTGGAGACATGAAATATTTAGACAATTTGCATAATTTAGAAACCCATCATGTTTTTTAGCAACTTAGACTTCTCTTTTTCTCTCTCTGTGAATGAGCATACATCACTGGTTTATGGTAACTGAGCTTTTGAACTCTTCTTTGACTATATTGCTTCTGTGTAATCACTGATATTTGCAATAGTCATGTTAATGAAAAAACATTGACAATGCAGTTTGAAATACTACCAGATATGACTATATTATCAAATCTTAGAGAGCGTGCATGAATTTTATTTTACAATAAAATAAAATAAATTAAAATAATTAAATTAAAAACAGATACCACAGGAAAGCAACAATATGAGACTACTACTAGGTAATAAAGATGACGGTTGTATCATGTTTATATCAGAAGATTTTATTAGAGAAAAACTAAAAAAAAGAAATGAAACAATATTGTTGGTTTCGTAAGAATCCTCTAAACAACTGAAAATGTGGAATTCAAACATTTTAACCACAGAAATATTGTGAACATAATACACACAGGTAATGCTAAATTAGAATTAAATTGTTTAACACTGTGTTCAAATATAGATCTTTGAAGTTTATACTTACATTCGGCAAATCAATACATGTACCTCTGTTCTTACATGGCTTTGAAGAACACTCATTGATATCAATTTCACAGCTGTGACCAAGAAAGCCTGCTGGACAATCACAAACATATCCAGACTGATTATGTTGGCATAGACCCCCATTTAGGCATGGCAGAGATGCACAAGGATCACTAGGTTCCTCACAGAAAGGACCTAAAAGAAATGAACATAGTAAATTGGGGGGTGTTCGAGAGAAGGATACTTCTTGGTATGCTAAATATTAGAATCATAGAATGGCTTGGGTCGAAAGGGACATCAAAGATCATCTAACTCCAACCCCCCTACCACAGCAGGGATGCCACCCACTAGATTGGGTTGTTCAGGGCCTCCTCCAGACTGGCCTTGAACACCTCCAGGGATGGGTCATCCACAGCCTCTCTGGGCAACCTGTTCCAGTGTTTCACCACCCTCTGAGTGAATAATTTTCTCCTAACCTCTGATCTAAATCTCCCCTCTTTTAGTTCAAAACCATTCCTCCTTGTCCTGTCATTATCTGATTGAGAAAAGAGTTGCTCTCCATCTTTTTTATAAGCCCCCTTTAAGTACTGAAAAACCACAATGAGGTCTCCCTGGAGCCTTTTCTTCTGCAGGCTGAACAGTCTCAGCACTCTCAGCCTTTCTTCACAGGAGAGGTGCTCCAACTCCTTCATCATCTTTGTGGCCCTTCTCTGGACCTGTTCGAACAGGTCAACATCCCTTTTGTTCTGGGGCCCCAGACCTGGATGCAGTTCTCCAAATGAGGCTTCACAACATCTAAGCAGAGGGGTACAATCACCTCCCTTGACCTGCTGGCCACTTCTTAGTTGATGCAGCCCAGGGAGCAGTTGGACTTCTGGGCTGCAAGTGTTCACTGCTGGCTCATGTCGAGCTTTCATCCACAGAAACCCTGAAGTCCTCAGCAGTGCTGTTCTCTGTGAGTTCTTCTCCCAGACTGTATTCATGCCTGGGATTGCCCCAACCCAGGTGCAGTACCTTAGGTTCATGTGGGCCAAGTTCTCATGTGGGCCCAGTTCTAAAGCTTGTCCAGGTCCCTCTGGATGGCATTCCTTCCTACTATTTTATGAACTGCACCACTCAGCTTGGTGTCATCTGCATATTTGCTGAGGGTGCACTTGATCCCACTGTATATGTCATTGATAAATATATTAAACATTAGTGGTCCCAGGACAGTTACTATCTTGTGTTTGCCTATTATCTCGTTAGCTCAATTAATCAATCAACTAATTAATTAAATTATTTTAGGAGGCATTTAGATACTTTTATTTGTTGTGTTTTTCTTAAATTGTCTACCTTGTGAAGCTCTAGTTACTGATGGAGACACCTGTAAACTATCACCACTTAAAAAAAAAAAAAAAAAAAAAATTTTTAGAATATTATTAGAATACCCGTGCATGTTTTGTTTGTTGGTGAATACATACGGTATATGTGTGAGTGAGTAAACTCATCTGTATTAAAGGGAGAAATAGATAGGGAACTGTGGTCCCAGGAGACAGGGAACAGTCACTTAACATCTACCTCACAAAGGAAGCCGAATCCAGTGGGCTTCCAGATGAAGGAGGTTGTTCCCATTACTTTGGGTCCAGCGAGGTTGAGCGTATTCTCAGTAGATGCTCACACACACAAATACACATAAACAACACACTCACGGTGCCCACATGGATGGGTATAGAAAGTGGTATCCTTCCCCACACAACATAAACACAAGGAATACTAATGTGAGCATGTAAAACACAGATGACTTTAACATTCATTCTCCTCATCTCTAGCTGTTCAGGATTGAAGCGCACCAATGAACATGCACAATTCCTCACTTTCTAAACACACAAATAGACCCAGATTCATGAAGCCCTCAAACAACAGCACGAGTTCTAAGTCTGGCTGATATCTATACATAGATCCTGAGCCTCTTACCAACTTGCTTGTACAGACTTGGAGTCTTTCCAGATATGGGTGTGTCCTGGTTTCAGTTAGGACAGAGTTAATTTTCCTCCTAGTAGTTGGTAGGGTGCTATGTTTTGGATTAGGATGAGAAGAGTGCTGATAACATGCTAATGTTTTAATTGTTGCAGAGCAGTGCTTACACCAAGCCAAGGACTTTTCAGCTCCTTGCTCTGTCCTGTCAGTGGGCAGGCTGGGGGTGCAGCAAGAGCTGGGAGGGGAAAGACCCAGAACAGCTGACCCCAACTGGCCAAAGGGGTATTCCATACCATCTGACGTCATGCTAAACAACATATAGGGGTGTCTAGCTGGGGTGGTGAGGACATCTGCTCGGGGATAGGCTGGGCATCGGTCAGCAGGTGGTGAGCAATTGCATTGTGCATCACTTGATTCGTACACACTACTACTATTATTATTATTATTATTTTCCTATCTTAATAAACTGTCTTTATCTCAAGTCACAGGCTTCACTTTCCCGTTTCTCTCCCCCATCCCAGAGAGGGAGGGGGGAGGGTGAGCGAACGGCTGTGTGGTGTTTAGCTGCCAGCCGGGTTAAACCACAACAGGGTGTCACTCTAGTCACTGGCCAGTCCAGCTTAAAAACCCAGTAGAAAGAGTGGTCACACAGAAAGAGAAGGCAGTAAAGAATTCTGCAGAGACTACACTGATCAGTTGCAGGGCTCAGCCAGATTAATATAATAAGCAACAGCCTGATTACACTCCACCAGTCCTTTTGTCACCTCCTGCATTTTCCCATATTTTTACTTCCATCCACCCTAATCCCTACCTTTCTCTACCTTTGTTTCCTTCTAGATTAACAACCCTTACCTAAATGCTTGTCCCCATTGACCCCAGTTTTGTCACATTCATACACAAATTCAGTATTTTTGGTATGGTGACCTAGAAAATCTTAGTTTTATATAAGATTACTGATATGGTTGCCGAGCTCTGTTGGCCTTGCAAGAAAATAATCCCCATGTAAATCCTCAATCTCCCCTTCCCTTTCCCTTCTTTCCCCGCCCAATTATCTGTGAATTCTCCCCTAACCACCTTTGAAATCCAGTCATCACTCATGGCATTATCTATAACTTGTCTACTGCTCATTCAGCAGTGTTATGCTCAGCAGTTTCTCATGTTATGTCTGGTAGTTTCCATGTTCTGTTCAATTATTGTAAATCCAGTCAGGGGCCTACAAATCTGTCCACATACCTCAACAGTTATGAGCTGCCTAGATATTTTAGACAATGAACTTTTTTTAATGGTGTAACATTAAAGATGTAGAAGAATTATAGCAAAATGAATTTACTTCCATTTATTTATGGAAAAATATATAGCAAATATGCTTTTTGCATTTACTGTACTTTGATATTCTGCTATGAAGGAACTCTGATTTAAAATGCCTTCTCAATACATACATCAGAAGCACTTTTCAATTATTTGCTGTAGCAATAACATTAAATTCATAACGAATCTATTCTCAGGTAGTACCATGTATTGATTCCATATTTTGTCAGTCACTTGAATCAACAGAATTAAAAATAGACATTCATAAAACAGTAAATTATACTTTTTTTTTTTTTAATGGTAAATAGAATGCTTTTAACTTGGAATTGTAAAGCATAAGAAAACACAGCTAATTTGTTCTAAACTAATTTGTAGATAAACATGTGGACCACTAAATAATTTTCTTGCCAATACATACTAGCTGTATGGAGCTATTGTAAGTACGTGGAACATTTGCCAAGGGATCCAAATACCACAATCAAACTCTATTATATACAAAAACAGCTGATGTAACAAACACCTTACAAGAAAATACCATTAGCAGAAAAAGGATCAAACCACATTTTAATTTTTATCACTCAATCCATTCATTGGAAATAGTTGTTTCAGAAAGGCAAGATGAATTGGACTTATTTTTTTAGGACATATTATTCACTTTTCTTTAGAATCAGAGGACATTCAAAGTACCCTTTCTGAATTTGTTGCTATTCCTCATCACCATAGTAACAAAATTATAGTAAAACTATATAGCAACTTGCAGATGTTAGGGCTTAGTAATAAGAATAATCTAGAATGCCTTTCCTCCTTGTTGTAAGGGACCTTAAAGACCATCTAGTTCCAGCCCCACTGCCATGGGCAAGGACACCCTCCACTAGACAAGATTGCTCAAAGAATGAGGCTATTGATTGGCATTCATGCATATATGAGAACATTTGCAACATGAAGTGAGGGGAATTGGTCAATTATTTCTTATTATTCAATTTAATAATTAGCTGTCCGTTTATCGTTCAGTAAAATACAGCAGCACTCACATATGAGCTTTTTCATGGAAGCTGAGATTACATATCAACGCTTACATTGTTTATTTTTTTCCTCTGATCTGGGAACATCTGGGTACTCCTGTCTCACACACGTACAACCAGAGAAGACAGATCATCAAAACAATGATTCCAACTACTCTACAAATGCCAGAAGGCATATTTCTACAAACCACATGGATTACTAAGTTGTTTCTTCCATTGTTTCTACCCCTGAATCCTTTTGATCCTCATCATTTTTCCTGCCACCAATGTAAAAATATTCTCAGCCTTTGTTAAAATTGCCACTGGAGTGGATTGTTAGAACAGTGAAAGGCTAAATGAACAAAATAACACAGTACAATGAAGGCCAATTGGGAAAAAGAGATCAAATAAGTGTCTTTTTGGTAATGCTGTGCTCATTTGTAGCAAAGCAAGGAAAAAGGTATTGTTCTGCTAAAAGGAACATAGTGATATATATATAGGGAAGAGTAAAGTTATCTAGAAGAAGAATAGAGAAAAACCTGATAGAAGATAAGGAAATATTGTTAATGACAGCATGGGAGGGAAGAATGCAGGGTTCAAGGACAGACAAAAAAAAAAAAAAAAAAAAAAGTGTTTAACCTATTTTCTCCTTGGCCTCACCATGCAAAAGGGCAATATATACATTTATATATATATTGTATATATATTTCTCTATATATTGGCTACTCTGGAAAAAGAGTGCATTTAGTGTGAATTGGGAGCCAATTACCTAACCAGGTCAAAGGGGATCAATTTAAAACGAGAGACATTGAGGCAGCAACTGTACTTATGATCTAAAATACAAAGCACAACTTCCATAGGTCTTTCTAGGGTGAATTCAATAAATTCTTTACCAACTATCTAACATCTTTTAGTGCTGAGCAGGAATGGTTCTTTAATCATTAAAGCTACCTATGTCTTTGGCATTCCTCTACTTTATTATTTATTGTGTTCAGAATCTTCCGTGAAAAGCAAGAGCAATGCTCTTTCACTTAACATCCATGCCTGATGAGTTTGACAAATCAAGTCAATAAAAGGAATTCTGGAGAACCAGTGTGTTGAGCTTTTTATTTTATCATTCCAAAACCTGATGTCACGTTCAATATATTTTCTAAAGAAGATTGAAAGGTGACTTTATTACAGCCCTCAGAGGGAGAAAATGTCAAACACTAAAGGGCACTAATTTAGTGGAGAAAAGTATAACATAAGCAAATGAAGGAAGAGAGAATTTGAATCAAATAAATTTAGAAATGCCTCACATATTTAAATGTGAGGTAAAAGACTACCATGAAAAAAATGGATTCTACAGTTGCTGATGTTTTCATGTCAAGGCTAGATGGCTTTTGAAAGGCAGTACTTTAACCATATGCAAGATAGAAGACCCAATATATAGGTAATCAGTATAAAGACTTCTGGCCAGAACAGATGAACTGTTCCTCTAAACTTACAAATCTATTCATCTACTTTGAGTCAAAATGTATACAAAACCTCTTAAAGGTTGTGGAAATTTAGGAATTCATACCAAATTCCCATTTAAAAATTCACATTTTTGTCATCATCAGTACCTCTTTTTTAGGTATGTTTAAATAAATACCTAACTTCATAGCCATGCTAAGATCTAGAATGCTGTTGTTTGCTGACCTCTGAATGCAGTTGTTAGCAAGCTAAAGAGGAAGCAGGATGAAAATAGATCTGTACAATCTGAAGTTGAATGTAAATCCTTGAATAAGGATAATACTTGTTAAGCAATGAAAATGTGGTTGGGAACAACATATCAGTCCAACTTACAAGTGCATAAAGAATATCTACAGATTTTGGAGGCCGGAGGCTTAAATTAAAAATGTGCAAGGCAAATTCTTTTAACTGCATAGATTTGATGCATAACCTTCTCTTTTACTTTTATATCAGTAACAATGGCATAATTTTCAACATAGCTGTTTTGTATTTTTGTTGTCAACAACTTCAGCAGATCATGGAAGTACTTCTTCCATTAGTTAGACCCAAAAAGAGACAATTACTGAAAATACTGAAGACTCTTTAGTGTTCACTGATGAATGATTAGCTACTTGTAGCTATGATATATTGTTCAAATTTTCAGAAAAATAAATGCCCTTAACAGAGACCATATTCTATTGGGAGATGGCTGATTCAAGAAGCTTCAATATGAAAAAAATAACATAAATTATCAGCTTGATTGAAAATCTTTAATCAGATTTTCCTCTGATTAAAGAGGAAAATTCAAGAAACTAAAGACATCATCAATAGGCTGGGTTCACCATAGTCTTTCAATACGGTGAATTCTTGTTTGTTTTACTTCAATAAAATAAAAATTGCGGAAGATTAATAAGCAGGAAATAATTAGTAAATAGGAGTATCCTATAGACCTATATGAAAGCGAACAAACTTTTATTTAAGGAACTGAATCTTATTTCAAGAATTTCCTATTACTTTTATATGTGAAATGAATAGTGCTGTCCAGTACCTTTGTCTAAAAATATCAAACAACAGCAATAAAATCTTTCAGTGTTTGATTTAACTGTATCCCTGCTAATCCTGCATAGTTTTACTACTAAATTTGAATGATAATCCATTGAAATTCAAAGGACATTCCTGGCACCTTTGATAAGGATCAATTGGTCAAAATAAGACATAGTGCCATTTGCATGAATATCTGGTGTTACAGGTTAACATTAAATATATATATATATAATAGAAGTCTCTCTGGGCTTTGTGCTTGTATAACCATTTATCTTCTTAGGAAGATAAATATTTCCCAAGGAGCAAAATATGTGAAAGATTATGCTAGCCTTCTATGCTTTAATGTGATTTCAGTACTTTTTTCATTCCCCTAATGAAAAATTAGTGTTTTCTAAAGCATTTATGCATAAGGCAGAGTAGACTATTTCAAGAAACAGCATGTGTTACATCCATATATGTTCACTTTACTTAGAATGAAGCAATAATATTTCAGGGTTAGCGTAAGAAAATGAACTATTTAATGGGAGAGTGATTTATTTTCAGTGCAATTGAAATAAGTGGTTGCTAGGAGTTACAATCAAGGACCAAGATACACTGTAGGCAGTAAACAGCAGATAGCCTGGGAATAAAGAGAAGTATGATAATTTAAATGTTATTATTATTATTATTATATGTTCATTTTGACAACCAAAATTATAGAAACCCACTTATGTCACGTCCTTCTTAAGTTGTGCCATTACAAATTCTCAGCACTCTTTTTCACTTTAAAACTAAAACCAAGATAAGGCTTTATTAATCTGAGGACCATCGGATTTCAGTTGATTAAGTGAAAGTATTTCTGTAATTAAATTAATTCCTATTTGCATAGCTCAGTTAACAATTCATTGTAATTAGTCTAACACAGTTAAATTCTTGCTTTTACTTCCCTGACCTTTATCAGCTGCCCTTCCTTTTAAATGCAAATCTGAAATAGATTTTTAACAATTCTCTTTGGTGAAATATTTTCTTATTTTTATTGTTTTCTATTTAAAAGCAACACTGAATCACAAGCTATTGTCTCTCATATATCTAGACCCTGAAATGCACCAATATTTCTGTTGGTACAATACATATTAATCTTTGAAATAAGAATACAGTGTTGACAACTTCACGTACATTTCTAATCAAACACAATGAATGACTTTTTTTACTGTGTGTGAAATTTCAAAAAAGTTTGAATGAAAATGAAATCTACTAAGGCACTATAAATCTAGGTCTCAGAAGAGACTGAGTGCAAATCTCCACGAAAGATTATAAAGGCTACAATCTTAATTTTAGACTAAATAGACAGTATCAAAGCTCACTGATGTGCTTTATACAAAGCTCCAATCAGCAGACTTGAAAATAGACATTTTTGAAGCAAATGAATGAAAAGAACATTAGCTTCCATCAGAGGAAAGCGTATTAGAGACAAAATTATGGCACTGCTGGAAAGACTCATCAAGAGTCCTTGTAAACTTTTTGTTTTACTTCTTATCTTGACTAAACCTCAGAAATTCTAAAATAGCTGAAGCAAATAGAATTGGACTGATTCTGAGCTGATGACACCCTCGTCACTATGAAGGCAGTATGCATTTGTTGTCACTGCCAGTGGAAGGCAGTTGCTGCCTAGGGTGAGAAAAGGGCATCACCCTAGTTCTAACAGATATACTATTTCCAGTCTAAAATCATTTCATAATGCCTCAGTTTGTTGCAGAAAGGGGTGTTCAAATCACTGCTAGGGGCAGCAAGAAGAATAGCCTTAATGTTCAAATTGAGAGCTTTGACTTTTACCAAGGATATCAATGCTACGCACCCACATAAAGTCTGGATGTAAAAGTGCCTTTCTTGTAGCAGGCTGACAGGGTTTACAATGCAGCAGAAGAAAATCTAACAGTGCATCCATTAATAGGGAAGCCATTAATACTCTGCAATTTTTACTACAGTAAAATGATGTAATTGCTTATGCATTTTTGGGGAAGGTGATTTTAAAAGTCTGGTGATTAATCACTCCCTTCTGTAAGGCAACCGTTTCTCCACGTAACATTAATTCAATTGCCCATCTACCCCTCAGGTGACAAGGCCTTTCTTATACAAAAATGCAAGATGTGTTGCTAATGGCTCACATATAATTATTCTAAATATTCCACCTCTTTGAGATGACATTGTCTCTTCTGTAATTTGTGGACTATCATTGTATTCAGCATGTTCTATACAGGTATGAAAGCGAAAGATATATTTTATTTAAATTGTACAAAGGCACTAATGCTTGTCTGGGTGAAACCCCATGCAGCTAGATCAGGGAAGGGAGAAGAGAGAATCCAAGAGGTGTAAAATCACAGAATCATAGAATGGCTTGGGTTGGAAGGGACATCAAAGATCATCTAAGCCAAGCCCCCTGCTAGACAGGGACACCACCCACTAGATCAGGTTGCCCAAGGCCTCATCTAACCTGATCTTGAACACCGCCAGGGATGAGGCATCCACAACCTCTCTGGGCAACCTGTTCCAGTGTTTCACCACGCTCTGAGTGAATAATTTTCTCCTAACCTCTAATCTAAATCTCCCCTCTTTTAGTTCAAAACCATTCCTCCTTGTCCTGTCATTACCTGATTGAGCAGAGTCACTCTCCCTCTTTTTTATAAGCCCCCTTTAAATACTGAAAAACCACAATGAGGTCTCCCTGGAGCCTTTTCTTCTGTAGGCTGAACATCCCCAGCTCTCTCAGCCTTTCTTCACAGGAGAGGTGCTGCAACCCCTTGATCATCTTCGTGGCCCTCTAACAGGTCAACATCCCTTTTGTTCTGGGGCCCCAGACCTGGATGCAGTGCTCCAAGAGGACCCTCACAAAGGCAGAGTAGAGGGTTACAATTACCTCCTCGACCTGCTGGTCACTCCTCTCTTGATGCAGCCCAGCACGCAGTTGGCTTTCTGGGCTGCAAGTGTTCACTGCAGGCTCATGTCAAACTTTTTGTCCACCAGAACCCTAAGTCCTTCTCTGCAGGGTTGTTCTCTGCAAGTTCTTCTCTCAATGTGTACTCATGTCCAGGATTGCCCTGACCCAGTTACAGCAACTTGCACTTGGACTTGTTGAATCTCATCAGGTTCATGTAGGCCCAGTTCTTAAGCATGTCCAGCTTTGGATGGCATTCCTTCCTTCTACTGTATCAACTGCACTACTCAGCTTTTTGTCATCTGCAATCTAAAGTTTTGCTTTGCCAGGATAGGCTTGTTCATGAACAGATCATATCAAATTGTGATTTGATAGGTAGGTCCAGTGTTGGACCTACCCATGCTCACAGACCATCTTCATATGTTCATATTATCTCCTTCTATTGAGCAAATACCATTTATCTATTTATTTATTTATTTATTTTTGATCTTCCCTCCCTTTTAGAAAGGAAAGAACTCAGGACAGAACTGGTGGGCAGAAAGTGCCTTTTTAGAGATATTTGAGAGGACATTTCCTCAGGAAACAGGCAGAAACCACTTCAGTTATGAGAAGGTGTTATGGGCAAAGCAGCAAAAATAAATTGAATAGAAAAAAAAATCACAGATGAAAAAAAATGTTAAATGACCAAAAGGGCATCTATCTTTAGATGTTTATGTTACTAATACAGGGATGTATATTTCCTGATCTTCAAGAGCTGTTGCAGAAAATAAAAGCATTATTTATTAGTAAATAATAGGTGAAAAACCTATTAAAGAAACCTATTAAAGAAAAGAAACACATTTTGAACAAATATGATCCAACCTTTTCTACTTTATTGTTTGTGTGTTTTTGGCCAGCTAGAAATGAAGAGCAACATCCCACCTGAAGAGCTTAATAATACAGGAAAGGGAACATGCCTCAAGGAACAGTGTAAGTCTATTAAATTCGCAACAGGCAAGGTGTTACTTAAAACTTATATGGATGTCTATAAAAACCCCATAAGAAACTGAAAGGTCCTGAACCTTTCTGTTATTTGTGAGGAAATTTATTGTTATTTTCTTCTCTTCTGTTTAATGGAGTAATGAGTAGTAGCTTCAATACTTCATAGTGGCAATGATTAACTGCCTATTGAAATCCAATCACTTTTTTACTTAATTTAATTTTAATTTAATTTCATTTCATTTCACTTAATTTCATTTTATTTTTAAGTGGTGGAGACTTTGGGGCTTCTGCTTCTCCTTAGGGTCTAAGTTGTTCAGTTGTTTTTTCAACTTCCCTCTTTTCCAAAGGCTAAACAAGGAGCTTAAAAATAAATTTCACATGAAAGAAAATACTGAAATATTTTTTCTATGTCCCATAGGTATGTTTATTACTTATGCTGTGTCTCTTGAATCTTTTAACAGATTTTTTTTTTCACTGAAATTTTGAATAAATGCTGTTTTATTTATTTTTATTTTTATTTTTCTGAAACACAAATAATTCGATTACTATGCATAATGTGGGTAAAATATTGTTAATATAATTTTCCAAATTCTAATATATTATAATTTTCTGTGAAATATCTATCAAAGAAAGATATATACATATCTTTATATATGTATATTAAGATGATATTACTATTAAAAATAAAATCCCTTTTCTATATTTCTTCTGCTCATATTTGCTGACTTGCCAGCCAATGTTGGATGAGAAGACAGTTAATCATTATATTAACTGAAGAGACTCAGTCTAGTTCAACAAAATAAGTAGAATATCAGTTCAAAACACTAGCCAAGCTTGTACGTATTTTGGTAATACTGTGACAACAGTAACTTTAAGATTCAAGTTATTTAAAGATTTTTGTTTCTAAAAAGACCACATCAATATTCATCTCCAAGAAGAACACAAAGTGAGAAATATACTGAAAAAGAAACAAAGAAAGAAAAGAAAGAAAAAAAGAAAGAAAGAAAGAAAGAGAGAAAGAAAGAGAGAAAGAAAGAAAGAAAGAAAAAGAAAGAACAAAAAGGAAGAAGGGAAAAAAGAAAGAAAGAAAGAAAGAAAGAATGAAAGGAAGAAAGAAAGAAAGAAAGAAAGAAAGAAAGAAAGAAAGAAAGAAAGAAAGAAAGAAAGAAAAAGAAAGAAAGAAAGAAAAAGAAATTTTTACTTCCAACTTTCATTACTTTTGTCTTTAGACCTTTAGTTGTTAGTTACCTGCAGATTTTGGTCCTCACTGCTACAAAAACCTATGTCTATAATGTGGAAGATTAACATGTATTTAACTAAATTAACCCCCAAATTAATTTTCCTCTAGACTGTATGTTTTTATTTAAATGGAAAGGGACAAATTGCTAAAAAGTGGAAAAACCCCTTCAGAAGGCATTGAATGTACAGACTCTTTGATGGGATGTATAAAATTATGTATTTATTGGCTACTGTGAAACACTCATAATACTTTGGGATGTTCTATTTTATAAAAACATAACATTTTCACAACATGAATAACAATCTTTGTTTAATCTGTTTTGTGTAATCAAATCTGCAATCTAAATTTGTGTAATTTGTTAGTACTTACCTTTCTAGCACCATAAACCTAGATGAGATGTTACAAATACAAAAAGAGCCTGAATTACATTTCTGAAAGCACCTAAATGACTTGACACATAAAATAAATGTGCTATGTGAGATATGTAACTTAGAGGTCTCTTCTAGTAAAGCTAGACTATTTCACAATTTAAAATAGCTTGTATAAATTAGTGTTGGCAACTCCATATTTAATTTTACACGTCATTTTTTTGGGTGAATTAGTTACTTTGATATTCTATGAAGCCCCATTTTTAAAAACAATCTAGGCACCTTCAGGATGAAAATTCTAAGCTAGTACTGGAAAATATGCTGATAAATGACAGCTTAGTGGAATGCATAATTGGCCACTTAGTTTTGAAAAGTGATTGTGAATTCTGTGCTAACAGGTTTACTGCATTCTACACAATAATTTATTCTGCCCATCTTTATTTTTCCTTCTTTATTTATTTTTTTTTTTTTTTCCTAACATATCTTTGGAATCCATAAGATTTACTCTGTGCATTTCAGAGCAAAATTTTATTTAGTTTAGTTATTCATGTGTTCCCAGGGTAACATAGATTTTTGCCATCCATGAATATATATGTAGTTCAGGCAAGAAGAGACTGGAATTAATAATGGTGAGCAACTCCCATGTTTCTAAAATTAAAGAAGGTTTTAAAGCAAATAATCATAAAAAGAACAAAATCAAAAACCCAAAGAATGTTATATTCTAGCAAAATAAACCTCCCTCTCTCACAGAGAAAGAAGTCCCCAAATATCAGCTAATCAAATATCATTCTAAATGCAAACTGCAGATATATGTTTTTCTATTATTCTGTGACTGATGAGAAATAAAGTCTTAAATTAACTTATATTTTTTATCTTCCAATAGAACATGTTATATGAAAATAAACAAGATAACTCTTAAATTTTGATTAAAACTTCTGAGTCAAATTATTATACTAATGGCAAACATGTAAAACAAAAATTCCCATTTGAACTGAATTTAGGTGTAACAGATAAAGTAGAAAGAAATGATTGATGAAATATACGCTTTTCTTTGGTAATGATCTGGGTTACATTTCTTAGGTTGTTTTTAATTCACTTATGCAAACATGTAAAATGTTGCACCTCATAGTCTTTAGGCAGTCATAATCATGTTTATTGACTAACAGTGCGTACATCATCTCACATAGTTTGGTATAATCAGAAGGAATCCTATAAAAATTCATGAATGTACATTGATAAAACATATCAGTAGATGCAATAAATATATTCAGAAATTTCCTCAGCTTTCCTTCCTACAGAGTAGAAGTCATCATATTAATAGTATATTTTACATCTTTGGACACTGAAAGCTCTAGACTAATTCTTACTGAGATTTAGAAATGAAAGAGACCTGTAACTGGAAGTTGCCTAAAAGACTTCTAAATATTGGCTCTAGCATGCCTGTACTATGTACTTAGTACTTAGCAATCATGACTAAAATATAATAAATGCAAACATTTAAGAATTGTTAAATTATTCAAGAGTTGTTGATTATTACTATATATTTTTACTGTTATCTTTTTTTATTTTTAATTTTTATTATTCAGCAGTATTATTTTCAAGAATTCCTCTGAAACCAGTAGAAATCAGAGATGTAATATTTTAAATATAGGTAGTTCAGGTAGTTATATGAACCCAGGAAGAGCTTTAAATTAAGCAGCAGAAGGAAAGTTGACATTTTGGTACTTATGTTCTAATATACAAAGTTTCTAGAAGCACATGATAGGTTATTAACTTTGTCCTCTCTCCTCAAAGTTACTACAGCCAACTGACTGATGATAAGGGATATGTGTGGGCTGGAAAATCAAATGGAGTCATAGAATCATAGATTCATTTAGGTTGGAAAAGCCCTCTAAGATCATCTGTTCCAACCTTTAACCTAGCACTGCCAAGTCCACCATTAAACCATGTCACTAAGCACTACATCTATGTGTTTTTGAAGACCTCTAGGAATGATGACTCAACTACTTCTCTGGGCAGCCTTCTTCAATACTTCACAACCCTTTCAGCAAAGAAGTTTTTCTTACTATTCAAACTAAATCTCCCCTGGTGCCACTTACAGCCATTTCCTCTTGTCTTACCACTTAGTGCATGGGAGAAGAGACCAATTCCCACCTTGCTATAGCCTCCTTTAAGGTAATTGTATTTACAGTAATGTACTACCCCAGCTCCCTCTGCACTTCTTGTAAGACTTGTTCTCCAGACCCTTCATCAGCTTCATTGCCCTTCTCTAGACACGCTCCAGCACCTCAATGTTTTTCTTGAACTGAGGGGACCAAAACTGAACACAGTATTTGAGGTGCAGACTCACCAGAGCCAGGTACAGAGGGACAATCACTTCCCTAGTCCTGTCGTGGTATTTCTGATCACAGTTAGGTAGCTGTTGGCCTTCTTGGCCAGCTGAGCACACTGCTGGCTCATATTCAACAGGCTATCAACTAATACCTCTAGATCCCTTTCTGCCAGGCAGCTTTCCAGCCGCTCTTCCCCCACCTAGCCTGTAGCATTGCAAGGGGTTGAGCATTCATTAGAATACTCTAGTGCTTTCTTCTGCAACAAGTTAAAACATGTAGTTTGGCCTCTTCTCTTGATTACTGTCAAATCTGTACTCTGTGAGAAAGTCAAAAATTTCTAGTAAAGAGGTAGCAAGCCATTTATATCTTTGTACATCAACTCTAAATGAACAAAATACATCTGTAGTCAAATGCAGCTCACAGCACTATTTTATTATGTGTAAATCTAGATAATGAACTTGACAAGTCTCTTGACATATTTTCACCACTGTCAAGTTTTCACATGGAGTCCTTTAGTGAGATACAATTATTAAAACCATTTAATTCTCTCACATAGTACTATTACAATGCAATTACTAGTAATGTAAAATGCAAAAGTACAAAAATAAAACAAAAATCCCCAGCAATATATACATCCAGAAAAATTACTACTAGGTACAGTTAGCAGTGCTACTTAGCGAGCAAGTTAAGGCCATTGAAAAAGGGATGAGACCCAAGGGCTGGCAGCTTGAACCTTTAGAATCCACTAATTCCTATGAATACCTGAACAAAAATATTTTCAAAATGAAAAGTTTAATAGATGTGAATGACTGAAGCAGTAATTTATTTGTGTCTATGGTTTTACTGTTACAGAGGACATATTTTTCTAATCTGTTGGTAGTGTAGAAGCAGGTTCACAATAAAGTAAGAAGAAAGAAACTGGTGTAGGGAAGAATGAAATTTGAAGATAATTCATTGTTCAGTGCTTGACTGAATTATGTGGAATATATATACATACTTTATTTTTTTTGTTTGTTTCCATGGTTCTCAGAAATCACAGTCCTAATGACATATTCCTTCTATTATAGTGAAACAGAGGGTTTCAGCTGAGATGCATCCCTACCAAATTACTTAACATTGTGCAGAAACATGATGGTAGATTTGAAGAAACTACTAAAGACCTGGAAAACAGATCTTGGAGAGATTTCCACTTGAAATTCAATAAGCAGGGTTAGGGTTGAGGAAGAGATGTAAATCATAGCAATATATTCTGGGAGGTTGTGCCCTCAGGCAACTTCAGAGAGTGGGGAGATATGTTAAAAAAGGGGAAGCCTGAGGCAGAAGTGAGGACTATGTGTATTGCTGCTGCTGCTGATGATGATGATAAGGAGGAGTAGGAGCAAGTGAATGGTAGAGAAAGCAAGAGAAAAAAACAAAACAAAACAAACAAACAGAATTAAATCTCAGTAAAGGAGTCCATGACACTAATGTTAAATTGTTAAAATGTTAAAAGCAGTTAAATGGGAGGAGTAGCTCCCAGTATCCTTGTTTTGGTACATTTTGTATCCTAGCAGGCAGAGGAAGAAGAAAAATGTTGAGAACAGCTGCTTAAAAAAGTTTATAACTTTTATGTTTATGATGAGAAAAATATGTTATTTTTAGCTTGAGTATTGCCACATCATTGATTTTTAGCCTAACTAGTGAATTTTAAGAAGATTTTAAGACTTGCATGTAAAATCCCAAGAGGGCTCAGTTGTGCTAATGTCTAAAATGAAGAAAATGTTCATGTGGGTAAAATGTGTTATGTGTTAGGTGACCACATCACATCATTTTATGATCCAACTTATCTATTCATCTTCTAGAATATGTGTTAGTGTATTATAGTAAATTAATCCTGGGAGGAAAAAATCTCTAGGACTACCTACAGAAAAAGAACATTAATTAAAATTAGATAATCATGTTTTGTACATCTGCCAACTATTAATATTGTGATGAGAAAGAAAAGGGATGTTTATTATGGCAATTGATAACATTGTTAGATTCAGAAACAACAGAGTATTATATCATTTCAAGAAAATCAGCCTTTGAACATCCAAGGCTTCTTAGAACAGTATCTTTTAGTCTCAAAGGACCTTTCAGTATATTTCCATTTCCTGAGGCCAAATTTGATATCTATCAGCATTATTTAATGTGACAGGTTGGGAGTAATTAGATGGATGCTCCAGGATGCTGAGCAGTCTGTTGGGGCACCCAACAATTCAGGAAGCACTGAAGACATAGAATGCACTTAGTACAGACAACATGCCAGGGCAATAATACCAAGAGGGTAATAGGGCCTAGAGTCTTTCATAAAAGGGACTGGCATCATCAAAAGTAGATAGCACCACCATGGTCTTATAATTCTAAAATAATATAAATCAATATAAGCCTGGTATGACAGAAGAGGCCTTAGAAAATGGAAACAGAGGATGAAGCATAAGGGAGTACAAGTAAGGGATGATAAGGGATGAGGCTTGACACTAGGGATTTGATGGCTGTAAGCAACTTGCTAGTGGTCAGTTAAAGAAATGCAGACCTGGAGTTGGACAAAACTGATCTTAAATGTAAAAAAAGAACAAAGAAATAGTATCCCACTTACTAAAAGCCACCACATATAATACATTCAGATGTAATGTGGAGCTGCAACCCAGTGAAGGGGAAGAAAGATATAAAGGCATGTTAGCAAACATATAAACATGACCCTAAGTGGATCCTGGAACAAGGAAGATGAATCCACTGGAATAAATATATTTCTCCTGGAGAAGGACTCCTGCTGCCAACACTGGTATAAAACCTCTTAGAGAAAAAGGGTAAGCATAACATCTGGAAAAGTGTTAGACACCAAGAAATGTGTGTATAACAACCTTAACTGTATTGTTGTTGAAATATTTTCTGCATTAATGATTGTTAAGATTTCATTTATACTATACATTTTTGTCACTATACAGACACTATATCTCAGTTGTGCCCAGTGACAGGACGAGAGGCAATGAGCACAAACTGAAGCACAGTAAATTCTGGATTAATGTGGGGAGTGACTTTGCTATGAGGGTGACAGAGAACTAGAACAGAGAGGTTGTAGAGTCTCTTTCTCTGGAAATATTCAAAACCTGCCTGGATGCCATCCTGCTCAATTTGCTCTAGGTGGTTATGCTTGGCAGGGGGGTTGGACTAGATGATCTTCAGAAGTCCTTTCCAACCTCAGCCTTTCTGTGATTCTGAGAATAAATATGCTGGTTAATAAGAGGACCCCTTTAATAGTAAATGAGAGCCTTACTGTGTCAGCAGATTATGTTTCCCCTCAATATATGTGATGTCTGTGCTCTGAGACATAAAAAATGCAATTTTGTGTGACCTAACATGAGCCATATAAAAACTTGATGTTCATTCTAACCCCTGTTAAAACCACCAAAGTGAATCAAGCACCTTTAGAGTATGGTTCATTCCAACTTAAAAAACAAACAAACTATAAAAAATATCATTGCTAAGATGCAATTAATTGTTCCTGGGAAGCTTCAATTTCTTCTAACTAAACAGGGCAAACTAAACAAAGAGTTCAGGTTAAACACAGAACTCTATGCAAGTAACACAAGGCTGGTCAACGAAGAATATCTGAAAGTTTGTCAAATTAATAGATTAAAAGTAACCAGAGAATATAGTCTTACCACAGATTTATCTTCAGAAGCATTCATTTTGCAGAAATCTAGAAAAGCTAATCGATAAAAACAATATATTTTTTTAGTCTGTTTTTTTACTGTCAAGGTAGTAAACCATGTTTTTGAAATGACTAGTTACTGTTACAATGAAATAAAAGCTACTTCAATAGTGATGTATTCCTACGTACTTTTTTAGAGATTTCGTTACGGATATGACAGCTAAAACTCTAAAATGGACAGTGGTTAATATAATCTTTTAATTTTTCCTAAAGTGTATTTTTATTTTCACCTGTAATCTCCATTCGTTTTTGAAAATGTCCTTAATTTAAAAGATTGGAGTTTGATGAGGCCAAGCCATGCCAGACTAGAACTAACATATGATAAGAGTGTCTGCAGGGTGCATCATGTTACAAGAAAGCAGCTTCATACTTGAACTCAAACATTAGTCTTTTACTGACCAAATTTCTTGGATGTTGCCTGTGGGTAGGTATTGATCTTAAAGCATGTTGGGGTGTGGAAAAGGAGCAAAGTGAAGCTGAGCTGCTACTTGGAGCAGGAAGACAGTTCAAGTGAGGGTTGCTCTCTGGGAGGTATTAAAATATCAAACAGCAAATCTTTGGTATGACAAAATTTGAATTGCTTTGAGAATGATGTGGAGACATTATAGGGCCAACAGCACAGGAACACTAAGCTTTCATTTGCCTTCAGGAACATACTACACTTTAATGAATCATAGAATCATTCAGGTTGGAAAAGGCCTTTAAGATCATCTAGTCCAATCTTTATCCTAGTACTAAAATCCACCACTAAACCATGATACTTGTTTAACATGCTACTGAAGGTCTTAAAGGTATCATTTGTAAATGCTAATGGTAAATGATATCAAATGCCATGACAGCAGATGTATTAAATGAATTGGTTGTATGCAGGTCAATCGACATTATGAATGGGTTGTATGCAGGTCAATCAACATTATTTTATAATTCTTTAATTATTACCTTTTAATAGAATCAATATTTTCAGATTTTTTAAACATACTAATTTTCCTATACTTATTTGGAAGAATAATGAAAACTGTGCAATGAGTTCTAGCATCTTTTCTCCATCAGTGATAATTAGCTACTAGTCCAGGGAGAAAGATTAGTATAGTGAATAGTGGTGTTATTAATCCTGTGACTTTCTGTGTGGAAAATATTTCACAGACCACTAACATTTAGTGGCATATGTGGAAGATGGCATTTATGCTCTGTCTCAAAAATTGTTTTCAGAGTTTCCTGCCTAGCAACATAGACCTATATATCCCTATGGCTAGCACATCTCTTCTTGATTGAACAGACCGGGATGCATGGGCAGGAGAAAAATGTGAGTATGGCACATGATAGGCATGTGATACTGAAAGTCTCCCTGCCCAGTGACAGTGGTCTTGACCAATTGGAAATAAGAGCATACATCGTGATGAACTGGCTACATGCCATTACCTTGGAAAACAGGTAAAAAGACCACGAGGGGAACACTACAAAAAGACAGTGCCTTTTCAATACACGAGGGATCTTCCCCACTGCAACTTGAAGACAACAGACCAATAGGATGGTGGATCGATGGTGGTGACTATCCTTTGCAATCTATCAGATACCTTTGCTTATATTTCAATATCTTTTCTGTCAACCCTCCTTTCTTAAATCTTGCATCTCTTTTGATATATTTATACAAAAGTAATTAACTGGCAGACAACACTTGACCTTGCTTGTGTCTTAATCTTGGTGTGGGTGACTCGCAGTCCTCTGAGCAATCAGAGGACAATCAAAATGGGACAATCAAAATGGGACAGAATGTCATTATAGAAGAGCCTCAAATTTAATTCTTTAAGGAAGCTTGTACTTCTGGTGAAGGGATTCCAAATGAGAAAGTTAGATACTTGTTTTACTGGTTTTACTGCATGTAAAATGACATTATAAGTTGGTATACATTAAATACTTTTTAAAAGCATGCGAGTGCACAGCATAAAGGATTATTGTCTGTTTTAACTTTTTCTGTCTCCCATAGTACGTTAGATGAAAGCTGCTGGATGGAAGGGGTGAAATCACTCCTGAGTACAACTGAAGCTGCTGGAATACAAGCAGAGCTGCAAGTAACAAGGTGGGCGATATGAGCATACAGAGAAACAGAGAAAACATACGAGCTAAAGCACCCTGGTGAAGGACAGAGACAGATTTTTTCTGTGGTCTCAGGAAGAAAAGCATAGGAATTGCTTCAGTGCAGAGAACTGGGCTGACAAAAGACCTGTTAGAGAACTGATAGCAAAATTGGAGGAAAGGACACAAAAAAGGTCTTTGTGTTTTAATCTGTCCTAGTATTAATGTATCTCTTTATAAGCTAATTGTTCTCATGCTTTTATAAAACCCAGCTTTAGCAGTTTAAAGCCCTTCTTTCTTAAAGAGCAGGCAGGCCTGCTTCAAAGCTTTGGCTGACTCAGGATATGTCACATTTTCTAACTTTTTTTTCCTACTCTGTAGTGGAGAAGGGTAGTATATAGTATAGTATCATATTGTATCATACTGTATTGTATCATATTGTATCGTATAGTATAATTATAATACACTCAGTACAAGTTAGCTAGAACAAAAGATAATTGTGTAGTCTACTAAAAAAAGGTACTAATTACCTTAATCTTGACTTAGAGGGTAAGAAAAACTCTTAAACAAAACAAAACTAAATATTGGAGAACATGGAAGACAAAACAAAAATACTACTAGAAGCAGAAAATGGACATGTGTTTGCAAGTATTTCACTTATAGCTGCCTATCTGATTTTAAAACTGCTTGAATTTCAGAGTTTACAAAAACAAATGCAATCTTAATTAATTAATTGAAGAGTGAGAGCTCTTCTGCCCTTTTCAATATACAGTGTTACCAGTCAAGACAGCTCCACTCAATTTGCTATGTGATTTTTTACTGCACGAATTCTTAGGAACTATATCCGAACTGTAAACATTAACTAAATGAATTATTGAGTTATTTAAGTGTGGTACACTAATGTACTGTTTCTGATGCTGGATGACTACAGATCACTCCCAAGGCATTATTCTTGAAGACAGAGCTAAACAGCATGATAGCTTCTAGCTATACCTTCTTGTCTCACGTGTTGTTTAACAAACACTGTCATGCTTGTGCTGCTGTTAAGGCTGAGGATGAACTGGAATGATGACTAATTTACTGATTTACTAATATCCCTTCCTTATGTTGTTATTTTTATGCTTGCAGTGGTTTTCTGGACCACAAGTTTGACAGATTTGTCTTCCTAAATAAGAAGAGGGTGAATGTTAGTACTTACTATGTATAACATAGCATTAGCATAGTATTAACTATGAGAGTTATGAGCTCTTGATGCCTTCTTGATGAAAAGTATGATGTTCATGGAAAGAGTTTCATTCTCCTCTGTCTCAGGTATAAGTTGCTAGCTTGTTTTCAATATATTTTCATATCATAGACCATTTCTCCCATACTGCCAGCTGCAGTCTAGCAGCGGCCCCCAGCCCCATGCACACAAAGGGCTGCTGTTTGTCAGGCAGTGACTGGTGATGGTGGTGGTGTCACCCAGTGGGGCCATTCCCAGAGCTGAAGCTAAGGGCAATACACTGGGCCCTGGTGCAGGGATTACACCAGTGAAATCCAACTAAGACAAAGGGCAGGCTGAGCCCCTGCCCCTCACTGTTGTGTCAGATTGTGAGCTTCTACTGGTAACAGCAAAAATCACATATTCAGTGGGCCACACAAGCATTACACACACTCACAGGTGCAAGACATTGTCAGCCAGCTAATCAGTAGCATACTTGTCCTCTAAGTGGCAAAGAAAAAGGTAATCTGATGTGTATATACTGAAGGTCTTGTGATATTCACTTTAGAAAGCACTTCAGTTTGTGCATCAACCTATCACCTTGCTATGCAAACCTGTATCTTGTTGACTTTACTCATACTGCTATGGAAAAATGTTATTTCATTTAGAACACTGTTTTGGAAGATAAAGTGTACAGAGCCTTGTAAAGTATGATTCATCCTCTAAGTCCACCTGATGCAAAAAAAAATAGTTTTTTCTTTATAATTTCTCTTCATTCTGTTCTATTTTCAAACTATGTTCTGTTCTTTCTTCATATCCTTGATCTCTACTCACTTCTAAATATACTGAGCTTATTCTTCTATCTATTCAGTTTGACATGTCAAACTTACAACTTACAACTGTACACCTTACAACAATCGCTAAACTCTGCAGAAAAGACAAATTCTTCAGGACTCATTCCATAACTATTATTTCATACAACTCTTCAACTTACTGAGGTTCCAAGTAGCATTCTCATATCCTTAGCCTCACCTATCCTTTGGTAGAGAGGCTCTAATTCATAAACATAATTCTGTAGTTTTAGCTTCTAGAATATCAGCAGACATGAGATCTGGACATTAGAGGAGATTGAAACCTAGCTTTTATTTGAAAACATGTACTTCAATTGTACATGTACAAACATGTACTTAAATATTCAGCTGTGCTCTGATGTGACTGAAACCTTACTTCTTTTCCACCTTTACAGTAAACATTGTTTCCAGTAGAAATTGTTGCATTGTTCAAATTTCCCCAAGGTGAATGAGACTACATATGTGCAAATTTATTTTTTATTTTTTGAAAGAATATTAGAATACGTTTTATCTGTTTTGGGTAATTTTACCTCAAGAACAAATTACATAATTGACTCTTGAAGTAAATAAATGAGTATTTAAATATCGTAATTTAGTCCCCACTGACAGGTGATTTATTGTTTATTTGAAATTAGTTCTGCTTTTGCTGTAGCTGTTTTTAGCTTGTTTTAAGTTTTGATTTCCTTCAGATTTCCTCAGAGAAGTGGAAAGCCATTTGGATGGATTAAATTATGAGACAGGCTGAAAGAGAGAATCATGAACTGTGATTTGTCAGAATTGTCTTTGGAAGTGATTTAGCAAGAGAAGAACATTTATGCGCAAGTATGTGCACATTTATTTAAATTCTGTTTTATGAGTGGGACATAAATTTACTGGAATGGGCCACCAATTCAGCCACCAGACTGAGGTGGGGTCACCTGTACACAGAGGCTTCTCCCCTGAGTCTGCTCAGTTCCTACAACGGAAGAAGAAATCTATCCTTGACTTTTGTTGTTGTTGTTGTCGTTGTTGTTTAAAGTGACAGAATATATCAACTGAAACCACCAAACAACAGTGATTCAGTTTGTTACCAACACCTTTTAAATGCTCTGCTGAATGGGTGCCATTATTCCATAGCGCTCATTTTGGTTAAAATGCTGTGTCATACTGATAACAGTACCTCTTATTTACGGTTTCTTATGCCTCAGTTATGACTGAGAGCCTTCTATTCTGAATTTACTATCATATTGCATACTATCATTAAACACTTCGAATACTCCTATAAAAATGATGAAGGTACTGCTGTTATTGAGTCATGATGTATGGTTACAGTTAATACTATTACTATATATTGGGTTTATGTGGTGAGGGCTTGGTAGCAGGGGGAGATACAGGGGTGGCCTCTGTGAGCAGAGCCCAGCAGCTGCCCCATGTCAGATCAGAGCCAGCTCCAGACGGCTCCAAAAGGGACCCATTGCTGGCCAGAGTCAAGCCAGGGAGCAACACTGGGTAGGCCTCTGGGAGAGCAGATTGAAGAAAGGGGAAAAACTGCTGTGCAACAGCAGGTGGGAGACTGAGGAGAGAAAAAATAGGAGACAAACAGACTTGCAGACCCCACGGTCAGTGCAGAAGGAGGGCAGGAGGTGCTCCAGGCATGCACCAGAAATTCCCCTGCAGCCTTTGGAGGCCCCTGGTGGAGCATATCTCCACACTGCAGCCTGTGGAGGAGCCCCGGGTTGATCAGGTGGATGAGTCTGTGGAGAGGAGCCGACGTAGGAGCAGGGAGTCTGGGGGGAGCTGGCGTCCGTGGGGGACCCGTGCTGGAGCAGTTTGCTCCTGATGGATGGACCCGATGCTACGGAGTCATGTGGGAGCAGTTCTTGAAGAGCTGCTGCCTGTGGGCAGCCCCCGTAGGCTCAGTTCGGGAAGGACGGCATCCCAAGGGAGGGACCCCACGTGGAGTAGGGGCAGAGAGCGACTGTGAAGGAGCGGTAGAGATAAAGAGCTGGGGACTGACCACAGCCCCCATTCCCACTTTCCCCTGCACTGCTTGGAGGGAGAAGGTAGAAGAGGGTGAATGGAGAGGAACGTGGTTTTGGTTTGCTTTTATTTTCTCAGTTCTAGTCTGCTAGTGATAGGCAATACATTATATTAATCTCCTTATGCTGTGTGTGTTTTGCCCACGACAATAATTGTTGTGTGGTCTCCATGTTCTTATCTCAACCCTTGAGCCTCTTCCATCATGCTTACTCTTCTTTTTTTCTTTTGAGGAGGGGGAGTGAAAGAGCGCTTGTGGTGGTGTTCAGCTGCGTAACAGGGTAAAACCACCACATGCTATTAATTAAAGTGGGGAAGATGTTTTTCAAAAGTATGTTCTATTCATCTCTGTAAATCTTTTATGCCTGTGAGAGATGCATGTGCACATTTATGTACAGAGGCTGCTTTTAAGACCTCTGATTAAGCAAAGCTTTGAAAAAGCTAGTTACTGATACAACCCAACAATAAAGTATATAGAAAATTACAATCTGTGCATTTGAAGGCATATAGTTCTGATTAGATGTATATAATTATAAATATTTAGCAGTTGTGGTTTTTTGACTAGGCAGATACAATATGGAAATATTTTTCTAATGTGAAACCACATTATGTGTCTTGGTTACTGAGCTCAAGCTTCAATGCACATAAGCTAGAGTTGTTTTTTTATGATTATGGTCAATGTGCTGGAAGGCTCAATGGATTTTCATTCTCAGAACACTCTCCTATTATATTTATATATTGTCGTAAGACACAGAACAAGAATCAAACTGATTGAAATATGGCAAAACTCCCAGTGTCCAACTCCCTCTCCTTGAAAAGTGAAAGAAGATCTCTTTTGCTAATGGCTTATTTATAAAGTTCAGAATTGCAAGAATTATTCTGAGTAGTAAACTAAATAATCAATCAACAATCATTCTTTGCCCTGCACTGAACTTGTGGCATATTTTGCAGGAAACAACACCAAAGTTAAGGATAAATTTCAAAATGAACCGCGGGTTAAAGGTAATTTGCAAACTACTTAAATTTCTTTACTTATTTGGAACTGCCGTATAGACCAATTTTTAATGTACAGACAATGTAATTGGTCTCAATTTTTCCACATAATAATGGTCAAAAATGGAAATTCTAAATTGAAATTACATGATAAAAGGCCTAAAGGAGTTACATTCTTTAATATACAATACTTTTTCAACACTTATTAATGTCAATCAGGCTGCCATTCGCTTGAAACAATGTAAAGATTTTCTAAGAATGAAAGACTGAAATGAAAAGAGGCTTGCTTTCAAAAGGAAGTATCCTATATTTTGATGACTTTGATTCATTACTGTGTGGACAAAGTTAAATTCAAGATAATGCTGAAAGGTGTACTATCTGTTAACTTCAGAGTGATTAATAACAAGGCAAGATATCAGGTATCTCAGAGCTGAGAACCCATGAGCTTGGGAGAAAGCTGAAAAGCTGGAGGGAAGAAATAAGTCATAGTAACAAAACAAGATGAAGAAGCAATGTAGTTCTCTTGACTGTAGATTGATATGCTCCTGTGGTCATGTTTAGTGTCAAAAGAAATTTCAAATTACTGCTCCTGTATACTACAGTTTTACATTTGAACGAGCTACCACAACTTGACCAGTAAGCACTGAGGGCTTAACTAAGAGAAATAACGGATTTAAGTATCAAACTAAAGAAATTATTCCCTAGAGTGAGTGCACAAAAACAACACAAGTTCAGATATAGGAAAAGTAACAGCAGCAATTATGTTCCATTACCATAGTATTTAAAAAGGAATTGAACTGTTGAGCAGATAGAATTGTAGGTGTATGATATGTAAGTTAAATCAGTAAAAAGTACAGAATTATATTTTCAATTTGTTTTATAAATCTAGTGTTCAATCCTCTCAATGCATTGTCAGAATAAAAATATGAGTTTACATTCTACAAGGATATCCCTCAAACAAAAGGAAAAATATTTAAAATTAATCTCAACAGCATTCTATACAAAGTGTTACTCTACGTTGTTAACTTTTCTGCATTTGCAGTCATTTCCGTCATTAAAAAAACCTACCACAGCATTCCTTTAAAGGGATGAATTCCATGTATGTTAATAGGCATCCACAAAAGCTTCTGTCTTGTACAACAGTTTAAGACAGTATATTAAGGCTTTTTGTACTTTTAATGAATTCCATTTCAGGAACTGTTCTGATAGTTTCTTTTTATAGAACAATAACAACAAAATAAGAAGTACCCTACTGTCATAAGCAAATCATTCTTTACTTGTCAAGTGTTGATAATACGGTGCCTGCTAAGTGATCTTCTACAAAATTAATTGACTAGAGAGTACCTGCTGATTTTAAAGGCCAATAATAACAGTAAGAAATTGTGAATCTGAAGTTTTCATACCGAACACTTATTAAGCTCTTTATTCCTGTCGTGAAAGACATTTCTTTTGGACAAATCAAGCTATGTGTGTACATCCACATTCTGTATCTATATATGGTAACAGAATACTTCAAGGTACAGTGCTCAGATCTACATGGAAACCTGGATGTGGAAGATCATGTGATCTACAGCCTAGGTCTCATAAAAGCTTCAGAGTTAAGGACAAGGCTTTGGTAACTAACTTCTCTCTATATAAATAACTGTGGTAAAATATCCTCCAAACAGCTATCATCAAGACACCCACAGTTTATAGGCATCATGTTTTCTGTATTCTATATTTGTCTAACATGCAGATGCCATATTTAGGCTAGAGCTACTCCAGTTTGATTATTCATTGCCCGTCTTCAGTGCTGTAACTGAGATAATAGAGCCAAAAGATATTTATTCACTTCTAATTGAAGTAACATACACCAAGGACATCTGCTTATCTATTTTTTCACACTCTAATGCTACTATAACCATGTTCAGTGAGGATACAAAAATTAGGAGCCTCCATAAATTGCCAGAAAAGCTCAATAAACTATACATAATTAGATAAAGTCATGCATATTAAGAATGCACAAAGAATTCAGTCCACAGCATGAGAAGCTACAGTTACATGCAATCGTGGTTAATTTTAATAAAACTGAACTCTAGCCACTTTCTGGAGGAGGTCATATTATTCTCACAAAAACTTACTGCAGAAAGTTTGTATGTTTGGTTCACAATTTTTTTTTTAAACATAGATATTACAAAAATATCTTTATATAGATATACAATTACAGAAGTGGTCACTGTATAGACAGTCTTTCAGGAACTTCATTGTCTTTAAAAGATTTAATGATTATTTAATAGGTATAATTTAATAAATTTTAATTTATTATAAATAATACAGTCACAAAGTACAAAAATGTATTTTAAATTGGAGTACAGTGATAGATGCAGTTTGGCTATTTCTTTTTACATAAAACTAAATAGAAATTTGAGTTCCTCTTACCCAACAAAGCTACAGTAATCTTGCAGCTCCAATTCAGTCCATTCAAAACATATTTCTTGCAGTTCTAAATGTGTATTAATTTATGGTATACTGTTTGACTCTGGGTTTGAGTCTTTTGTAAATGATCACTGGAATAAATCCATAAAATCATGTCGGTCACACTGAAAAATGAGCTTGATACAAATGGGAGTCTATAATCACAAATTACTAAAATGTGTTAGGGACAGCTTTTTGCTATGGAATATGGCTTTTAAAATACTTGATAATTGCAGCAGGCAATTCAGTGGAGCATGTGCAGAGTTCTACAATTAGATAACAATATTAATATGTGTAATGACTTGCTAAATAACATTATTTAGAAAAGAGTTTCATGCTTTTAGAGCATCATACTCAAAATGTGAATCAGTAATTTCTTGCTCTTGAAAAAATAACTTGTATAAATTGAAATATTTTCTGTATAAAGAAAAAAATATTTTATGTGAAATATTTTCTCTTCTACTCTTTAGGTGTAGTTTCTGATTTGTGGCACTAGCTGCCTGCTGGATTTTGGATTGAAATTAAGGCAGCAGTGATTCTTTGCAAAGCCCTAAGGGCTTGGAAACTGTGCTTTTTCCTATTTGGTACTGTTACAGTTCTGAGCAGTGGACACACGTAAAAGACTAAAAATAGACAGAATGTGTAGACACTTTTGCATTTTCTGCTATTAAATATAAGAAATATATATTCGTTGACCATATTCAAACAATTTGCATTTTACTGTCTTTTTTATTTATTTATTTATTTTCAATTATCTATGCCAATATGTAATTAACAGATAGGAAAATAGGAATGGGATCACACAATTTTTCTTGCTGTGATCGTACAATTTGAATATATATTCAGAATCAGTGCCACACCTTTCCTTTTATTTTTGACTATATCAACTCCTACAGTGCAGAAACATAGCAAAAGTGAAAGCAGATGTCATAGTTAGAATTTAGAAATGCTTCACTAGCAAATCTCAGCTGGAAGACTTTGAAGCTGCATAGGTTGGCAAAACGGAGGAAGGAAAAGAACAATATGCAATTACTGACAAATAAATCCACTACGTAAAGAACTAGTAGGCCAATAGTTGGTGTTGCAAAGAACCTGCTGGTTCCTGTGTTCCTCTTGTGGCAATACACTCACTATGATGAAAGAACACAGGAGGTCATAAAAGTTTTTGTTTGTTTTTACAATTGAAGGTAAATAATGAAGGGAATAAATGTTATGAAATAGCAAAGCCTTTACTTCCTTTATTGGAAAGTTTAATGTGAACATATGATCAAAGTTTGTGAAGCTTAAAGATCAGCATAGTCTTAGAGAAGAAAAGTAGTATACTAAAGTTTTGGGTGGCCATTAATAGAGAATCATAGAATAATAAAATGGTTTGGTTTGGAAAGGACCTTAAATTTCATTTAGTGTCTTGCCAACGGCAGGTACACCTTCCAATAGATCATCTTGCCCAAAGCCCCACCCAACCTGGCCTTGAACATTTCCAGGAATGGGACATTCACAGCTTTTCTGGGTAACCTGTTCCAGTGCCTCACTACCCTCGTAGCAAATAATTTCTTCCCAATGTCTAATCTAAATCTACCCTCTTTCAATTTAAAACAGCTACTCCTTGTGCTGTCACTACACTCCCTGATAAAGAGTCTGTTGCCTTTAAGGACTGGAAGGCCACTATAAGGTCTCCTTCTCTTCTCTAGACTCAGTAACCTCAACTTTCTCAGCCAGTCATTGTACAGGAGGTGCTCCAGTCCTCTGATCATCTCTGTGGCCCACCTCTAACCCTCTCTAACAGGTCTCTAACAGTCTTTCTTAAACTGCGGGCCCCAGAGCTAATTCAGTACTCCAGGTGGGGTCTTACAAGAGCAGAGCAGGGCTTGGGAGAATCGCCTCCTTTGACCTGCTAGCTATGCATCTTTTGATGCAGACCAGTTGGCTTTCTGGGCTGCAAGAGCAAGTTGCTGGTTCATGTCGAGCTTTTTATCCACCAGTATCCCCAAGTCCTTTTCTGCAGGGCCACTATCCATCCATTCATCTCCAAGTCTGTACTGATGTTTGGGATTGACTTGACCCAGGTGTAGCAGCTTGTACTTGGCCATGTTGAACTTCATGAAGTTCATGTGGGCCCCTGTTTTTCTTGCTTTTAGTGTGACTTCTTTGAACTGAGGTGACCAGAACTGTTTCAGAAGACACAACTGCAAGTTAATTCACTTACAAAAAAAAAAAAAAAATGTCTATTTAAACATGTTCTGAAGAAAACAATTTATGTTGGAACCATCAGTCACAAACTGCACAATTCAAAAATGCATGAATGAAAACCACAGGTGTTCTAAAATATAAACAAGGCAAACATTTATGACATAGCTTTGATTTAAATCAACACTGGTTCTATTTCAGTTAGATTACATGCTCAACCTAAAAATAAAATTAAAAAAAAAAAAGTGAGAAAAAGTGAATCATTACAGAAAGTGCTGATCAATGAAAAAAAAAAAGTTTCATGAGAAGGATTTACAAAGGCAATTTTAATGAATTTTGAGTTCAGCTTAAGGAAAAAAATACAGATAATATGATAGCAATTTTCAAGTACAAAAAGTGCTGCTGAACGAAATACTCTGTGCCTGTAAGACTGTAAAATCTTCTGTACTGACCCTGGTCAAAGACCATGGTACACCAAACAGTTTGTAATCCACATAACAGCTGCCCTTAGTAGCTACAGGGCTGTGCTATGCTGCACATACAGTGTAGCCTTCAGGCCTGTTATGCTGTGCATAACCTTTGGCTTCAGGATAAACTTAGCTGCTGCATTCTAACAGGGGAAGCTTCCTGAACCTTCTGGGGCAAAATACCTTTGTGACAGGAGGCACTAAAGAAAAGGCAAGGCAGACTTTAACTAGGAATTATATGGTAGTAACCTTGTTGTAGCCTTACAAAAGGAAATATTCCTTCCTATAAGGAATAATGCAAGTAATACCTGATCCTGTACTGGAGAAGGCTGATGGAGTAGATGACACTGGGAAAACTTTAATGTTATATTTATTTGACTTTTGTCAGTAAAAATACAAGTATCTCAGGCAGCATGCACTGCCTCAGAATAGGTTCTTTGTTTTGCCAAAGACAAATGTGAGAAGAATTTTTTGTTTGTTTGCTTTTGTTTTTGTTTTTAATAAAAAGTGATTTTGTCAGAGCACTATTAAATATAGATATGGCACAAAGCTTGACCAAAATGTAAAAACAGGAAAACAAAAAAGCTGCATATAGGAAAGACTTAAAATGTTAATGAGGAATAGCATATGTCAACAAAATTCCAAACAATATCATGTCAAACACCTCTGCAGTGACTTTAAACTATATATCCCCTATGATGGTGCTGTTGCACAACATTTCAATGGAGATGATCAAATTCTGCCAACTGATGGAAGAGAAATCCTGAATCACTGGTGCAAAATGAATAACTCAACACCATTAAATCATTCATCTATCATTTCTGACAAAATGTTAAATGAAATTTATGTTGCCCATCACAAAGCTGAAAGCAGCTGTACCCCTCTGTGATATACCTGACTACCAAACAGATGCAATAAAGCAGTTCAACAGAAACTTACAGTATTCCCACCAATATATGGAAATATTGGAGGCACTAGTGTGTCAGCAAAAGTGTATTTTTGATTGACTTCATATAAAAAATGACATTTTTTTTCACAAGAAAATATAATGTTCATCCCACAAAGAGAAACATGACCTCATGCATGATAACTACCGTATTGATTCTCTCAGTGGTAGAATTGTTATAAAAGAATACCAAGTGACAGTGATGATGCAATAAACTCATTCTAACCTATCAGTTCAGTTTCTGAACAAGCTGATATGTTTTTTTTTTTTTTTTTTGCAACAAGGGATATTTAGGAAAAATGTGTACTACTACATTACTGTCGGCTATCAGATTCTCTGGTGGCTGCAGGAAAATATAATTCAGGCAAGTTTTGGAATATATTTCTTTTAATTTGCAGAAGGTAAGGGGACAGGTCCTTAAAGCAGGCTGCTTAGGTCTTTTTAGTCAAAAACAGTTACAATGGAATAGTTTGTGCTATATCAAAATTTATATAATCATTGTACCATCAGCTGTTCTTTCTCAAATAATTATGCATGTATTAGGATGCCTCATTAACTCTTTTGATCACAAGAGTAAGGCATTAAACGTGCACTTCAGCATAAAGGAAATTAAAGTCTTGATCCAGCTTCACAACTCTGAAATTCTAGAAGATGCTAAAATGTCAGTTAGACCCATGCATTGACACTGAGGCACTCAAAAATCGGAGAGAATTTAGCTAGGCTGTCAAAATAACTGATAAAATGGACATGGGTGACAATGAAATCTGGTTCAGTTTTGGGACTTTAAAAACTCATATTTGGAATAAAGAAAAAATAAAATAAAATTATTTTGAATTAAAGTGTGTTCTGCTCACTTTTCAAAACCATTTTTATGTAAGGTGCAGAAGTTAGAAACTTGCAGTCATCAGAATAAACATTTCAATGCTTTCCACATGAGCCTGTATGAATATTGAAATCAACAGAACGGCTATCTGTTTCTTTGGGAACAAATATGCTGGTCCAGGCATCTGCATGTCAGATAACAGATTGCTCAAATCTATTTTCACTGGCAAAGTAATAAACAGTAAATGGCTGAAAATAAGTTTGATGAAACATTAAATGGCCACACTCAATCTTTAGTGCAGTGGTAGCAGTACCACTGCAAAATGGAATGCTAAAGTCTAAGGGTAATTTGCTGAGTCACAGAACCACCTGTATTGATATTGCCAGGACCTTCAAGCAATATCTTTCAAACAACATGGACGAAAGACAACATTCAAACTGACAGCAGTGAAAAGTACATAATGTTTTTATGGTATTTATGGTAATAATTATCTACAAATCAGTGTTATAAATTTCTATGGCTACAAAAAAGGACTAAGTTCTCATGAGGAAGACACAAAGCTGAGTCTTCACATACTGAGTTAGTAGTGACTCTGTGAATAAATTCCTGTAAAACCCATATGTTTAAAGAAACACATAAGACAGTTTGAGATTTAGGATATTTTGATGGAAGTCTGGCCCTGCAGAGCTTTGGAGGAAAACAAACAAACAAACAAAAAAACCACTTGTTTTGTTCAGGATGAGTAGAACTTTCATGAGTTGTGGTGATGAAATGTAGGTCAAACTATCTAATTTTTGTAGAAAAAAAATGTTTGTGAACTGGTTTAATTTTTATTTTAAAGCTGGAGTGTTTTTTTTTTTTTTAATATAATTCTGGAAAAAATAGTAATAGTATATGCTGCAATCAAAATATCTAAGCACATATAACTGTTACCATTTCTCCCTGAATGTTGATGATATGATTTCAAGCTGATTTTGCAAATCTGATCTACTAAGTGAAAAAAGCCAGCACAAGATTAGTTTGTGGGGATGAAGCCAAGGGAAATAACACATGCTCATACAAACTAAATATTTACCTCATTATCATCTGTGCTGCTGGTATGTTATTTCCTGTGACATGTAGCAGACAATAGGTAGTTTGGTGTGAAGGCTTTTAAAAAGCTAACTAACCTCATTACAAATCATAGATGTGATACAGACTCTTTTCTGCCAGGAAATACTAACTTATTTATTGTACTACGGAATGCAAATCATCAATTATACCATTGGCTTTTACCTACCATAGGAACTAGATTATCATGTTAGCCTTCTATTATTATTCATTTCTTTCTCTTCTACTTTTATGAAAGATCTTCATTTCCTTCCTACTTGTTTAATAAAGATTAATAAGGTCTTAAATAATCCTTAATTTATCCTACAACATTAACAAGTTCTTAGATAAATCTTGGTTTCTTCTTTAGATCTACACTCCATTGTATTATTGTTAAGTTATATAATTTAGACTTTTTTTCCAGCATTTCTTTCCCTTCGAATAATTTTAACTGTCATTTCCTGTTTTCCATAGTATCCATTTAGGACTCACGGGAGAATGATACTGGATGAACTGAATTTATATTACAGGAGTGACATTATTAACAGGAGGACATTATACTCAGAACATAATGCGGTGGTTTGGGGTATAAAACATTATAATCAAAACATAATTTGGTGGACAAATTTACACTGGAAGTCCTTAATGAATAAAATAGTCTATATCAAGCCAGAATTAGTAGTTCTTTTACAGTTGTTTAGTTGCCACAGAGGTGGGCAACAAACTGCCTTCTGTTGATAAATACAAGTTATAGTTGCTTCATGGAGACACATGAATTAGAGTGACTTCGCTGGACTGCGGAGTCCCATACCCTGTTGAAAACACTATGTCAAGCACTACATCATATAATTGCTTTTGTAAACATGAACAAGCTTTGTTTTGGGAGAGAGAGGATCCACCTGACTAAACAGGGCAAAGGCATCATTGCCAGTAGACAGGCTGACCTGGAAAGGAAAGTTTTAAACTAGAAAAAATGGGGGACCAACAGAAACCCTGTGAGAGAGTGATTGACAAAGGATTGACAAGGATTGACAAGCACAGGGCCTGGAGTGATGTAAATGAAAGGGAACACAAAATCAGTGAAACAGGGTTTAATGGGATCACCTCTGGCATTTTTTCCTGTAAGCAAGGAAATACCAACAAGACACCAGTATGAAAAAAAAAAAAAAAAAAAGAAAAAACAAACCCTAGACCCCTTCTGAGAAAACAATATGTTGGGGTGCCTTTCTGAAGTATCTGTGCACTGATTCACACAGCGTGAAAACTAAAATGAGGAATTTTAGATCTGTGTGTGGTTGCAGGGCTAAGATCTCGTCATTATAGAAACTTGGTGGGATAGATCCCATGACTGGAGTACTTCAGTGGAGGGATACAGACCTTTAGGAAAAACAGGGAAGAAGTGGAGGTGGAGATGCTTTTTATGTGAGAGAACAGCTGGAATGTGTGGAGCTCTCCCTGATGAAGAGCCAACTAAGAGCTTTTGGATTAAAGACCAGACCAGTATGGGTGACGCTGTAGTTGGTGTCTGCTATGGGCTGCTCGACCAGGAAGAATAAGTGGATGAGGCATTCCCTAGATGGTTAGGAGCAGCTTCACATTCACAGGACCTTGTCTTCATGAGAGACTTCAACCGGCCCTATCTCTGCTGAAGGAACAACACATAAGGTGCAAAGAGAAACCATATTGACCAGATGACCTTGAGAGATCCTTTACAGATTCCATCATTCTATGATTTATTTAAATGATATTTTTTTTAATTTTATTTTTAAATGATTTATTTATTTATTTATATTAATAATTTATTTAAAAATTGTCTTAATGTATGTTTCACAAGTTGGATTGTTGGTTTTACAGGACATTCACAGCAGCAAAATTACAGAAGTCTTTCAAAATCTACAGGAAAAAAAAAAAAACTTTGTAAAAAAAATCATTGTTTTCTCATGCTGTATTTTGCTGGGTTACAAGAATAAAGTTGATATAGTCTTCTCTTCCTTTGTGCTTTGCTTGCACAACTTTATTTCCCTTTCATGAGGATAAGCAGAACTTTACAGAATATATCCTGAGTTTCTAATTTAATTACTGTACTTTGTAAATGTGTGAATACCTCTGTATGCAAGTTGAAAATGCCTCTAGTAAAATGTCATAGGATCTCAGTTGCTTTCTTCATGACAGTACTGCACTACTTGCTCTGTATGGATTGCTTTGGGATCAGCGAAATAACAACACTTTCCTCTCCATCTTATTAATATAAGCTTACTTTTTCACAGACTTTGTTTTTAAAAATATTATTATTTTTACTCCTTAAAAGTATATTTTTAATGCTTTTATTACTCTTGTCTTCAAGGTCACCCAAATCTTCCGGTAAAACTTTTCTAATACTCTGTTTTATTGACAGAGCATCCTAACTGGAGCCTTTAGCAGATTTCATTATCACAACTTTACCTTCTGTATTCAAATAATTAATAGGATGATGTTAAATCCATTGCTGATCATCTCTCACACATATTTAACAGTTCACTTGCCCAAGAACCAGTCATTGTAGATTTACATTTCCAAATACAATCTCTTTTTTATACAGTTGTTTGATGTAGATCGTTACTATGATTTCTATGGTTGTGCATAATGTTTTTGCTATCATAGGTGCTATCAAAATTTTATCTCTTCATGAAATCTGATTTTGGCTAGTCAGTCACTTTCTGTTGGAATTTTCCACATACTGTACAATAACTCAATGAGATACATACTATGCAAGTCACTTCTGTATATAGAATTCTACTGTAGTTAGAGCTATCCAGAAAATAAGCTGTGATTTTTGTATGGTACCTGAGCTCTGGCTACCTCTTGGCTCCCACAGTTGAGTGACTTTGGAGCTTCAGCTACATTTCAGGATTCACCTGACATGTTATTTCATCATAAAGTCTTTGGAGAAGACGTATTTTCCTTGCACAATCCTTAGTACAATAACAACTAGAGTTACAGGAAGGAAGGCAGGGAAGAAGGCAGGAAGGAAGAAAAGAAGGAAGGAAAGCAGGAAGGAAGGAAAGCAGGAAAGAAGGAAGGAAGGAAGGAGGGAAGGAAGGAAGGAAGGAAGGAAGGAAGGAAGGAAGGAAGGAAGGAAGGAACGGAGGGATGGAAGGAAGGAAGGAAGGAACGGAGGGACGGAGGGATGGAGAGACGGAGGGAAAAAAAGAAACTGCAAAGTAGCTTCTATTTTTTTCCAATTTCATGACATTCTCTCTTGATCTTTTTTTTTTCTCCTCTTTGTGGCTTTTCTAAGTCATTAGTATCATATCAGTGTGAGATAATAACATCTGTCTTTTATTTTTGATCTTAAACCACAGATTTGATTTCACACTATTTTTATTTTTTTTTATTTGCTTGACATTGAGAATTTTAAACAGTCTTCTGTTTGGAGTGGCAGTACCTTTATTAACTGTGTCATTTTTCTTATTTCCTACAGTATTTGTCAACTTTTTATGATCGCTATTATTTTTAATATTTGTTTGGTCAGAATTTATCAATCTTCAATATCCTTCTTATGGTTTAGTTTTCATATCACCTTGTGTTTTTTTTGTCTCAGTGAATGTAATTTTTAACTCTGTAAGTGAAATGGCAGCACAGACAGAACCAAAAAGAAATATTACATCTCTATATTTTCATCAATATTAACCCAATATATTGCCATGTATGCTTTGCCTTCACCAATCCAACTATGATTGCTAAAGATGAATACTGACAGTCAAACCATAAGCAATCTCTATCTGTTGTATTATCTATCTATCTGGCTATTCATTCTTCAACCCAGTAACCAATCACTTCCATAAAAAGTTCTTTTCTTAGTATTTGCTGTGGCTTATGTCTAATAAAGGATTTCATATTTGAGCTACCTCGTATCCTCTTATTCATCAGCCTTGTTGTGTCTCCTAGACTCTCACGCATGTTTCTCACACTCTCTTTGGACATTTTGCAAACGATGTCTTTGTTTTTATGGTCACATGAACTGTTTCCTTCTTCTTCATATTTATTGTTTGATCTCTGTTATTTCTGTTGTCTTCATGTTGTCTTCAGCTGCTGTTTTTTTTTTTTATTTTTTATTTTATTTTTTAAAATCCTAATTGTTAAACTCAAAATGTCTTTCTCTGATGCCTTATTTCTTCTCAGTCTATTACATGACACCACCATGTAAGCCTGTGTTCCATGAAGGCTCATCATCCTTAACTCATCCTTAAACTCAGTTTTACAGAAAAAAATACTCATTTTCTGCCTTCTCCCCCCCCCCTTCAGTGGGACTACTCTCTTTAGATAGGTTATACAAGAAGTTACTACTAAGTCTTTGCTCTAAATAATTCTAATTCATTGGTTAATACATATAACGTGAAACTGCAAATTGTTCTGGATAACATAACTGTACAGGGCTGTCAAGAAAATAAAATGCATACTCTGTTCTGGTTCTTTGGAAGGAAGTGGAAACACTTCTGTGGGTTTCTACTGCTTATCATATTTCATATATTCTTCCTTTGATAGAGATTATTTAAGCAGCATGCTTTGCAGCTGTAAGAGAAGTAGCATGTACCTTTCTTTTAAAAATGCGTTTTATAGAACTGGCTACCTCATAAATGCAGATTATTGATGACATTCCCTTTCATGATGCATCTAGCAGGTGCTGAAACAATGAACTAAAATGAATTAATGTCCAAAAATATTCTGATTACCCATTACCCCATGTTTATATTGTTCTACCCATCCCCTTTTTCTTTGCCAAAAATAGAATTTCTCCATCATATTTTTAGAATAGAATAGAATAGAATAGAATAGAATAGAATAGAATAGAATAGAATAGAATAGAATAGAATAGAATAGAA
>CM021699.1:89350737-89408426 GCA_011074415.1 Stictonetta naevosa | reverse complement strand
AATAGAATAGAATAGAATAGAATAGAATAGAATAGAATAGAATAGAAGAGTTGGAAGGGACCAACAAAGGTCATCAAGTCCAACTGCCTGACCAATTCAAGGCTAACCAAAAGCTAAAGCATATTACTGCAGAAATTATCCAAATGCCTCTTGAACACTGACAGGCATGGGGCAATGACCACCTCACTAGGAAGCCTGTTCCAGTGTTTGACCACCTTCACAGTAAAGAAATTGTTCCCAATAGCTATTCTGAACCTCCCCTGGCACAGCTTTGATCTCTTCCCTCATGTTCTATCATTGCTTACCAGGAAGAAGAGACTGGCCTCTCCCTCTCTACTTTCTCTCCTCAGGAAGTTGTAGAGAGCAATGAAGTCACCTCTTAGCCTTCTTTTCTCCAGACTAGACAAGCCCTGTGTCCTCAGCCTTTCCTCATATGACATGCCTTCCAGCCCTTTTATCATCTTTGTTGCTGTCCTCTGGATGCTTTCAAATATCTTATTTCTGTATTGTGGAGTCCAGAGCTGCATGCACTATTCAAGGTGAGGCTGCATGAATGCTAAATATAGTGGGAGAATCCCCTCTGTTGACTGGCTTCCTATGCCATGTTTAATAAACCCCAAAACGCTGTTTGCTCTCTTGACTGCTAGGGCACACTGCTGATTCATCCTGAGCCTGCTGTCAGCCAGCACTCCCAGATGCCTTTCTGCTGTGCTGTTCTCCAGCCATTCATCCCCCAGTCTGTATCTGTGTCTGGTGTTATCCTGTCCCAGGTGTTTTTTGAATTTCCCAGGCCTTTTTTGAATTTCATGCTGTCTTGGATTTATGTAGCAAGGGCTTGATAGCACGGGTGGCCTCTGTGAGCAGAGCCCAGCAGCTGCCCCATGTCAGATCAGAGCCAGCTCCAGCCGGCTCCAAAAGTGACCCACTGCTGGACAGAGCCAGGCCAGTGAGTGACACTGGGTGCGCCTCTGGGACAACAGATTGAAGAAAGGGAAAAAGCTGCTGTGCAACAGCAACTGGGAGAAAGGAGTGAGAAAATGTAGAGAGAAACAGCCCTGCAGAGATCAAAGTCAGTGAAGAAGGAGGGGGAGGGAGTGTGTGAGGTGCCAGAGAAGGAGGGCAGGAGGTGCTCCAGGCACGCAGCAGCAGTTCCCCTGCAGCCTGTGGAGAGGCCCCTGGTGGAGCAGGCTGTCCCCCTACAGCCCATGGGTCCCACATGGAGCAGATCTCCACGCTGCAGCCTGTGGAGGAGCCCCCGGTGGAGCAGGTGGATGTGGCCTGGAGGAGGCTGCGGCCCATGGAAAGGCCCCCGCAGTAGCAGGCCTTGGGCTGGAGCTGCAGCCTGTGGAGAGGAGCCCACACAGGAGCAGGGGGTGTGGGAGGAGCTGTCGCCCGTGGGGGACCTGTGCTGGAGCAGTTTGCTCCGGTTGGATGGACACCATGGTACAGAGCCATGTGGGAGCAGTTCTTGAAGAGCTTCTGCCTGCAGGCTCGGTTTGGGAAGGATGGCATCCTGTGGGAGGGACCCCACATGGAGCAGGGGCAGAAAGTGACTGTGACGGAGCAGCAGAAATGAAGTGCTGTAGACTGACTACAGCCCCCATTCCCCCTTTCCCCTGCAGTGCTTGGGGAGAGGAGGTAGGAGATGGGGAAAGAGGGGGGATGGGGGTGGGGGGTCTTTGGTTTGCTTTTATTTTCTCACACTTCTAGTCTGTTAGTGGTAGGCAATACATTATATTAATCTCCCTATGCTGAGTCTCTTTTGCCCCTGACAATAATTGTTAAGTGATCTTTTCCTTATCTCAACCCTTGAGCCCTTTCCATCATATTTTCTAGCCCTCCCCCTTTTTTTTTTTTTTTTTTTGTTGAGTAGGGGGAGTGAGAAAGCGCTTGTAGTGGAGTTCAGCTGCATAACATGGTAAAACCACCACATATACCATTGCTGATTGACCAGTATTCCAATATATTTAGATCCCTTTGCAAGGCCTCTCATCCCTCCAGGAACTGAACAGCACCTCACAGTTTTGTATCATTAACAAACTTGCTAAGGATGCATTATACTCCTGCATACAGATCATTAATAACAATGTTATACTCAATTGTCCCTAGAATTGAGCCCTGGGGAACACCACTAGTGACATCTGCCAGCCAGATGTAGCCCCATTTCCTATGACCATTTGAGCTGTACCGTTGAGCCAGTCCCTCACCCAGTGTAGCTTGAACCTGATTATGTCATAGTTGAACAATTTGTCTGGAAGGATGCTGTGAGAGATGGTATCAAAGGTCTTACCGAAATCCAGAAAGATCCACCACCTTCCCCTCATCCACCAAACAGGTAACCTTATAATGGAAAGGAATCAAATTACTAAGGCAGGAGTTTCCCTTTGTGAACCCATGTGGACTATGTTTGATAATAGCTTTGTTCTTAAGGTGTCTTTCAGTATTCCCCAGGATAATCTTCTCCATAACTTTTCCAGGGGCTGCAGTTAAAATAATAGGTCTGTAATTTCCTGGGTCTTGTCCCCTGTTTAAAGATGGATATAACATTAACTAGATTCCAGTTGGCAGAAACCTCCTTGGACTTCTAAGACCTTTGATAATTGTGAAGGGGGATTCAGCTATAACATCTGCTAACTCCCTCATTTACTCTCTTGGTGAGTCCCATCATGCCCTATGGACTTATGAGCATTCAGCTAATACAACTGGTCTCTTACAATTTCAGCGACCAGAGATATGGAATGTCACTGCTCCCCCAGTCATGGTCCTACTCTGAGGACCAGGCAGCCCAATATCTACCAGTAATAATAAATACTGAAACAACAACAAAAATACCAAAAGGCATTATGCATTTAACTGAGGCATACAAGTTAGTACCTTGCTTTCTATAGTTTTTTTTGTTGTTGTTGTTGTTGTTGTTTTTTTTTTCTTTGTCAGAGAGCCAGATGATTCTAGAGCAGATTAAGTAAGATCAAAATGTATGTCTCCACTAACTGCATATCAGGGTTGAACTATAATCATTAAAGAACCATATTAAAAACCATACCAAACAATTGCACTAGTTTGATGTTGATAATAACTAGTTGAGAAAGTGGTACATATATGTCTTCAAACACCAATGTTGCACTATGTTACTGCTAAGTAAGTAAGTATGCAAAAGTGGACAAAAACAAGATAAGAACAGGGGTCCCTTAGAGTTCAAAGCAGAAGCTTTGAAAGTACAGAAACATATCAAAGTAAGCAGTGCAATACACACAAATGGCCAATTACTGACATTAAAATTTGTAACAAACTAATGAAGCTGCTCATAACTCATAGCATAACAAAGTACTTTTATAGTGTACAGAGCTGACCACTCTGACATCCTACATTGTATTGCTGCATATCTCAGTATTTTTTTTTTTGCCATTAAAGAAAACATCTAGTATTTGGACTAAGGCTTTACTCACTGTGTTTGATCGATCTGGTTACCAATATATAAGGGCTAATAAAACTAGATACAACTAAATACTGTCTAATAAAAATAGATACAACATTTGAGTTAAGTGGACTCAAAATTATGCAACTGATTCTATACCTTTCAACCCAAGTACAAATATTGGGGGATTTATTTTTTTTTCATCTGTCATTGTATTTTCTCAGAATATCCAAAATATTAATACATCTATCCTCAGTGCCCAGAGTATTGTCTTCATGGGGCAACAGATAGAAACTCCAAAACTCCTGGGGTTATCAAAATGGAAATATATTATCCTTAGAGTTAACCTTTATGCCTATGTTTTGAGTCTTCATGCCTGACAGAAGAAGGAAAAATAGGGTTTTTATTTATTTATTTTTTCAGTAAAAGGTATAAGTAGGTTCTATTAAACTGTAGCAAAAACTTAAAAAAACAAAACTAATAAAAAACAACAACAAAAATTAAACACTTTTTAAAAATGTCTTTGAGTTCCCGTCTAGCATATGAGCTCATTTTGCTGAAATAATAGATTTAATGTAATGTCTAAATTCAGAAATGAAAGAAACAAAAGAGAAAATATAGGTGGTTGATTTACTCTCAGGTCCCAGAAAAATTCTTGAACAAAGCACATAGAAGATAGCATAGATGTTAATGCATTTGGAAGAGACTAGGCTAAGGAAGATATTATTATTGAACATCATCTTCATATGCAACAAAGACTTTTGCAAATAGGAAAGACAGTTCTGTTTGCCCAGTACAAGTCATGGGACTAAACATATCTTTGCAAAAAATATTTAAATTAGTTGTTAAGAAAACTGTTAATGATGAGGTTAGAACAGAAATTTTTGGAAAATTAGAAAGTCTCTGTCTCTGGAGCTCTTTAAGAACATATGAGAAGAATATTGATACGAGTGATTGTGGGCTTGGCTAAGGGCCCAATGCCCACCCATCTGCTTGCTCACTACCCCCTTCTCAACAGGACAGGGCCATAAAATAGGAAGGACAGGAATTAGAAAGCGTGTGAATTGAGGTAGAGACTGGCAGGTTGCTTGTCAACTATTGCTGTGGGCAAACCAGACTCGATGTGCCAACTGTGGCAATTAATTTACTGGCAATTAAACTAGATTTCAGTAGTGAGAAACAAAGACAAATATTAAAACAACACATTTCCTCACTTTCCCAGGCCCATCTTCATTCACTCCATCACTGCCATTTCTTAAAACCACTTTCCCAAAGATGCCATTTTGGCTGCTGGGCTCAGATATGCCCTATGGTGGGGCCATTGGAATCGGCTGTGTCCAGCACAGAGCAGCCGTGGCCTCTTCTCACAGAGGCCATCCACCCCTGCAGCCCACCTCACCCTCCTCCCCACCCTCCCACCCCCCTCAGCCACTGCCTATATTTATATATATTGCATATATTTATATGCAGTAATACTTTGACGCGTACACCCCCTGGAAAATATTAATAGAATTAGTCACCTGGAGGAAAGGGGTAAGTTTTAGATTACTTCTTGGTATCCTTTATGTTTTCTATCATACGCTGACAATGATACTGATCAGGTTAGGAATAATATGGAAATAATAACACAAGATAATGATTTATGCCTACATCTGAAATATCAATTATGTTTGTACCATTTGCACACTATTATTTATTTTAGCACTTTACAGATGCTGTTATTTTGCAAAGTCTAGGTTTAGTACATAAACATAATATAAAGTTTCTTCAAGATCTGTTTTGCAGAAGACCATTTTGATAAGTGTTGATTGTATAGTCATCAAGAGTATTGAGGCATTAACCATAATCTTCCACTTCTTGCTTTTAAGAACTCATGGTAATATACTATATAGCATATCTTTAACAACTTGTGCCTCTTTAAAATCACATAAATAAGACTATTTGCAATCAGTTGTTAAAAAAAAAATCATTTATAAATATAGCTTAGCCCAAGGCACATCATCAACATCAAAAGGAAAAAACATTCCAGCATAGTTGATTTGCTTTCTAAGCTGAAAAGAAGGAAAAAACAAAACAACAACAACAAAAAAACACAAACAACAACAATAAAAATACTGTACTACCAGGATGCAAAAGAAGACACAAGAAAAATGGCATGATATTTTTACGTGATTTAAAGCTCAAAACAGTAAATATGCTTGACTGTATTAGGCATATTAAATCTATTTTATCCTTTTTGTAAAGAGAAATTTTGAGACTTTTTTTTTGCACTTGAATGCTCTTGATACAGAGTAATTCACCAGTGAAATATAAAGATAGGAAATTAACTAATTAGATGTATAATGCTCTGAAGTCATAATTAATGAAACTAAGGTACTGAAATCATCACCAGCTGTTATGTGTTCAGGGATTCTTCAGCTACTTGTCTGACTGAAGCTGTGGACTTTTCAGGAACACAGTTTCATCCCAAGAAGAACAAGGATTGCAAAAAAGTTTCTCATACAAATCTTCTGATGCTACAGCATGACAAATCGACCAACGAAATGTTCTGATGAGCTGATGTAGCTTTGTAGCATCAGCTTGTAGTCAGCTTTGATGTCATAGTGAGACCTATGAGAAATTGCCTAGTCTCCTGCCTGCCTTCCTTCCTCTCAGTCTTCCTTTCTTTCTCCCCTTCTTCCTCTCCCTTCCTCATTCACTTTCCTTCCTTTCTTTCCTTTTCCTCCCTCTTTTCTCTGCATTCTTTCTTTTATCTGATAACATTCAAGAAATATGTACTGAATTTTCCATCACAGACATATGGTCTTTAAAACAAGATAACAGGCATCCTACATCACATGTGCATACATGCTGGCACCTTTTATAATATAGGTCACGTCATCATACGACTATATCAAATCATATGACTGTATCAAATCCCATCATATGACTGTATGAAATCATATCCATTCTTTTGGCATATGTGCTTGTCTGCTTTAAAACTGTGTCCATTATTAGTCTATTTGGGAGCTCGGTTAAGAGCTTGAGTTGCTTATTAACCATAAGATTAGGTTTCCCTTACAGTCTGCTGTTAATAACAGATGCTCTTGGCTTGTCTAGTCATGATTATGGCTTCCTAAAATATCAAAAGGATGTTGAGCTGCAAAGGCTGTAGTATTGTAAGGATCATGATCTTTTATCATCTCATTATGTTATATGCATCAGTGCAAATTAAGTACTAGGACCTGTAGGACAGTAACTGCTATGTCATTAAGGGGCCTATCCATTCTTTTGGACTTGTTTCAACCTGTATCGGTTATGAATTAAGTTTCAGAAAAGGATAAAACACTTGTTGAATGTCCTTGGAATCAGTACTGCCTCACACTGCTTCTCAAGTCATTAGCATTTTCAGCCCATTATTCCATCAAATACAGACGAGAGTAGTTTGGCTTGTTTTTTAGTCTTAATCCCGCCTACAGTTTTGAAATGTTACATCCCACTTGGTTTGTCCTCCAATGTAAATTTTCCTATATATGTAAACTGAAATATCCAGATTCTTAGATACTGCTTGCAAGTGTGTTCTCTCATGGATTCTGTAGAATGTACGCATACTGATGGTGCCTCAATGAATCATCTATTATCCCCATTGTCATAATATTATGTGTTTATTGCTTAAATAAAAACAACTGTAGGCTCTGGTCGCTACAACAATGGGTTCATTTTTCTCTCTATTCATGGCAATTATGTGAAGTACTTGAGGAGAATATAGGCAGGAATTCTACTTCCATCCCACACACCCCTCTCCTGCCCTGCCCTCCAAGCTTCTTTGAATAGAAATATATATTCTTACATAGTTGTTCAGAAAAAATCCATGATCATACACTTGGAATTATAATTAGATAAACATTTTTGCATTTCCTACCATAATTGTTTTAAATAGAAAGTGAACTACATTCAGATTCAAATGAACAGAGAGATTTGTAAACAGAAAATTGTTATGAACAGCTATGGTTGGTGTCTGCAGAATACATTGAGACTAAGAAAGTGAAAGAAAAAAATACATTGCTATGTGTTGGTAAGCATACCATCTTTGGATGCTAGTACAAAACTGCTGGAACACTGAAGCTATATTCCACCACTTAAAAACTTCTAAATTGCTGTCAACAAAATTTAACAATATACTTTATCTGGTTTAAAACTAAAAACTTAATATATATATATAAAGTTTTAATTTTCTCCAGAATTTTTACTTTTGTTGCTAAAGTTGCCTTTACTTCATTCAGAAACAACAGTAAGAGACTGTCTGCAGGGTGTTTGGAAGTGCTAAATATTCATATAAATAACTAAGGTTAAAATAAGATAATCTGGAACTTCAGGCTTATAAAAATTTTCACAGGACTTAAGACTTGACCCTATCAAACAAGAGCTATCCAGAAATAGTTTCATTTGTTTGTTTCCTTTTAAAATGCATTTGTAATGCAAGATTATAGCTGTGAAGCCACAGTCTTTAATTTTTATAGGACATGGAAAGCAAGAAAATACTGGTTATTAGAGAAACCATTTCTCTTTACCCATTAATGTCTAAAAGAAAAGGAATGTCAACTTGATATAAATCAACCTCAGTTATACTTCTGGTGAAATTAAGCTTGGTATAAAATATATTTAACTGAATAGAATATCTGCACTTAGACAAAACATGTACTTTACTTTCTTGTAACTTATGAATGTTTAGATGTGTTTAAGTCTTCCAATGATTTCTTAAAATATTCAGCATAGTATAGATTAGAAAAAATTAATCTACAATAATAATTGACATCTCTGTAAAATACAGCTTTTGGATCATTGCTATCATATTTTTTTTTTAATTATTTTTATTTCGATAAGGTTGATTTAATAAGAAATATCAGTTTTAAACTTTGTTCAAACCCAATTGTTAATGTATCAGTTTACTACAAATTAGTAATGAAATCTATTGACTGAAACTGATGGCACTGTAGGCCACACAGTAAGTAATGCATGCAATCACTCTTTTTTTTTTTTTCTTTCTTTTTTTTTTCTTTATCTCTAAGTTATTATTTTCTGTCCTTTTTCTTTTTAATAGTGATCTTACTCTCCCAACTGCAACATCAGGCATAAAATTTTAAGGAAGTGTGAAATAGCTTATGGCCCTGATCCAGCAAAGCACTTAGGAAAGCATGTAACTGGGTCTAGTCATACACTTGCATGTGTACGTGCACTTACACCACCTGTACAAAGCTCTGTCCTTTTCTTGAAGTATATGCGAGCTTCAGTCAATAACAGCGTTACTGAGAGACAAAGTCTGTGTCTGCCCTATTTAGCTAAAGAAGGTTAGAGACCATTTCTGGGGGGCCATGGAGAAGAAATGGCATGACATCTTAATTTAAAACTCTAAAAATTGAACTATGTTTAAAACTGTGGCAGAATGTGTATTCGTTGCTGATTCTATTTATTCTTAATTGTTGAATAAAAATAAAAAAGGAAGAAAAATAGAAAGTCAGCAAAAACACAGCCAAGGGCAGTCAAGAAAATCCTGACCACATTAAAATGGAATTTAGCTCAAATTCAGAGGGACTCAAGATTTTTCCAGGATCTTTTTTTTTCTTTCTTTTTTTTTTAAATTTTTTTTTTCCTACTTTATAGGTAGAGCCTGGTAAACACTACCTCCCTATCCCCCACCCAAAAATAAAACAAACAGAAACAAACAAAGAAAAAAATAACAGCTTTGGACTTCTTTCTCATTCAAGCAGTAAAGACACCCAGGAGAAGAAATGATGTGGGTTTTCTTCAGTCTTGTTCAAAGGATATATAAATTATCTTTTCATTTGCTTTCTGTATCTTTTCACTTGTAAGATAAAGAGATGAAAAATTATGTCCATCCTTGATATATATTTATAATGATAAAGATTATCGTATAATCATCTGTGACGTTAGCTCAGAAGAGGTAAAAGATAATCAAGTTGGGGCATGACAGCTAAGGACTAGGATTGCATAAAGTTACAGCAAAGCCCTCTTCCCTCTGTGGATAAAAAGATTGCAGAAAACTATATGTAGGAACAGGAGACTTCAGTTAAACAAACAGGAGATAATTACTTCTTCATTGCCTGTCTTTACTTCTTCAGACCTTCATTTTTAATGGCATTCCAGTCATTAATGGACACTGCTTTTTACCTTTCACCATCTCAAATTGTAATAATGTCCTGGTTAAATAAAACTGAGAAAATGTAGAAAGTGTAAAAGATGAAGTGTTGAAAGAAATACAAAAAATCACTTGTCTAGCATCAGGCAATCATTTTTTAAGGAAAAAAAAAAAAAAAAAAGACAAAAGATATTCCAAAAAGAATTAAAAGAATACTACTGTGTTCGATCCATTTATTTATTTAATTAATTAATTACTAAGAAATCCAAGTAATTACTGAAGAATTGTAGTTTACAAAAATACTTCTTAAATTCTGGTAAAGTTTTTCTGTGATGAATCAAAATCTACATATGTCTTAAAGTATTTGTGCTGTTAGCCTCTTACTGAGTCCCTTGCCATGCCTTTTACCTTCATATTCATAGAATCATAGAAACATAGAATGGTTTGAGTTGGAAGGGACCTTAAAGCTCATCTGATTCCATCCCCCCTGCCATGAGCAGGGACACCTCCCACTAGACCAGGTTGCTCAAAGCCCCATCCAGCCTAGCCTTCAACACTTTCAGGGACAGAAAATCCACAGCTTCTCTGGGCAACCTCTTCCAGTGCCTCAACACCCTTATAGTAAAAAATTTCTTCCTAATATCTAATCAAAATCTACCCTCTTTTAGTTTAAAACAATTACTCATTGTCCTACCACTATACTCCCTGACCATCTATGATCCCAGGCAGTCAAAACACTTGGAAGAGTATATGAAAAGACTGAACTCTTACCAGACTGCATGGTCAAAATGTATGTAAGTTGAAAATTATTTTGAGAGAAGAGGGCACAGATTTTTCATGGTGCATTACATAGTTCTCCTGACTTATCTTCCTTCTTCAGCAAAGGAGAAACACGAGCAAATATTCATTGAATGCACCAGTTTGCAACCCTTTCTTCATTTCGTCTAGATACTGTGTTGAGTCTGTACTTTTCCTTTAGTCCTTTGTTTTATAACCTCTCCATATGAGGATCCACCTATTCAATCCCCTACTCAACTTCTTCCCCTCTTTGACCAAGTTGACAATTTAAACTAGTACATGAATCAACCTTGTTGTGATGTGGTATGGCAACTGTCAGGCCTGTGGTTTGGTGGTTTTTTTGTTGCTGTTGTTGTTGTTTTTTCAGCCTATTGGTACTGCATGCCTCTGTAAACTTAAGTGGCAGGAATTTTTGTTAAATTATTCTCAAAACAAAATAATATGCAATAATCAATATATGACCACGTCAGTGTTTTATGTGTGACAGATTGAGCCCTCTGTCTTGTTCTCAACATTGTTCTTGATGAAGCCCAATTATTTGTTGGCTTTTCTGTCTGTCACAAAACATTTAGCCAAAGATTCCAGAATTTTTTAAACAATAACTCAAAGGTGGCTAAGAAGAGTATTGGAACTGAAGCACCTTTATATGAAGAGAGGCTGAGAGAGCTGGGACTGAGAAAGAGAAGGTTCAGGAGGCATCTTACCCATGCATATAAATACTTTATGGGAAAGAAGGAAGAGAGGGAGACATACTCTACTAACTAGTCCATATTAACAGGACAAGAACCAATGGGCAAAAATGAAACATTAAATTCTATTTGGACACCCAAAAACACTTGTTTACCATAAGGGTGGTCAAACACTGGGGCAGGTTGCCCAAAAGGTTGTGAAATTCCCATCTGTGTACATATTCAAATCTTGACCGGGAATGGTCCTATGCAGCCTTCTGTAGCAGACCCAGCTTGAGCAAAGGGTTTGCGCAACATGATCTCAAGTGTTCCATTCTGACACAAAGAATACTGTGATTTTGTGACTCCTTTCCTCAGTCATATCTGGAAACTCAGCATCATTTAAAGATTGTTAAATCAGTTTTTGCCTAGGTTTTCCATCATTTACTAATCTCCACTGATGCTCATAATTCATTTTTCTGCTCAGTTTTGTGCAGTCCTCCCAGAGTTCTTCATTTTTGGCATGACGGTTGACTATATGAAAGAGCATAATTTTATCTACAGACTTGGAAATATCAGTGTTAATTCCCTTCTCCAGTTGAAAATGCTGAATAAAATCAGTCACAGTGTCAGTCTTCAGGGAATGCATGACTGACTTCCCTCCATCCTGAAATAATGATCATAGACTTCTTCCTATTCTTTAATTGGCTTTTAATCCTTTCTTCCAGTTACATAGCAAAACTTTTTTTTTTTTTTTTTTTTTTTTTTAATGTTTGAATGGCTTTATTAAAGGCTTTATTGAAAGCTCAGATATATTATGACCACTGTTTTTCCTTTGTTCATCTGATTTATTGTGACCTCACAGAATTCCAAGAGATGAGTGAGTATCCGTGTACTCAGCTGTGGCGAGGCCACACCTCGAGTAACTGGGTTTAGTTTTGGCCCCCTCACTACAAGAAAGACATTGAGGCCCTGGAATATTCCCAGAGAAGGGCTATGAAGCTGGTGAAGGGCCTGGAACACAAGTCCTCTGAGGAGTGGCTGAGGGAACTGGGGCTGTTTAGTCGGCAGAAGAGAGGGCTCAGGGGAGAACTTATTTCACTCTACAACTACAAGAAAGAAAGTTCCAACTACTAAAAACCCAAACACATTTTAAAATAAACAGATTTAATTTAAAACAGAAGTAATAAAAAAGTTGTTCAGTTAGAAATTTGTTGCAGAGTATGATATTAAGAGTCATGTAGGGAAAAAAAAAAACAAACAAACCTTCCCTGGCAGACAATTATTCATTTGAAAAAAAGATGATACCAGGAATTTACTTTATCCTGAACCAAACTAGTGCATCAGTTATTATAAATAACATAAATGGTTGTACATCTGCTTTCATAAAATGTATCAGTTACATGCTGTTGTGTTCTGTGGACACTAACTTATAGCCTAAGTCTTGGCATTTAATGATTTATGAGATAATTAAAAAAAACTAATTTTAAAACCAAATTTTTAAGGTGACACTGCCCACCAATACTGATGAACAGCTTGCTTTCACAAAGACAAAGAGAAATGATGAGGAAAAATACATTTTCTGAATTTCATCAGCCAAACTGTTTACTTCATCACAGCTCAAGCATACATTCATTCCCAAATAATCTTATAACCAATGCACTTAAAATCTGTACACCACCCACAAGTGTTTGCACATTGCCATGTATTTCAGAGTTATTTTAGTGTTCATAGTGTTGCTTTTCTTATAATAGCACAATTTCCATCTTTTACTGTACAACTAAGCATTGTTATTCATCTCGTGGCCAGTAATTGTCTCTCCTCTTCTGCCCGTTTTTAAAAATATTTTGTTACAATGCATTTTGTTAAAAGCTTACTAGTTGGTATATTGGGTTAGAGTGTCATTGAAATGTACAATTTACTCTCCAAGGTCTTAACGTTTGGAAAGGTCACTGGAATTTGCCTTGACATAACTTTAATAATAAGGAAACTTGAGTGCAAGATAGCTTATTCCTTTAAAGTGAGCAAAGGATTACTGAACTGCTCAGCATTTGATGCTGTTCTATTTAGTAGTTAACAATAAACTACAGGAAGGATATATGTCTGGTGTTATCCCAGAGTAATTATATTTGTCTACCATAAAGTACTGTCAGAGATATGCTCAATCATTGTATTGAAACTGATTTATTACCCAGTGATGTTTTTCTATTAATAAAAGGAATTCCTGCATTGTATGATGCAGGAAGCTTATTAAAAATCATAAGTTTTGAAAACTAGATTACTGAAGTGTGTAATAGAATCATGCCAGGAAAGTACATTTAAGAAAACTTAAATCTGCTTGGTCAGAGAAACTAACTCATATCATTTAGTGCAGCTCCAACAGGTCTTTGTTATGTATCTTTATTATTAGGTAAGATAGATTGATCTGTATCATGTTTGTAGAAGTGAATTATAGTTATTTGTATCAGATTTATCTAGCACAAGTTTAGACAGTTGCATAAATTGCTTTAGCCTCAGCAAGTATATGAAAAGTCCTGTCAAATATTCTTTTCATCTAAGTTAAAGGCACTTAGCTCTCAAAGTAAAATGTTCCTTTGTTGCTGAAGTGGTGTCTTCAAGGTCTCAGTTCCCTGCATCACTCTTGAAATATCAGCCCCTAGAAAACTTAAGGTCCCAATTAAGATACCCTAATTGAAAGTGATTTAAATAAGATATTATGAACTCCCTGGTACTGAGTTAAATACAGTATTAAAGAAGTATGTATGAGAGAATTGGGAGCTAGGATTTGCATGTTTATTTTCATGTTTGAGTCACATCTGACTGATGTATTATGGTCATGCGATAGGACTCATCTGGAGAAGAGCTGAGTCTCTTAATCATCAGATCAGTGAGGACAAGTATTGCCTGATGAACACAATGAAACACAATGAAAATTAGTAGAGCAAAGCATCTACAGATTGGTAGTTTGTGTCAGAGGCTAAATATAGCAAAAGATGCTGAGGAAGACTAAAACCCTAACTTAAAAATTTCTTTTCTAAATTGTTTTAAAATCGGATTAAAAATAAATTATAAATGAAAGTGTAGAAAGTGTTGAGAAAAGCAAACTGGACTGAATTCTGAGATAGAAAGCATTTTATAATAAGAAATATTTCTATGATACTTGAGAGAAATGAGAGATACAAACTCTTATACTGAACATGCTGTTACAGATCTTACAGTAATGCTGAAAGAAGCATGAAATATACATGAAATTACATGATTAAAAAACATAACTTCATTTAAAATAAAAAATACAGCATGCATTTTCTTCCTTAACACTAAAAGAATTACAGCCATTTTGGTGTCATTTATAAAAATGGCCAAAAAGCTTGGCCATACCTTCTCCATTCCAGTGACATTGAGCAGAGATAAGGGAGTGTTTCTCAGGGTGATTTTATAACTAAGGATCATCATCCTCATGATTGAAAGCTTTTTCTGAGTAAACTGTCATCCTTGACAAACGTTTATTAAACCATTGTCAGTTAGAGGGAGAGACAGAGAGAAATAGCGAGAGAGAGAGAGAGAGAGAGAGAGAGAGATTAAAATAGCCTGGAAAGACTTGCTATCTAATTGCCCTCTTCACTTGATCTCCTTTCATCCCTGTTGTTGTTGCCCTGCCTGCTCCCTATAGAAACAATAAATAAAAAAATCCAAATAGGAGGAATATGTCTTCAGGCTGACCTTTGTCCTGACATGACACTGCAGTGGCTCAGAACCTGTCTGGTTAATACCTGGTATCCCCTGATGCCAATTTAGCTTCATCTCTGGCAATGGACCTCCTGTGGCACCTCCTGTGACACCACCACTTTCCCTCTCCCCATTATGTCCCTGCCTGACAAACAATAACCTTTTTTGTCTGTGTGTGTCTGGGGGGAAGAGAGGAGGAGTAGTTGGGGCAATGCCAGCCTATAGTTTGGAGAAAGAAGCAGGATGTATTATGAAAATATGTAAAATTAACCTGGAGCCTTGACTAATGGGGGAGAATCTTCCACCATGGACGTCATGCTCCTCCCAAAAAAGACTTCAGGATACTGATGACTTGTGGTGAGTCTTGTCCCCAGTCTTTGAAGAAGTTTGATGTGTTGATCTAGGGACCAAGAGGAATACTGAAAAGCTGAGCATAACACCCAAATAAAAAGTAGGTACTAGGAAGGGTGTTTTTGTTTTTTTTTTTTTTTTTAATCATTTTTTTGGATATTATTAATAAATCATTAGGTTTTAAATTGGACTACAAGTGTTAGACAAATGTAATTATTAGGCTGTTAAAATACTAACCGTACAAACAATAGATTTGTTCAGTCCATATATATATATATGTCTTTTTATAATTATGACTTTTTTCACAGTACTCAGGCTGTAATTAACTGATTAAGCAGACCATTTTAAATGAAAGTACCTGGATGATGGAAGCTCTAGTAAAGTGGCTCCAAGCAAAACCACCTAATTCATAATCACACTGTCTTTTGTCCCAAAAGTGAAGATGAAATTCATCATGGCCTGAAAAGAGGCTAATTGGACCACTGGGGAAGACAGAAAATGTAGGTTTCCCTTACAGGAATATGTGAAAAAAGGCAACAATCTCAAGTGCTCAACAGAGGGTTGTTTTTTTAATCATTTCTGTTACCTCTCTTCTTCCCACCTAAGGAGTTAAAAACCCCCCAGATTTAACAAAACATATTCAAGCAGAAAACTTCTGCTCTCAATCCACTAAACACTGTATGTGGTAAATACACTACCATTATGGACATAACTAAGATACTGCTATTTCCTGTTGATTATGAATGAGTCATTAATTTTTCTGTGCATCTTCAGAATGGTACCTCAAAATCTGTGAGAATTTCAGCTTCAGAAACATTCTGTTTATTAGAGGTTATATAAGAGGCACCTACTCTAGTGGAATCCAGAATTCAAGGATACTCCTTCCTTTCCCAGCTGTGGGAAGCCAGCCCCATTCACCCTGGAGTTCTTCCCTCACAGGTTGATGGACACAGCTGCAGTGTTCCCATTGCAGGTTCAACCAGTGGAAAAGATGAACATGTAAGCCAGAGATACATGCACAGATGTTGCACGTGCAGAAAACGCTAATGGCTTGATGCCTAGACTGCCCAGAGAGAAGGCACTTTTAGCAATACTCACATATAACACCACCAGAACTCACTTGAAACATAAGCACAGAACATTGAATCCCAGTCCTCCTCTCTGATTTACCAGGATTGAATCTAAACAGCTGAAATATGTACATCTTTACATAACACACACTCGGTTAAGGGAAAAGGACCAGTCCCCACAGTTGTTGTTGTTCAGACACACTGGTCTTATCACCCTTATTCCACTCTACAGGTGCTGATGCTGGGAGCCTCATTTGCTCCAGATGATGGCACTAGACATGGTGACCACCATCATCCAAGACCTGACTCCAGTTACTGAAAGTAAATTCACTCACTACAGAAACACACTCTTAATGATCTGTAGTCCCTTCAGCTGCTGACCTTAAGACCCTCATTCACTCCAGCTGCTGGCACCACACAAGTCAGAGCTGTTATCACCAGCTGTCTAATTTTTGTTGCAGACCCCATATTCAGTCACATTATTATCTCTTGTCGCTGGTACCTAGACCTTAAAATACTCAGTCAGAGTTGACAGTGAGATTACATGGAAAGAATATTAAGAAAAGATTATATAAGAGGATAGGATTGACTACAGTGATTAGATACAGGACTCAGACAAGTGTGCAGACTGGCAGCTGCTCTCATACCTTTTTACCACCTTCATCTTTATATCCATCTTGTCTTCATTTCTCCCAGATATTCTTGCCCTAAACATTCCTTAATAAGTTTAAGTGTGCAAATTTCATAATGGAGTATTCAATAATAAAGTAATGGCATGCCTAATGTTAACTGCTTGTTATTAAAATATGTTTAAAAATGTGTGTGAGGAGAGTTGTGAGAGCTCAGTGAATGAACTAAACAATCTATAAAAAATAAAAATCCATAGCTAACATGAACATATACGTTACCAGTCCAATAAGATCATTCTGTCATAGTGAACTCAACAACATGGGTAAGTAACCTTTACTTATTTTAATTAAATACTTGTAAATAATAATTGTATTTCCAAATATAAAATAACTTTATCATAATTTTATTTACATCTTATCATCTTGTAGTGAAAAAATATTTTGTATTTTCTTTCATACCATGTTAACAGTTACTGCTAGTCTCTTACCTCATTTTGGAAAAAAAAATACATTTATAAAAGTTTATAAACTCTTAAACATCATTTACACATTTTTGTTTGTTTGTTTGTTTGTATTTTCCATGGACAAATTCAATACCCAAAACAAGTGAATGATTTTAATCTACTCAGACACTTAAAATAGCGTTCTTGATACAAGATTCATAATTGGACAGCTCATCTTGTCTCAGAACACAATACAGATACATTGGAATACCAATGCCACTTTTTTATAACTTTTTTTTTTTTTTTTTTGGTAACTATTCTTGAAATTGCTTTAATACTGACAGAAAATTTTACATAGTATCACAGGAAGAAATGTAAACTTAAAACAAACACACTTGGTTGAAAAATAGAGAATGTTACTATATATCATTCAAATAGTTCTGATGCAAAGTATGCTGATGCACTACATCCCTATAACAGCGAAAGCTGAAGTAATTTATATTTCAACAGGGAAAAAAAAAAATCATTCATTCATAGAAGAGAATCATAGAATCATCTAGGTTTTAGGATACCTTCAGGATCATCAAATCCGACTATCAACCCAACCTACCAAGTCCCATCACTAAGCCATGTCCCTTAGTGCCATGTCCACATGTTTCTTAAATAGCTCCAGGGATGAGGTCTACACCACTTCTCTGGGCAGCTTGAGCACCCTGTCCATTAAGAAGTTCTTCCTAATATCCAATCTGAACCTCCCCTGGCATAACTTGGGACTATTTCCTCATGTCTTATCATTTGTCACCTGAGAAAAGAGACCCTCCTCATTCCTGAAATCCTGCCTTCTCCTTGTGTGGTACTTAGTGTGCTTAGAGAGAAGAAAGAATACTTACTCCATGCTCTTTTAGCTACCTAGGGAAGAAAAAAGAAGATAATTCACAATCATAGCCTCATTTTCTTCTTAATCCTTGCCAGAAACCTGGAGTACTACATTTCAATGACTACTGCCATGTCACCAGAGTTGAGTACATTGAACTATTTTCATGTCACTTTGGGTTCAGGTTTTCTGTATATGGAAGGGTGGTCCTTGTCTTCTTGCCTCAATCCCAATAGGCAAGAATTGCTTAGATCCAAAAGAATTTCATGGGTAAAAATTTCAAAAGAATGTTTCAGCACAATTTGGGTGAAAGGGACAAAACTATTAAAAAAAAAAAAATAGACAGGGAAAAAAATGGTTGTAGAAAACTTTATTGATGAATTCTGAGACTCTGTGAGTTTACTCCTCTGGAAAGAAAGGATTTTCTCAGATTGAGGCTGATCATGATCCCCTATACAGTGAAGGAAATGGAAGAGGAATATAAAAAGGAGCTACTAAAATTATAGAATTAGGAACACTTTTTTTTTTTTTTTTTTTTTTTAATTGAGTCAACTAAAATGTAAACAGGAATGTTCAGTCTTTCATTAAGAAAATGAACAGTGACACTGGAATTTACTCCCCTTTGCTTTCTTTTTTTCTTTTTTTTCTTTTTTTTTTTTTTCTCCTCCTGTGTTTTGCTCTGCTTTTAATTTAATATCTCAATGTGATGATTTATTTATATTCTGTGCTTTTGAGGGATAACTAATGCTTCCATGAAATAAACATTTTTTAGAAGTTTTGCTGTCCTTGGGTATTCAAATGCTAGCTTTATATTTAGCTCATTCTTAAAGAATGTTCTTCTGAGTATTGCTATTTCTCTTATACCAGCACAATAAATCTCTGCTGCGAAGTATAAGAATGAACAGTTTTAAGTTTAACTACTATCACAACCTCCCAGAAAAAGTGTTTATAATAGAATGGTTTTAGATACACTTTCGGCTATTCTCATGAAATCATCTTATTTGTCAAATGAATCTTACGTAAACTGGTTAACCTCTGAGTTTTGTTTGTTTGTTTGTTTGTTTGTTTTTGAGAGACACACCACTTAATCATGACATTATTCACTCATTAAATTATCTTCATCTTACATCTCTTAAGAAGATATTGAAATTATGAATATATATGTCAATCATCCTAAATCATTGAGCAAGAACTGATCTTTGATTCTTGCAAGCTCCGTATCTGAGAATCAGTGAGTTGGTGATTACGAGATTATGATCCTACTTTTGCCATATTACCAACATGACGAAGGTTCTCATGGATGTGAACCACATATCAAAAACTGCTGTCATATACAAAACTTTAGTACTCAAGTCCTTTAAAATATTCACATGGAAGTCTGCTTTCTTTATGTTAGAAGACATTTTAAAAATCTGAGGAAATTACAAACCATGAAGCAATCATCTAAAACATTTTTTTTCAGTGAGACGAAAGTTCATACCATTATGATGGCATAGGAAAAAAAGTGTTTTCTTACCTGTAAAGGCCTTGTCACATTCACAAAGAAAAGTGTTTGGAGTAACATTGCTGCAGTTACCACTGAGACATGTATGTGGCTGACATTGTCCAACTATTTCTGTACAGTTTTTACCTAATTAAAAGAGATAATATGAACACTGAAAATAAGTAAATATTTACCTTTAAAAAAAATCAAATTTATAAATAAAATATTTAATTTGATAGCTAGATGGTTAGATACTTGTGCTCATATCACTAGCATTCACTGAAATTACTGAATTTCTAAAGTGAGGTATAAAGATGTTCAGTTGCTGTAATATGAACTCATTTACCACATAGCTACAAATTCACATACAAATTAAAATCCAGAAATGCTATTAGTACTGTAGGTATTTGTTTCTTCGTGATTTGAAAGTAGCTTACAGTTTCTTCCAGCATAACACCAAAAGCTGTTTACATGTGGAGTCCAACTTTTGACTATCTTTTTCTTAATATGAAGCTTTCTGGGAATTACAATTCTAATTAGCAGTCTATATGCTATTAAAACATGGATCTGAAAAAACAAATAATTTTGCTTGCCACTTGAATTGTTGCTATACCATCATTCACAAATTCTAATACACTTAATGGGAGGTGCTTTTAGCTCTTGTACTTTTGTGTAGTCATATCCATAATATACGATGGCTTAATCTCCTAGTTTTTCTTGTTTACATACAGTTTATTTACTGAACCAATACTGTCAGTACAAAATGATGGCATTAGCCAACACTGCCTCATATAGTCTAGCAGAATATTTTAAGCATTGCTTAATGATAAGTGTTAAGCACGATGATTGGTTGTGAATCTTTCCATCAGTTTAAATAAAAGTAATACAAGGCTTTTTTAGTTATTATTATTTTCAAAGCATTTTACACAACCCCAGGAAATAAAAAAAAAAAAAAAAAGAAAGAAAACATGCGGCATCAATAATTTTTGCTATTGTTTTTCCACTATTTTTACCAAAACTTGAATAATTTAAAATATATTTTTCTTATAATACTGACATATTCATACCTGCATAATCTGCAAGTGTATTAGTAATTGAATTATTATGCAGTCTGAAAAGCAATTAAAAATAAATTACAGCAAACTTTATGCAACATAACTTTCATTTCTGTTCTGTGAACCTCACTCATTCATGACTCATCAATTATGTTTCACAGCATAAAATCACATTTGTAAGAGCACAGAATTGCAGTCCACTGAAGGAACATTGCTAGAATTCTGCTCCATGAGAAAAGAAAGAGATACAACAATCCTTCTTTTGATAGGAATGTTTACTTCTGGTACTTCCTAAAGGACTCCTGAACTCCATTGTTCTGAATGTAGGAAAAACATACCCGTACTTTCCTTCATCTACTTCTGTTCCTCCATGAAATCAAGACAGTGACTGAGTAAGAACGCATAAAATCATGTTGTACTCTCTGCTAGTCTGATCCCAAACACAGATTTAGTTCCTTCAGTGGGTTTTAGATAAATACTGCAATACTTCCTAGATAAGAAGTATTCCTACCTGAAAATTTTGGAGGACAAGTGCATTCATATGAATTTCTGGTACCTTCTGACTTCTCGGTACATGAAGCATTGTTATGGCAAGGTTTAATGGAGCACATATCAAACTTCTGGCAGAATTTTCCAGAATACTGTGGGAAACAATGGCAATTATATGCTTTTTCCCAAACATGGCTTAAACATCTTCCATGCCCAGAGCATAATGGTGCATTTGGAGACTGTTGGCAAAATTGTTGCTTTACGGTTACATTCAGACGAAGGCCCATCTTGCACAATGCTGGACCTCTCTTATGAAGCTCTGCAAAGTAATGAGTTCCAGCACCAAGCCAGTTTGGGTCAACTTGGTGCAGTCCTCTTATCTGGCAAACAAAAATCAGCTGCTCTTGAAAAAAAATACTTTTAGGGCAATTAATAAATTCTTCCTTGGAGACGTTTACCAAATTCATTCCATAGGACTGAAAGGATGGCTCAGAGGAGATGAAGAGACTGTCACCTAATTGAAGCTGTAAGGGGCATATCTGAGGGACACTGAGATTTTTATCTTCCCCAGTAGTATTTTTATTCATCTTCCAGCATTCTGTATAAAAGTCTGAGCAGATGTTTTCTCTTGGTGTCCATTTTATTACAATGGGTTTTGGTTGCATTTGCCACTCAGCAACGATTTGCCTCTCGCATATTGTCTGCCCCTTTACAATGCAGAGTTGAAGAAAACACACTACCATGTGAACTGTTGATTTTGTAGTCATTTTTCCACCTGGCAAATGGGAATCTTGGTTCACACCTGCTTCATTACTGAAGGTAGATTTAGAGCACTTTTTTCCTGAGTTGCTTCTGTGTTTTCCTTCACAGCCTAAGAATTCAAATGGAGAAAAACATTTCCATATTCACACTAAATACAGTCAAGGCCTCATTAAATTTATACAAATATATATATACACAATAAAACAGGGTCTACATCTAATTATACTACACTAGTATAACTAAAGCCAGACTTCCTTTTCTGATCCTGCAGAAGATTTGATTTTCATTTAGCTAGTCAATATACTTGCATATGGAACAGAAATAGCATAAAATCACACATGCCATCTTCCCTCCTTCTCTTGGCCAACGCTAACAATAATCGAGTTCAGATAATACATCTGGCAGTGCTGAGAAGTAAAGCAGAACATCTAGGTACTAATCATGAGTTTTAACTACAGATGTTTTCCTGATAATGACTTATCATTAATTTATAATTAAAGTAGAAATTCTGATTATGTAGGCAAGTGAATTATGTCCACCAGCTTACAGAGCCTTCCAGGACAATTTAGTTTATAAAAAAGCCTTTTTTGGCCCTTCAAAATACCTTTTTTTTTTTTTTTTTTACCATATTTACACAGTATGTGAAATACTACCTTAATTACTTCTTATCATGAAATCTCATCCTTTTTCCCCATGTATTTCCAAAGTATTTTGGATCATACTTTTTATTAAATGCTACAGTGAACTGTTGAAAATTATAGAGTAACATCAGTCTCTCCTATTTTCACCTAAAGTAGGGTGAAAGCATCTAAAATTTAGTTATGTCCTAGACTACACTCTAGTCTAACTAGCTTTCAGCATTATATAAGCTGGCATACACAGTCTGGTCTGTGTATGTGTTCATTAGGTTCCTTTATATTTACTTTGATAGTTCTGTGGATGTTTGCATGTATTTATCCATCTGTACTTGGTTCTTGTTTCCCTTGTTTACCACTTAGGAATTACTTGGTAACAGGCAGGTTGCTGCCTTGTGCCTTAGTTATCATAGCCTTTTTAATTGCTAGAACCTTCTGTTGGCACTTCTGCAGCTTTCTTGCTGCTCACGGCTCTTTACCCTTTCACCCAGGGGGATGTGTCACTGTTCCCTACAGGTTCTGTGACAGTATTTTCTCCTTGTTGTTCTTATGTAGTTATTCCCACACCCTTGCTCCTGCAAGACCTGGTATTGTCGATAGCAGACTTCATGGTAAGTCATTGCCATTGGCATTCCTCTGTTTTCCTCCATTGCTTTCTCTTGGGGGGCGCATTAAAAGACTCAGTGACATGCATGTACAACACTTAACAGTATGCAGCACCCGTCCCTGATCAAAAGCAGGATCATCCATTCAGTGATTTATACAAACTTTACTGTATATGGAAACAATATATAGGCAATCTGATGAAACTCTGTATTTACTACAGTAAAGATATGTGGTGACCATTTGCAGGATTTGGGGGGATGGCCAGGGGAGAGCATTCTTCTAAGAACTTCTCCATCAATTCTCTTCCCAGCTGACCAGTGGAGAGACTTACATTTGACTTTCCCTTTGTCTTTGCTTTCCCTTCTCCCTTTCCCTTCTCCCTTCCCTCTCTCTTCTCTTGCTTCAAAGTAACCTTCACTGTTTGAGCCAATGTTTGACAATATTGGACCTCGTTAAGAAATTGTTGTACATGTAAGGCTGGCCCAATGACCTTCGTGAAGCAGTGTCCAGCACTATTTAAGCTTTTGAAGAAACAAGACAGGTGTTAACTATGACCGACAGACTTCAGGCTTAAAACATTAAACTCAAAAGGAATGGATGGAAACTAGTTTTGCTCCTCCTCTCAGAACTGTTTTTGTTTTCATTTAATTATCAAATTCCAATTCTGCCTTCAGATAGGTGATATACTCTAACCACCAACTCCACAGTCAGGCAGGTATGCCAATTTCTAATTCCTGTCTCTGTCTTTATATTTACACACCTGGGAGTTAATTCCCCATAGGAAAAATAATATAATATAATATAATAAAATAAATAAAGAATGAATTTGCAAGCAAAGTGCTCTTCTTGAATACTAAGCATCTTTCTATTTTGAGACTATTCCATCGTCTTCAGTATCCTATGATGTTCAGCAATACCATTAGATAATATTCTAGCAAATGTGTAGTTTGGATAATTTAACATTTTTTCTTTTAAGCTATCAGTGTTGAACTATTATATCCATTATAGCTGCTATTACTTCTGTCACTATTATCAGATGTAAACGTCTACGCATTATATTACTGTATATTTAGAAATCCTACATTCAGCGACCCATCTTTACATACCTTTTTCATAATGAGATTTTGTCAGGGGTTACTAAAATTGATGTTTATAAAAGGTTCTTTTCAGACACTTTGAAAAGAGAACTAAAATGGAAGAATTCTTGCCAACATATTTTGCCTTTCATCTCTATGGTTCTGCATAGTTCTGATATCATATACAGGCTTAGGCTTCATTTTTACTGATAAAGGGTGCTACCTCACAATGGGATGGGATAAAACTTCTGATCTATTTTTAAATAAGCATTACAGAAGTTGATACTCAATCTTAACAAAATCCATTATGTTTTCACACAACTGAAAGAGATTATTCTGAGAATACTAGAATGACTAATGTTAAGTAAACAAATATATCCTGTAAAAACAATGGAAAAAATAGGTCAAGATGCAATACATGGAAAACAAATAATAAGAGAGAATAAATGGTGTTGTATTTTTTTAACAATAAAATTAAGAGAAAAAAAGGTTATATAATGAAGAATATGAAAAATACAGAGCAAAGTGTGAAGTAGCTACAATATTAACATACATGATGTAGAAGATCAACCAAAAAATTAAACATCCACAAAATGTTGATGCCATAAGTCATGAGACAAAATCATGCCATGAGATAAAGTTTGAAAGCAATTATGGTAACTGTTGGATTTTAGGTCAACATCACACAAAGACAAAATCTTCCTATCTATAACCCCAGATGTTTCCACGTAATTGATAAAGACTAAGAAAAGTCCATGACTGGGACTTGTATGGACATGCTGTAGATACTTCAAGAAAAACTACCTCTCAAAGGAAAAGTTACATAAGACTGAGTGAAAAGAAACATCATGATTTTTTATTTTTTATTTTTTTATGTTAATGGAGAAGCAAAGCAGCAAGTTTTATGTAGAACCCCAGGGAAGTCATTTAAAAGCAAAAATGATAACTATTTTTCTTTCATTCCAGTCTAGTATCTTACTGGATATGGTTTTATTTTATTTATAAGAATTATTAAATATTAATGACAAAAATAAATAAATTTTAACTTGAGATTGGAGAAGTACCCATGGAAGTTATCTGCCTAAGAATTTCTCAGAAAAAAAAAAAAAAAAAAAAAATCCAAGAAGGGAATAAATCAGAAAATGTGAAAATCATGTCACTATCCTGAGGCTAGAGTGTGTACCTCTTGTCCCTTCCCTGCACTTCACACACACACTTTATGGTCTGCTGTCTGTGCTCAAGGTTGGCTCTGGTTGTATAGGGCTGTGACCTCAGATCAAGTGAAAAGAAGTGAGAGAGAACTGTTGGGGGGCTTGCTAAGGGTCCCTCACCTCCCTCAGGAGCTGCATTTAAGCTCAGGCTCTCATTGTTGGTCTTCACATATGATGAGTGGCTGAGGTCCCTTGGTTTGTTCAGCCCAGAGCAGAGCAGGCTGAGGGGAGGCCTCGTGGTGGCCTGCAGCTCCCTCACGAGGGGAGCGGAGGGGCAGGCGCTGAGCTCTGCTCTCTGGGGACAGCGACAGGACCCGAGGGAATGGCATGGAGCTGGGACAGGGGAGGGTCAGGCTGGGGGTTAGGGAAAGGTTCTGCACCCAGAGGGTGGTTGGACACTGGGACAGCCTCACCAGGACAGTTGTCATAGCACCGAGCCTGCCAGAGTTCAAGAAGTGTTTGGACAATTTTCTCAGACATTGTTTGATTGTTTGATTTTGGGGTTGTTATCTGCAAGATTTGGACTTGATGATTCTTGTGGGTCCCTTCCAACTCAGTATATCTTATGATTTTATGATTCTATGAATTACCTGGGCTATGCTGGCTCTTATATCCTACTCTTGTATCCCATTTATCCAGGCTCTGACCCAAATATTTAACTTTACGTCTTGATTATGGAACCTGTCTCCTCATTATGGATGTGTCTGGGAACAACTGGACTATTGGCTGGCTCTGGGTGCCATTACAGACCAGCTCTGTGCTTCTTGTGTGGGTGATGTGGGATGGTGCCCAGAGGTCTTTGTCACTCCTTGCTCCCTGCTTCTTTCCCCTGCAGGACAGGCCACACTTGCTGCTCCATTAGGTGGTGACATCGTACTTGATTTATTTCTAATGTGCATTTGAAAACATCAAATTTAAACATGACTTCATAGGTAAACTACACTTAATACATATAAGAAATGCCTCAAGTTATATAATGCCTGCACAACTTGACTTTCACCCTGTGCATTTTACAAATACATGCTAATTGTATCAATTACATACCTAATTGTCTCTATACCCTTACATTTTTCATCCCGAAATTAAGAATCCTTGGAAAATGATGGAATATTTGTGCTAATCTTCACTCTTTGCAAATGATCCTCTCCTTATTTACTATACAACATTTTAAGTATAGTGTTAGCTGAATTATTAATTTGCAAATATGATTTTCTAGAAGATTGAGCATTCTAGACAGGGAATTTACCTGCACCTCAAAATACAGAATCATTATTTCTATTATAAGTGGAGATTCAGACAGAATTGAAATTGTAGGGATTTCTGATGGCTAGTCTTTTGGTCATGAATCTATAAAATATAATTGTAGGTAAAACAGTCTTGAGTCAGAGAATTTTACTTCTGTTCAGTGATTCCTATTTTGAGAAAAAGAACCTCACAAACAATTAAACAAACGTACATAAACATCCATTTCCTCCAAACTCATCTCAACTTTCTCTGTAGGTTACACTGAGTCTGTCCAAATTCCTACAATGCAAGGAAAGCAGGGAATTAGGGTGTTTGCATAACCCCCCCCCCTTTTTTTTTCCATTTTTTTTTTTTTCTTTTTTCTGATGCCCTGTGCCTAATGGATTACTGATGCTCAGTTCCTTAATGTCCTTGTCCTGGTGTGGGTTGCCTATGTCTGCAGTCCACTGGGGGTTTATCTGGTGTCCCCTGTGGTGCGGTGATACTCCAGTGATGTGTCTCCAGCCCCAGTGGTTAGCAGTACCTCTTGTACATATGCCTGAGCAAGGCTGTAAGCTCCTCTGGCTTGATGGCATTTTGGTGTCAGTGGTTTTTCCCACCATAGTTTACATCAGTCCCAGAACACCAAGAACCAGCCATGAGGGGCACAGGATGGTTTATGGCCTGATCCCACCACAGCCCTGCAGTTACTCAGACACTTTTCTTCATGCCTATTACACCATACTTGGCTCCTGTTTAGTTCATGAACATTTTTAAGTACTTAATATGTCCACATTCCAGTGTAAGGACCAGGCACCTGCCAAAAACGGAATCCAAGGAGTCACAAAAACAAAATACATGCTAGACAAAGTATGTCTTATTTCAAATTCCCTAAGAAAAGACTCTTCTTTTCTTCTGTCTTCTCTGGTTATACTTCTCTAGCTAAGATTGTGATGTTTCCCCTGACCAGGACTATGACTAGGATTGTTACTTGCTGGGATCAGAGAGGCTGAGACAGAAAACTCAACAGTAATGGGTGATTACAGCTACTTTGTAAATTTTTCAAATAGCTCAACACAGCATAATTAAAGATTAAAATTTAAATATTTGCATAGAATAAGTGACCGTATCTTGGAATAGTAGGTTAGAGAAGGCACAAAATGCAAAGCAACCCTTGACAAGATTCCAGTTATTGTTTACATCCTGATTCAGAACTGAAGACTGGCTCTCTAGCTGCAGCCATTATGTTCTTAGATTCAAAATGCTTGCTGAGGAAACAAAAGTAAAACAAAACAAAACAAAACCATGGTTGTTCTCATTTTCCAAAAGAGCAACTACTTATGCAGTTAATTTATTAGAAAGGGTTTAAAAAGAGGCTTATGGTGTTGAATTCTCATAGAGAAAGCAAAGATTGTATTAAGAAAGGATACTGTATTAGAGGGTGAAAAAAAGATGTGCCATTAATCAAAGCTTGAAAAACAGAAAAAAAGGTAGCTGACATGGCTAAACTGGAGTGTTTGAAAAGGAAAGCAAGTTGCAGAATCTGCAATTCCCTAAACATAAATGAAATAAACCCATCACAGACTATGGCAGGTTAAGAGAAAAAAAGATTCATATAAAAAACACTAGTGGGAAGAAAAAAAATGCAAGTAACACAGTATCAAAACCAACAATAAATCTCCAGAAGCAGTAGTAACAAAGCTTAACAGAGAGCCTCTATAGCCAGCAAATTCTCTGTTTACAAAAGGAACATGCAGGCAGATAAGTTAGAAAAAATAAATTAAATTTTGTTTCTCTATTTGCTTTGAAAGTGTTTGATGAGTCTGGCACAGAAGATTTGTTAACACTTGAAGTGTTGATAGAAGATATTTAAGACAAATTTAACAGCAACAGTGAATACCATCCCATGAAATACCCAATGTTAAAGGAGCTCAAGTATTAAATAAATAAGCTTGCCTGGGGAAGGTCACTTCACAGATAAGGACATAGACAAAGTGGAGATATTAATGCCTTCTTTGCCTCTGTCTTCAACGTTGGTGATAGGCTTTGGGACCCTGGTGTCCTGAGCTGGAGGACCGTGATGGTGGGAATGATAAATTCCCACCGACCCTGAATGTGTGCAGGATTTGTTGCTCCACCTGGAGCCATAAAGGTCCATGGGTCCAAATGGGATTCATCCCAGGGTGCTTAGAGAGCTGCCTGATGTCATTGCAGGACCTGTCTCAATTATTTTTTAACAGTCCTGGGAATCTGGAGAGGTCCCAGTAGACTGGAAGCTGACAAATGTACCAGTTTTCAAGAAGGGCATGAAAGAAGACCCAGGCTTGTCAGTCTCACATCAGTGCGTGATACTGAGTGGTGAAGTTGATACAATAGAGGGAAGGGATGCCATCCAGAGTGACCTGGACTGGCCAGAGAAGTGGGCCCATGAGAACCTAATGAGGTTCAACAAGGCCAAGTGCAAGGTGTTGAACTTGGGCTGGGGCAATCCCAGGTATTTATGTAGACTGGGAGAAGAAGAACTTGAGAGCAGCCCTGCGAAGAAGGGCTTGGGGGTCCTGATGAACGATGAGCCAACAATGCATGCTTGCAGCCTAGAAGGCCAACTATGTCCTGGGTTGCATTAAAAAAGAGATGGCCAGCAGGGAGAGGGAGGTGATTGTCCTTCTCTACTCTGCTCTTGTGAGACCCCACCTGGAATACTGCATGAAGGCCTGGGGCCCACAGCACAAGAAGGATGCGGAGCTCTTGGAACAGATCCAGAGGAGGGCCACTAAGATGATCAGAGGGCTGGAGCACCTGTCCTATGAAGAAAGGTTGAGGGAGCATGGCTTGTTTATCTTGGAGAAAAGAGGGCTCTGGGGAGACCTCACTGCGGCCTTCCAGTACTTGAAGGGAGCGTATAAATAGGAGGGGGAATGCCTGTTTACATGTGTTGGTAGTGATAGGACAAGGGGGAATGGTTTTAAACTAAGATGGGAAATTTAGGTTAGATATTAGGAGAAAGTTTTTCACTCACAGGGTGGTGAGGCACTGGCACAAGTTGCCCAGAGAGGTTGTGGATGCCCCATCCCTGAAGGCATTCAAGACCAGGCTGGATGCGGCTTTGGGCAGACTGCTCTAGTGGCTGGCAACCCTGCCCAAGGCAGGGGGGTTGAAACTAGATGATCTTTAAGGTCCTTTTCAACCCAGGCCATTCTGATTATATGAATAATTAAATATATTATATTCATCAACAACCTGGATGATGGAATGGAGTGCACCCTCTGTGAGTTTTCTGATGACACAAGGCTTGGAGGAGTGTCTGACACCCAGAGGGCTGTGCTGCCATTCAGAGAGAGCTTGACAGGCTGGAGGGTTGGGCTGAGAGGAACTTCATGAAGTTCAACAAGGGCAAATACAGAGTCTTCACCTAGGGAGGAATAACCCCAAGCACCAGTACAGGCTGGGGGCTGACCTGCTGGAGAGCAGCTCTGCAGAGAGAGACCTGGGAGTCCTGGTGGAGAACAGGCTGACCATGAGTCAGCAATGTGCCCTTGTGGCCAGTGGTGTCCTGGAGTGCGTACAGAAGAGTGTTGCCAGCAGATCAAGGGAGGTAATCCTCCCCCTCGACTCAGCACTAGGTGAGGCCACACCTGGAGTGTCCAGTTCTGGGCTCCCCAGTACAAGAAGGACATGGAGCTACTGGATCAAATTCAAAGGAAGGCTAGTAAGATGATTAGAGGACGTGTCATACGAAGACAGGCTGAGAGAGCTGGGCCTGTTTAGCCTGGAAAAAAGACTGAGGAGGGACCTCATTACTGTGTATAAATATCTGAGGGGAGGGTGTAAAGTGGATGGAGCTGGTCTCTTTTCTGTTGTGCCCAGCGACAGGATGAGAGGCAACAGGCAAAAACGGAAGCGCAGGAAGTTCCAGCTGAATATGAAAGTTCACTTCTTCACTTTAAGGGTGACAGAGCACTGTAACAGGTTGCTCTGAGAGGTTGTGGAGTCTCGTTCTTTGGAGATATTCAAAACCGGCCTAGATGCCATCCTGTGCAATGTGCTCTAGGTGATCCTGCTCAGCAAGGGGGTTGGATTAGATGATCTTCAGAGGTCCCTTCCAACCTTGGCCATTCTGTGATTCTGTGATAGGCTGTTTTGGATAATACTTGAATAGTATTTGAATTTTCATAGTATTTGAAAAGTACTTGAATTTTCATAGGAGCACAGTGTTGTTTTTTTTTTTTTTTTCTGTATTGAAGACTGAACAGTGAAAATGCATTAGATAAAAATACTGCTAATGTAATTAATTAAATAAATAATTAATATAGCTGATCATATGTTGTACCTAACACTCAGCTAATTGTCATATTTACACTAGTGTATTATATAATGTAGCAGATTCCAAATCTTTTGTTATACCTAACAACTGTTTAGCACATTTACTCGTTTACTTGAATTTGAAAGGAGACCTCGGTGAATGATGGATTAAAGAAAAAAAAAAAAAACAACAGGATAGTAATGATCATTGTAACATGCATACACTCGGACATCCAATGTTAGCACTTTTCAGTTGAATAGAAGTTCAGTATACCATGAAATTTTTTTATATACAATTGCTTATATGTTTCCAGGAATGCCTGATTTTATACTAAAACTGACTCATGGTGCATTTTTAGCCTTTTTTTTAAAAAAAAAATACATATTTTTTCTATATTTTCTATATTATGTATATTATGTATTATTTATATATTATGTATTAAGATGATTCATAATATATTAAGATCAACTGTACTTTAGCTAACTCTGAGCTGTATTCTATAGAATGTTATTCTTCATCTTTTTCAGTTTTGGTATGAAACTATATTAAAAATGTAAGGAACAGGTGCAGAACAACTTAATCTTTATTGCAGTAGACACCCCGATCCACAAATCAATTTTAAACTGATTATAATCTTACTTCCATATTTTTAATTGTTTGAGACTTTTTTGAGTACCTATAGTAGGCATTTTATAGTTATGTTCACAATAACCATTTCCTTAGGATTGGAAATGTGGTTCCGAAGTCAACTCCAAATTATTCCCTCTTGGTGTGCTTTGGTTCACATCATACAGCATTCTCAGAACAAGTGACCTTCAGATGAAACAAAGCTGAAAGAAACACCTCAGAAATAACTAGTGCACTCTAGCCACTAATGAACAGTCGATCCGTATGTATAGGACTAGTCAACAAGAACACCTCTGAAAGAAGAATAGAATGGATATTAGGTAATTGTATCAAGTTACTTAATCAACCTCACTGCTTCACATTCAGATTCTCTTATTGCTCCAAAACTGCTCAAAAATGTAGACTTAACTGTGAACTAAATGTGAACTAAAATAGAATTAATTTCCTAAACTATTCAAGGAAGTATACTTTATTATATTCAACAAAATTGTTCCTCAATTAGAGCAAAATGAATTAAGTCCATCACATAGACTATAATCTGCCTGAAAACTAGGCCTGAGTTTTGAAAAATTCATTGTTGCCAACTCCAACTAATTTAAGTCCTATGAATTGGTCTCTGCAACTGTATGAGAGGAAGTATTAGCCTGATTCGTTCATTCTTAAGAAACCGTACTAGTTAAGGGTCGCTTGACTATTGCAGTCTATTGTAAATGTAGTTCAGGATGAAAAGAAAGAACAAGCTTACTGGAGACTACAGGATGTCCTACTTAAATTAAAAATGAATCAGCAAAGGAGATAGAAAGAAGGAAGCCAGATGTTAAGGGAAAGCTCATTTCTTTTTTTTGAATTTATATCAAAATGTTCAGAAAGGATCAAATAACTATGATTTTACTTTTTTTAAAAAAATATTTTTATTTCATTTTCTTTGATGAAGTACTAGAATGTATTTTTCCCTGATTCTACAAAAAGTAAATAAATAAATAAATAAATAAATAAGACTTCAATTATTAGCAATACCTAAGAACTAAACTGTAGTATTTTTGTAGCTATATAAGCATTCTTATTTGGCAATATGATATTAATTAAAATTAAGATACAACGACTATGTCTGTAGTCCTAAGCATTTATCAAAATAAAGAAAATCTAAAGAAAAGATGGATTCAGAATAATATTTAGGTAATGGAAATATCCCATCTAGTCATAGTATCAGCAAAAAATGAAACACATGCAAATTACCAGTACATTATAATAGTTTGCTACTGGAACAAGACATTGATACTGTTAGTATGTTTCTTGGAATGATTGTGACTTATTACCAACTCATACTTTAACAGTCAGCTCTGAGGCACAATTTACAAGAGATTTCAGGCCAAGGATCATTCCCAGTAGGCAGAGTGCAGAAAAATATTTTAGAGGCTAAGAAAGAATGATAGTTTGGATAGGTAAATAATCCCATTAAGCCTCAGAACTAGACAACAGGCTCTTGTCAATGCTCAGTTATTAGAATAATGCCTCCAGGCCTTTAATGCAGGATTTGGTTATTCTGTTTTAAGAAGCTGGGAAGCACAGGACAAAATGTAATTTCTATATTCACCTCAAAAAATACAATTGCCCCAAATATATGACCTAGAATCTATGCCCAGAATGCCTATTTAAACAATATTTTAAAATATAAATTATATATAAAAGCAAAATGATTGGACACATGAATAACAAAGTAATGATAACATTTTCATTTGTATGACTCACAGTATTTAAGGGACTGAATTATATTTATCAGTTCTGTAATGATATATTTTACCTAATCCTAGACATTAGGAATTCAGATTAAGGAACTACATTTTTCTTGTAAATATTCCATAGCTGCCAAACATGTACTAACTGCACGTGCAATATGTAATCAAAGATAAATATTTAAGTTAACACAGTAATGAAATCTTATTCTTGAAACAATGTGTAAATACATAAACACAAGGAATACATATTCAATGTAGGTAACAATATTAATAATATATATTCCTAATAAGTCTTTTCTTTGAAAGTTCCTAGTAGAGGTTACAGAAAATTCTATTTAATTATAGAATTAAAAAGATATTGTACTTAAAATGTTAAGAATGAATATATTTGATACCGAATATAAAACAGCATATCTAGGTAGCAAGAAAAATGAAAAACTGATTTATCTTCACCTGTGAAGATGGTGTACAATTTATTGTGTATTTAGTTGCCTCCATCATAATTCTTGCATGAATTCACATGGAAAAGAATATGGGACGTCTATATTTCAGTGATAAAAATAAGCAGAAAGCTCAAAATTCTCATCTTATTTAATTTGAACAAATAAATAAGCAAATGGATTGATGATGGACTGATCCTTCAAGGTTTTCAGAAGTCATTATTAACACTGAATATCAACAAAGCCTTTTAAAATCACTGTCAATAAATTGCGTTTTATCTATGTTAAACTGCAGCAGGTGCATAGGGGAAATCTTTTTCACATACAGCCCAGGAAAATAAGGTATTTTTCAAAGCAAACCTTTCCACTAGTCAAAACAAGATGAACGGAATTTTAAACTAAATTTTGAACGAGGTATCATATAGATTGCATTAGAGAATTTCAGTCTTGATGTCAAAAAGATATGAAGAGCAATGATAATACTAGAAATAAATTTGCAGTTCCCCTAGAACCAACCTCATCTGAACTGGATACTCAGGAAGTAATCAAGATTCTAATAATAGTCCTCAAAAGCAGATTTTAACTTATTTGGTAAAAACAAAAAAATAAAAAAAAACACACACACACACAAAAAACACCAACCAAACAAACAAACAAAAAGAAAAAACACCTGTGGACAACAACAACAAAAATAATAAATTAATTTTAAAAATCAACATTATTCTCCATATCCTCATCACAATTAGTGATCATTATAAGTTATCTTTTGCTGAGATAGATGATAGCGTTAGTTCCAGAAAGAGTAGTTTTCAAATGCTCTAATTATGAAGAATTATCTTTGTGGCAGATATCTTGTCACCTGCTTCAGTTGCAGAAACACACTGTAGGACTGAAAGAGTTTTGAGAAAATCTGAAGAGGTTATACTTGAATTTAATTGCCTACAAAGGTCTGTTTTGGACCTCAGGCTGCTGTTTTTATTCATCTGGTGTTTTTATTCAGCCATATACCTGTGTCAAGACAGAAACACTTGGCTCAGAGGAAAAATGTTACTGATGCATCAAAATTAATTTACATTGGCACATGAACTTTGATTTTTAAATAATATTGCTCTAATGGTAGACTTTAGATGGATAAAATGTGTACATTTTACTCAGTCCCTCTTTATGATCCCAGAAAAGTAATCTCTACCGTAACTGTGAGAAATCCCTTGCTATTCTCCTGATAATTCATGAAAGAGGTTCATGTGCCAGTGTAGCTTTCAGCTCTGAAGGAAGCATGCAGACTGTAATTGGCAGAGCAAAGCAGAAACTGGTTCAATGCTTCCTGCTGAGAACACTTTATTTTTCCCAGTAGGCTTTGGTAAAACTCAGCAGAGCTCAGAAACAAAACAAAACAAAACAAAACAAAACAAAACAAAGCAAAATAAAGCAAAGCAATACAAAACAAAACAAAACCCTTGGAACATCTGACAAAGGCAAAAATTAGTGAAGTCTCTCCAGAACGTCTAAACTTAGAAAGCGATTGATGTCTACTTACCCCAAATCAGCTACAGCTTTTAAATGGAATTGGCCCTTTTGATTATTTTTATTTTAGAAGGAGCAAGAATGGATTTCTAGGATTATTGTAAGTTCCTTAGGTTTCCTTATAAAATAGGGATGACCAGACAAGAAAAAAAAGGGTTTTGTAAAAAGCATTAATAATACCTGTTGTGTATAGGTATAAGTTGTGGATGTTCCCTCCCTGGAAGTGTTTAAGGCTGGTAGGATGGGGCTTTGAGCAACCTGGCTAACTGGAAGGTGTTTCTACCCATGTCACTGGGGGGGTGGAATTAGATGATCTTTAAGGTCCCTTCCAACACAAAACATTCTGATTCTATGACCCCTTTCTGTAGTCCAGTAATTTTCAGAGATCTTTTGGGTTGAAAAAACTGTATTGATTGTATTTATGCTTGACAAACTCTTACTTCATTTCTTGTTCACCACATACATTGCAAGAGCTTCTTTAAAAGCTTGTACTTTAAAAGCTAAAATCAGCTCAATTTTTCAAATGGGTATACCCTTTTTTTCTAAGGGTATTCATATGCATCAGTTAGGACAGGGAACAAATATAGCTCTTCTCTGCTGCCAAGCCACACTTATTGTAACATATTGTGTAAAACAAAGCAAAATGTAAGAAAAAAAAAATAAAATCAAATCAATACCATCTGTGACAAGTATCAAGAAGAGAGACATGTCACAGAAATCTATAAAATGAATTGCTCAACCTAACAACTAAGTTAGAAATTCAAAAAATAATACCAGAGGATATATTTTCTGTCTCCTGAACATAGTTGAAAGTAAATGTTTAATCTGAACTAAAACACAAGAACTTCATCACTTATGAATCAAGGAAAGAGATTCTGTCTTTCAAAGTTTTATTATTGTTATTCTGGTATTAGGAAAGCTATACAACACTTGAAGTATAGACTGGAAACTTCTGTCTAAATTTTGTTTTTATTATCCCAGGTTACCAAATCATCAAGTGGCTACAGCCACTTTTTTAATGTTAATAGTCTTCAACATTAAGAGGATTAAAGATAATGGCTAACATAGAGTGAATTCAGAATATTATATTAATTATTGCATAAATAAAATTGGAAAACAACACACTTTGTGTAAAACAATTTTTGAGGGTTTTCAGAAAGTTGTGTTCACATTCCAGAAGCTATAAAATATTTTAATTCATAGTAATTTATTTTCTGAAGGGATGTACATATATTGAGAAAAACGCAGCTCTTCAATTTTAGAAAATATTAAGCTGTCTTTTTTGGTTATGTTTTTTGTTTGTTTCTTTGTTTGTTTTCTTTTTCTTCCCCCAGTATTAAATGAAAATGATATATTGACTAACTCATCAGGGAATTCACCTCCAATAATTGAGATTTACAATACAATTATATTTTATACTCACTTTTTTATTGTAAGTTTTCTAGTATTCTGTCAGTTTGTTTTGTGCATACATATTCTTATTCAAAAAACAGTATCTCTTTAAAATATTTAATCTTTTGACTTCTGTAACACATTGCAATACATGAGCTGTACTTGGAAATTTCTATATCCATTTAAGACATTTCAAATTACTTTTACTTGATGTATGATTTAATTCACAATTTTACATCTTCTAATGGTGTTACTGTTACTTTTCCATATGTGAAATTCAATTGCCTTGTATTGTTGTCACTTCTTCAGGTCTTTTATCAGAATTAGCCATCAGTGGCTCTTAAAATGAAAAAAAAAAAAAAAAAAAAAAAAAAAGTAATGTCTGAACAGCGTTTCTCTCATTTGTTCTCTAGAAAAAGCACTAATTTTGCTATTTATGTTGTGTAAAATGGATCTGCATTTCTGTACTACAGAAATAATGAAAACATATTTTTCTAAAAACTTTAAAATGTGGCATTTTAATACTTTTAGTCTAGAAGTTTTCGGGTCGTTGACTTCCCTTCCCCGCCCCCCCCCCCCCCGATTCCATTATGCTTTTATATTTCCAATTTGTCACATTTTATTTCTCAAGAGGTTTTTGTATTCTTACCATATAATAGTTGAAAGACCTCTTCTAATATCCTTACTGTATTTTTTCAAGTTCTCCCATTTATAGTTGTAATAGCATTTCTGAGTGTGATTATTTATTTATTTTTCTAAGTTGTACATATGCAATTACTCCGTTCCTAGACACTGCTTTATTAATGTATTTTTCAACTTTCCTTTATGGATCTTCCATGTAATTACAATGGGATACATTTAAAATTGTTGAAGGTTTGACAGTCAAACCATGAAACCAAGATGTGTCAGAAAAAAAGGCTGAAACTCTGGCCTGACACTGGCACCTTAGTATATCTCCAGTCTCACAAGTAATCCTCTTAACTAGTTCTATTTTCCGTCATCATACTTGCAGTTCAAATAGAAAATGATCATAATCCTTTAAGCAGCAGAAAAGCATTAATTTAATGTGGAATTATGCAGGTAAGGAGAGGAAAGAGAAACCACCTGACTGCGTACTGCAGATATACCTTAAGTTAATTGTCGTAGGTTGATTGGAGTATAGAATACCTAGAGCTGTCAAAGTGACAATCTCTACTATAGAATGGAATAAGTATTTCTTAAAGAGAAGAACCAGAAGCCCAATATATTGAGCTTATAAACAGGGACGATCAAACAATAACTTGTATGATTATTTTAAGATAATTGGACAAGTGTTCTTCCATAAATTTGATGAAGTGTCCATTTTTTTTTAGGAAAAAAAATGAAATCTTTCATAGAATGTGTTAAAAACACCACTTATGGTATAGGAAACAGAAAAGGAAGAATAAACCAATTTCTAGTATCTGATTAAAAAACAAACAAACACAAATATTTGAAAATTTTTACATATTTTATTTTCCCCTATTAACCAAATAACAAGTGAATTTCAAACCCTGTATGCATTTCTGAATTTGTCATTGTGTTTTAAGTATCATCATATCTCTACACAACTAATATGAAGCTGAATTTGTTGAACATTTTCTTTATATCAAATAATATTTTTAACAAGTTTTTTTTTTTTTTTTTTCGTGTTGCAATTCCATTCTAATAGTTTCATTAGCTGTCACAGATTCCTATATTTGAGTATAGAAACTTCATACGGCTTCCAGGATTCAATGTGCTTTGCATTATCACAACATAATATTGTACATTAAAAAACAACTATGTGTTCCAGAAGTAAATGAGCCATCCTTGCTTTGGAATAGATGTAAGGCAAATTAATCTTATTTTAAGGCAAATCACAGTTCACTGGAATTGTTCAATTTACTCTAAAGTAAATACAGTCTGAATCTGTAACATCTTGACTATCTTCTTGACTTCTCTAATAATTACAGTATTGTCCCTCTCCCATTTTTTTTCCTTTCTTTTTTTTTTTTTTTCCATGTCCTCCCCCCCCCCCCCCCCCCCCCAATTTTCTAGACAGTTGTATCTGCCTATATTCAACTGCTGGTCTGTGTTTCTTAAGCTTATTACCTCCTGTAAGTTTTCCATAGGCAAAAAATATACATATCTGTAAATTATAAAGTCATTAAGACACAAGTTATACTGCTCTTCCTCTATACAATTGTGTGTCAATTTTTCTTTACAGTATCATTCACAGGTATGATGTAGAGCTTGGTATCCATGGGGCACGCTAGCTATTCAGCTTCTCTAAAATAAATCTTTGATGTTGTATATGTGGGAATATGCTGCATCTGAAAATAATCTTACTGCCTGTAAAAAATATATATATATATAGAATATTTAACGCACTAAAAATAAATGGCCATGTAATCTTGTCATCTGAGCTGTAACTTAGATGTAGTTCTACAATGTTATACCAAACAGAGGATCTAAATTGGTTCATAAGAATACAAAACTGGGTTATGTTTCTGCCAATTCACATTTTGAGAATACAAATGTATACAATTTTGACTTTTCCCACTATTAAAATACTATTAAAATAAAGAACACATTTTAAAATAATATGGTCAACATACTCTGCAGTCATTAGGAAAAAACAGCAAAAAAAAATCTATTTCTCTCTAATAAATGCATAAAATATTTTAAAAATTGGCATTAGCAAAAATTGGAACATTTTAAAGCATGAATATAAAAAAAGTGAATATAAAAAAAGGAAGGTAACTATACAAATGTGCTGCTAGCTAACCACCAGATTAAGATATTTTAAAATGGTAATAATTCCTTGTAAAGTAGTTAGCCTTGGCATCTGTTCCATTAATTGACAGTAATCATTCTCACAGAACAGGCCAGAATATTACCCTGTAACTCACAGATTGTGAGTTTGACTTATTTTGAAATAGCCAAACAGAAATATATGACCTATTTTTAATTTCTTATTTATTTCCTTGTAAAATGGAGCAGACATAAAATAAGTACAATCAGAATAGCTACTTAGAGACATTTGCTGCCCTTTAGAGTCCCTGTCCTTCCTGCCTTTGAGCTTTAAAAAAAAAAAGCCAAGAGTTAGTAAGTTGGTGTAATTTTGTTACTTTATGTAGAAATATATCTGTGAAGTGCTAGATTTTCCTCCATTTGTTACATTTGCTATGTGGACGAAAAACTCTCAAAGTAATCTCAGAGATTTTTCAGCATACTATATTTTGGTGTGGGGAGGAAAAAGCTGTGAAGTTAAATATTAAACATGTGGAAAGTGAATAGGAAGAAAGAATGTCTTTAAACTTGAAGAAAAAAACTTGCTCGGCCAAATCATAAAATCATTAAGGTTGGAAAAGATCTCCAAGATCATCTGGGCCAGCCATCGTCCTACTACCACTGTCACACACTAAACCATGGGCCTAAGCACCACGTCCAACCTTTCCTTAAACACCCCCAGGGAGGGTGACTCCTTTACCACCCCGAGCAATCCATTCCAATACTTGACTGCTCTCTGAGAAGAAATGTCTCCTAATTTCCAACCTGAACCTTCCCTGGTGCAACTTGAGGTCATTCAGTCTAGTCCTATCACTAGTTATCTATGAGAAGAGGCCAACCCCCAGCTTCCCAGAACTTCCTTTCAGGCTGTTGTAGAGAGCAATAAGGTCTCTCCTGAGCCTTCTCTTCTCCAGACTAAACAACCCCAGTTCTCTCAGGTGCACCTTATAGGTCTTGTGTTCCAGACCCTTCACCAGCCTTAAATTAAATCATTTGCATTAATAGGCAAAGGTAGGTGTTTGTTAGCTAGGCCAACAAAAACAACAACAAAGAAAGAAGTCCTACATATACCAAAAGTATGCTTTATATATACAGTAAGATAAAACTAAGTATACAGTATAAAGCTATGCAGTTCACTCACATTTTGCACTGTGTAGTATTTCAGATTGTTTTTAGGACTATGTTTATTGGCCAGGTGTCCCATTTACAAATCTATTTCAACAGTCTACATCTCATCATCTCTGTGTCACTTAAGTCCAGAACACATAACTGAAATAAGAGAAGTAGAGAAAAAATTATGTTCTGTTTCAAAAGTGCCTATTGTGGCTTTTAACACAGTGAACTATTCTTATATAGTTCACTCTTAAATTAAGTTTATAAGCTTAATCTTTAAGCTAGAAGTCACTTTCCCATCAGTGTTTGAAGGAGTGCTAATAATGCCTCATATATATAGGAGATCACTGTGAAAGATGAGTTTACAGGTGTAAGTTATAGGCTTTAGGAAAATGAGATTTGATCAGCCATGCATTTCAGTTGAAGATCATGAGAACAGTTAATGAACTTGAAAAAAAGGTGTTAGCTCTCCTGAGACAATTTCTTAGTGTCTGGGAGGTAATGATACATATTTGCAGAAGCAATTTAGATAAGACAGCAAAAGAAGAGTCTAAAAAACTAATTATCAGAAGTGTCACTGTGTTGCTTTATTATTAATACAAAAATCTATTACATGATTTAAAAAAAAAAATGTTGTTCTCTAGATTATTTCTAGATTATTTCTAAAAATAATCAGACTTTCCTCCTCAATAAGACAAAAATTGCAAGTTGTTAATTATTTCTACTAATAGGACACTGATTTCAAAGCACTAAAAGCTCAGGAACAGAGTTCTCAGGTAATCCAAAATCTTTGTGAAGACTTTTGTGGTGGTCTAAAAATTTCAAGAAATTTAAGTTATTAATGTACCTGTTCATCAGAATCTTGTTACTCATTAAACTTTCATTTTTAAAAAGAAAAGCACGTACTCCAGAAGCATAATATATATAATGTCTGATGCACAAAAAGTGCACTGTTAAAAATAACAGCCCAGGTAAAATATAGCCTGTGACACCCAACATTTTAGTCAGTTTACAGCATCATCTGTGTAGTGCAGGTAAGAGCACAACAGTGACATCACTAGATGGATGGAAGGAAGGAAGGAAGGAAAGAAGGAAGGAAGGAAAGAAATCTTCATGTGAGTAAGTCAATTACAACGTATTCACAATTTGTTGCATTTGATCTGTACTGACACCAATTATATTTTCAGCAAAATATATTCAACATGAGAAATCTTGTATCCAATTCTGATGCAGATGGTGTTATCATAATATAAGAACTACATAAGAAAATGATTTAAAAAATAATTTCTGTTTAACATGCAAGGAAGAAAGAGGTTTGTAAGGAGAACAAAACAAAAAAAAGCTAAAAAACAAAACAAACAAAAAAAAAACACGGTAATTAACAGTGTTGTATGAAAAGTAAAATAAAGATATTCATTTCAGCAATGTCAGTACATATCTGAAAGGGAAATGGATTATCAGCAATTTCAATAATTCTTTTGTCACCAATTATTTAAGATATTAATAATCAAATCAAAGAATTTGGAAAAGTTGATATGTTGCCAAACAGAAATAATAGATGACAGTCTTCTCAATTTATAGCAGAAATGTCAAGCTTCTAATACATATCAACATCACACCTGTAAAACGAAATGTAGCTCTACACAGAGGAAGTCTCACCTAGTACATTTTCTCTGAAGTTGTGTCTCAGCTCTGAAAGAAAATACATTAGAGAAATGAGAGCAAAACTGCTATCTAGCATGAGTACCTGCATGGCTACCTCAAATAATTTAATTGGCAAGCTGCAACAGAAGTACAGCCAAAAACTGAAGATGGCTTCAAAAATTTACTTTCCAAAACAATGCTGAGATAAGGAGCAGGGCAACTGTGTGCTGATGCCAAAGACATTCTTCATGACTTTAATTGAAAGGAAAATGTCTCAGGACAAACATGCTGGCAACCGTCAATCCAAGTCTTGCTCAAGGGAGAGTGAGAGATACAATACCTTTTTTACCATGTTATCTAGAATCCAGAGGTACTGATTTCCTTCTTGTTTAGTCAAATCCCCCTTTCTTTTCCTATTATGCTGAGCTGGAAGGCCTGACTAGCATTGGATGTCTTGCTCGGTTAAGACATATCTTGTCCAGAAAATACATTTATTCTATTCTTATTTCTAAATTTCTCACTGTTATAGGATAACAGATAATTCACATAATCATATTTTGCTCCAAAATGAGAAGCTGCAGCATCCTCAAAATATTACATATTCTATTCATGCATATATTCTATTACATATCACTAGTATTTCTTTTAGTTGCACTCACAGTGTGCAAAGCATCTTCTTTGCACTTCCAAGATGATCTCTGTCATAAAGATATTTGTATTCTAATGACAAAGAAGAAGAAATGAAGGAAAAAAGAAGTAAAAAGAAGAAAAAAATAGAATTAAAAATAAATATAAACCTACTAGATTGAATGCCTAAAATGCTGCAGCATCAAAGCAATGGGTCATTAGAGGGCCTGAAATGCAATCAGAGCAGGGGCCCTGCATAAAGCTGTGTTATCAGATGCGATGCATAAGAAGCCCTGTGATTGAAGGCATAGGGTCAATCTACAAGAAACTGACAAACAGGCAGTCAAGGGTGGAAAACTTAGAAATGAAGAAGGGAACACTTTACACATGAATGAGCAAGAATAAACTTTGTTATGAAACAAAAGTAAATAAACTGACAGTACCTGAAAGTTTTTGTATGTGTTTTTCATAAATAATACTGTTATAAAAAAAAAAAACAAACAAAAAAAAACACATCCTTCACATCCTTCTTGTGCTAGGGGCTCCAGACCTGGACACATTGCTCCAAGTGGGGCAGAGAAGCAGGGTACAATCACCTCCCTTAACCTGCTGGCCACTCCTTAGTTGATGCAGCCCAGGATGCAGTTGGCCTTCTGGGCTGCAAGCATGCATTGCCGGCTCATGTCAAGCTTTTCATCCACCAGATGAACCACTTATGAGGTGGTTGGTGGATCCAAGAGCACCTGCTAAAACCTCCTGAGATGGCAGCTGCTTCATGTTTTTACAGTTCCTTTCTGGAGGGTGCCCTTTTTAAAGACATCCAGTAATGAATCAATTTATAACAAAAACCTATCTTCTTTTCTTGCTCTAGTCTATTGGCCTTGTATTTCTGTCTTCAGGAATAAGATTTTCATCTGAACTGCAGAATACTAGTTATCTCCTGATAGAAGTCACTAAAAGAACATAATAATAGTAACAATAATAGTAACAAAACTTGTCCCTTACTTTGATATGCCTGAATAATTCACACTAAGTTGCATATTTAATTTGATTGATCTGAGACAAACACTCAGCACTCATGTCACTCTTTGTAATTTGACTGAAATAAACTATGATGAAGAGCAAGCTGGACATGATAAAATTTATTATTTTCATATAAAATAATGGATTAGAGTACCAACAACAACAAAAAACATCAATTTAAGTGCTGATTGTCACATGGGGTATAAATACTAGGTTTTGGTAGCAAGTTGTGTGTGGGTGGGGGGGGGGGTGTAAATGTGGCACCTGTAGGAAATCGTGACTGCTCCTGTACCAGACATGGTGGGTTGCAGTTGGCTCAGCAAAGGATGCACAAGAGGGTGCATTTGATCCCACCAGCCAAGTGGGTGGCACTTCTGGGAAATATAAGGTCAAAAGACATTGAAGAGGTCATTGAAGAACAACAGACAAAGGGGATGAATCTCATGATAGTAGGTGGTGATCCATGGCAGAACTGATATTACCCCTGAAGAGAGAGAGACCCATGGATAAGCCTGAAATGGAGCAGGTATGCTCCAAGGATATTGCAGCCCATGGAGCCTATGCCAGGACCTATGCCAGAGAAGTGAAAATAAGTAAGAATGAAGGGGCAGCAGGCAGAAACTTCTGTCTTCATCTCAGTCCCATGCCACCCTCACCAAAGGGACTACATGTAATTTGCAGCAATAACAAAGGGAATAGACAACTGGAAGTGGGGAAGAAAAGTTTCTAGAGTGAAGCTGGGAAAGGGGAAGGAAAGGTATTCTCTGTAGTGTTTTATTGTTTAACTTCATTTCCCACACCTGAATCAGTAATTAATTGTTTACATTATACGATGTAAATAATCTTATATAATCTGAAGCAAATATGCTCCAAAATCTCCATTCTAGTGCAGGACCTACCTCAACAGGTTGGGCCATCCCTTGAATCTTACCTCCTAGCAACATCCATCTGAGATATAGTTATTAAGTGAGATTGGATGCTGGGTTTCATGAAGTCCCTGACATCCTTTCAGAATATAGCAAAAAACTCCTGATTTCTAACAGTAATAAATGAAAACAAAAACAAAAACAAAAAACGGGGGGGGCGGGGGGGGGGGAATCCTTAAATAGTGAAATACTCACATATATGGGTGAAATAGATTAAATACAAGTCTGAAAATAAATTTCCTATAACCAGTCTGACCTTCCAACCATTCCTCTCATCTTGCCTTCCAGACAATAACTTTCAAAATGTTAGAGGCTCTACACGTCAAAATAATATATGGCAATCTCTCTCCATGGAAGCTCCCTTCTTTCCACCATTTCTGAGATTTAACTTTGAATTTGTTTACAGTTATAAATGTGACCTCTTTTGCCTCCATTCTAATGTAGTCCCCCTTCTTAACTCCACAGTCCCATTTAGAAGGTGTTCTAAAACTGAGCACACTAATGATCAAGAGAAAATCTCAGTTTAATATACTCTGTGGTAGGTTTTCATACAAGATGAGAAGACTAGGGCCAGATAAATGTACAACCCTCTTTCCTGTGTTCTGTCACTTTTTAACAGAAGACTTTACCCAATATTAGCAAGTGGCATTGATTGAATAAATATTTAAGCCACTGCCAACTGTACCAAGATAATTTTGAAGTGAAGACAGTCAGGTCTAAATAGTAGAGGATGTTACCTATTTGATTTTAACTGAACCAATCTAACCATACTTGTGAACTTAACTGATTACTTTGCAGCTTAATTTCCAGGATATTCTCCTTTGAAATGGAAGAGAGAGGATTAGTATCATGCATAGTTGAAGTGGAAAATTATGCCTTTAATCTACTGAATGAGTATTTGAAATAGGTAGTTGCCTGAGCAAAAGGTTATCTTTACCAAAGGCATGATATGATTCTTACATACAATTTCAAAAAAAAGGGGACAAAAATATTTAAAATAATGTAAGAATGGAAAACTCTTAGTTGCCACATTTTACAGTTCATAGCTAACAGAGTTAAAACAAATAAAATGAAGTAGTATTTTAACATAATGCTTAAGTAAATTGTGGTATTCTTTGCCATAGCGTATTTCCAGAAGTAGAAAAAGAATTAAGTTTATCTAATGATAGGTTAATCAGTAACCACTTCTTCAATCAGTAAGTATCAAATAACATGACCAAGTGCAATTTACTCATGGTTGCTGTTTCTTAAACTCTTTTTCATCTGTCTTGTGTAAAGAGATGTGTATTTATTTTCCAATGATATAATGGATCCAGAGAAAAGAAATAACATTTTTGTTTTAAATATTTTGATTATACAGGGTCATATGTCTTTTCTTAGTGAATTTTCTCCTAGGGAAGGTACTGTCCATGAGCAGCTGCTCTATCTGCCAGACTGAGCAGAAAAAATGCCTATTTTGAGGTGCAGAAGCAGCTGGGTTTATTTAGTAGGTGCTAAAGGGAATCTCAGTCAGTGCCTAATGAGTTTACACAAAGTTATCCTCTCGTGTCATTATTATTAAATCAATTCTTTTTTCAATCACAGTCTTTGTCAAAGTGAGTGCTATTAAAACACTAAATTTCAAATATTTTATCCATTTTAGTTATCTGTGTGGAAAAGGTGACAATTTTCACTCTTGGCTCTAGAGATTGTTCACAGAATCACAGAATCACAGAATAGTCTAGGTTTGAAGAGACCTCCAAGATCACCGAGTCCATCCTGTGACCTAATGCTGACAAGTCCTCCACTAAAACATATCCCTAAGCTCTACATCTAAATGTCTTTTAAAGACCTCCAGGAATGGTGACTCAACCACTTCCCTAGGCAGCCTATTCCAGTGACTAATCACCATTTCAGTAAAGAAATTTTTCCTAATATCCAACACAAAACTCCCCTGGCACAATTTTAGCCCATTCCCCCTCATCCTGTCACTAGGCACGTGGGAGAATAGACCAAACGCCACCTTGCTACAGCCTCCTTTAAGGTACCTGTAGAGTGCGATAAGGTCACCCCTGAGCCTCCTCTTCTCCAGGCTAAATAGTCCCAGCTCCCTCAGCCACTCCTCATAAGACTTGTTCTCCAGACCCTTCACCAACTTCCTAGCCCTTCTCTGGACTCACTCGAACACCTCCATGTCCTTCTTGTAGTGAGGGGCCCAAAACTGAACACAGTACTCGAGGTGCAGCCTCACCAGAGCCGAGTACAGGGGGACAATCACTTCCCTGGACCTACTGGCCATGCTGTTTCTTATACAAGCCAGGTTGCTGTTGGCCTTCTTGGCTGCCTGAGCACACTGCTGGCTCATATTCAGCTGACTATCAACCAATACTCCCAGGTCCTTCTCTGCCAGGCAGCTTTCTAACCACACATCTCCCAGCCTGGAGCTCTGTTTGGGGTTGTTGCGCCCCAGGTGCAGGACCCGGCACTTGACCTTGTTGAACTTCATACAGTTGGCCTCGGCCCATCGGTCCAGCCTATCCAGATCTTCCTGCAGAGACTTCATGCAAGTGTTTTCGCTAATGCAGTTCTGATTTCCCATCCCAGAAATTCAAGATGCATTAATTTGTCCAAGGCTGACTTTTCTTTTCCAGTGGTACATATAAATTACTATAAGACCCTTTATCTTTCCAATGAAGTGCTTATTTTCAGATAATACACGTTTCACATCTGTAAACATAATGTTAGAAATTTAAATCACTTGATCCATGTAAATCACACAGCAAAAAAAAAAAAAGAAAGTTCATGTCAAAATATAGTTACTAAATACTTTTCATTTACCTTGAAAGCTATTGGGTGGCGATCACTATTAATTGTTAAACAGAAATAATCCCATTCAGTCAGTCGTAACACAAAAATATATGAAAAAGGAAGGACAGAATAACTTGCTATGCTTTTTCTATGTTCTTATGATATCATAAATCATCATTCAAAGAATAGTTTATTTTATTATTTTAGGGTGCTGTGGCAAACACTGATAATCATTTTGCTGTTTAAAAACTCAAACATATCCTTACAACAAAATCAAAAATTTTCCTAGCTTTGGTTAGTCAGAAGAGAACACTTAATGTATACACTGAGAGGAAAAGATTTATTTCAAAGATAAATGTGTGCTTATGAGTATCTAGAAGAATTTGAAGTGAAATGAAAGACTCACAAGGTACAGACCTTATTTTATAATGGTATAATTATGCATAATTTCAAAATTATATAATGTATAAAATAAAAATGTAAAATAGTATTGTCTCTATATTTCCCCATATTATCAATCTTCATCAAAGAAAATCATGTCTTAGTATTAACTATGCATTAGGTATAGTATTCCAATATTAGTGTTACTGCAGTCAGGATAGTCCATGTATATAAGGAAAATTTGTAGGAAGGAACATTCCTTTTGATGCTATCTGACATTATTAATTTTCTCTGTAAGCTAGGTATAAATCTTTATGGAGCTGAAAGCTACACATCTTGGATAAAATGTGGAATGTTTTTCAGATGTGGATAAAGCAGCCAGAGTAGGTACACATTTCAGTCCTGCTGCATGAGAGCTGTATCAGCGTCAGGAGTCCCTGCTAATTTGCAGTTTTTCATGACAAAGTACTCAGTCTGGCAAAATCCTGCCAAGGTAAATTTCTTTGCTGATTGCCCCAGAACAGTTGTGCTTGAACTGTCTGAAAACTGGGTGAAGCTCAGTGAAGGGATATTGGATTATTTAGCTTGTATGTATGTCATATGTGTACATGTGGGTTCACATGTATGTTGGGGGTTCTGACTTTGAGGTCTAACTGTTCTGCTATACAGTACTTAACCTGAGCTAGAAAATAAAGCAGGGGGTTGAATGACTCCCTGTTTCATCTGGACCAGTAAGTGTTTAATTGTTTATATGCAACCCACTAAGCTGTATCCCCTAGGTAATTAAAAAGGGTGTATAAAACGTTCTTGGAAATGAAGGCGATTAAAAGTCTCAGGTAAAAAGCAAACAAAAAACAACCCACCACCAACAAACCTAGATCTACTTTCTGAGTGAATAGTTAAACATAAATAACTGAACAGTACAGAAACCACCAAGTTTTCTGAATCTAGTCACAAATTCTCTTTGCTTTTCTCATGCAAATTAAAATTTCTTAGCAGACTGAGTGGAACATATCCTTGAAAACTAAAGATGTTTTTAAGGTTTTCACTTCCATTAAATAAATAAATAAATGCTGTTCTGCTCAATCTGGTTTGGTTCCAAAGGATCAGCTGCATTTGCAGCTTTGACTTTTACTTGACTTCTATTCTTTGTAGTTCCTTCAGGATAGTAAGAGACATATGTCTAAGGTTATACAATCAAGAAGCCCACAAAACAGTCAACTTTAATTCTGGGGAGCTTTTTGTATATCTTAATGGAAGCAGCAGACATATTGATTATTCTGATTAAATGTTCTGCTTTGCCTCATTATTATTTCTTAAAAGGTGTGAATTCCATCTTTGAATCTATATTCTGCCTTTTTAAGTACATTGCAATATTCAAGCCTGTCCTTTACCAATTGTCAAAGTCGTGTCTGTCAAGTAGTATGTGCAAGTTTTTGAACTGTGAGACTCAGTTAAGGAAGAACAAACACTCTTCATTGAATTAATTACTCTGGTACTCAGCATATTCATTCACCAATCACATGCTCTTAATGCCAAAGATTACCAATCCACATGCAATTTAGAGACTGTTGTAACCTATTTTTCTAATGTTTGTGCTGGACAAAAAGTTGCATTTGCCAGTATTTTGGACTTAGTATTTCTCACTAGTCAGTTCGCCTAAGTTATCTAGCTTTATTATTTATTTATTTATTTATTCATTTATTTATTTTTTTCCCTGAGGTCCAGTTATAAATGTACATGGATATCTCTTATGGACTAAGTCTATGTTAATGTGCATCCTGTCAAGTCATCTTGGTTTCAGTTGAATTTGGCATGTTGACTTCAATAAGAAGGAATTTATTAAAATACATGTGGACAAGGAGATTGCTCTTTAGTCTTCTTCTCTGCTATAAATGATCAGTGCATCACTCCTGCTTTTAACAAGGTCTGCATTAGTAAATCCATTATGAACTACCTGTGTAATTTGTTATGGCAAAGGTCAGTCAAAGAACAGTGGTGGAAACCACTCCTTTTTTCAGAAATATATGAAATTGCTGCAGGCCACTCTTTATGTAATGTCTCACATTTATTTTTAATTTTTCCCATCTGTTTTTCAGTTTCCTTATATTCTTTGTCATATACATATTTTTCATATTGTTTTGTGTTTATGTTCTAACTTTCTATTTTGTTGTAATCAATTTTTTACCATAATGGCATCCACTACTCCTTTGAAAATGTTCCCCCCCCCTTTTTTTTTTTTTCTCTGCAGTTTATACAGTTATTTCATTTCTGCCAATTTTCTAATTTCAGCTTTCTATGATTTTTATTTTTTATTTTTTTTCCAAAAGACTCTTTGTCTAAAATGTGTTTTGATCATTACTTCCTTTCTATCAGAAGGCAGTGAAGCACAGCTCAGCTTGATAATGTCTGGAATAAGTGAAAAGTTGTTTGTCTCTTTATTGACCATTGAAATTTGTAGTCAGAATCTTGATGGTTCCTAAAAAAAGCAAAATTCAGAAATAGATAATGGTGAGATATGCTGATTTCTTTCAAACTGAAGTCTGGGAAATTTAGAAAGGTAAACAAATAAGAATAATGCAATCAAATTCAAAAGTACTTGAGTTGTTATTCAGCCAGCAGATGGCAAGTGATGTTCAGTGCAGAAATATAAGCTTGAAAATCTTTCTTGTACTATGCAAATGTTCTATGAAATGGAGATCTAGACAGACTTTTTTTCCTGACCCATTCATCCAGTTAAAGAATACGCTTTTCCTTCTGTGAGAAGGAAAAAGCCAATATCGTATGCACCCTAGTAATCTCAAGGATAATGTGTTGTAAGATGTAAAATAATTCCTTTGTAATAGACCTAAAGGATCATAATTTCACTTTTTTCCTGGATGTTCCAATCAGGGATACCTTTATTTTCTTTCATTTTGGAGTATTAATCTCTGTTACTTGCCTGAGTATGCTGAGGGAAATGTAATAGGAAAAGGGAACAGAACCAGCAAATACAGAAAACATGTAAGAGATTGCCAATACAACATTATTGCTTTTATGGGAAATTATTAAAGATAGAAAGCATAGCTGAAGCATGAATTAAATGCTATTATAAAAATGACAACTGTCCAAAAGAATAGTCAAAACTAATGTGTTAACACTTTTTTTTTTTTTTTTTTTTTTTTTTTTCCTACAATGAATTCTGTCAAATTTGGAGTTAGTATTGACATAATCATTAGGGAACAGCTTTTAACTCTAACAATATAAATTACTTTGGAAATAAAAACAGTTTGGTAACAATGCAGTACTAACTCTCAGTGCATTTGTTATGTCATCTAAAATCACTTTTCTGGAAAGGAAAATGTCTTACAAGGTAAAAGCCAAGGTTTCTACTGTGTATATGGCTAAGCACATCACGTATATATCATCTAAAGAATCTAAGAGATAAGTTCTTGAAACTAGGCCAGCTGAACATGTGAAGGGGGCATTTAGATAAAAGCATGGAATATTTCCACTAGTTTAGGTGAACACTAAAATTTTCAGCTTGTTAACACTTGTTAACAATTCTAATTAGTAGCTAGGGGTAAATAATTTTATTTTGCCTTCCTTTGTAGGATGTTTGATAGTACTCATTCTTTCTTAAAATACACGGTTAATCTTGGCTTTCTAAATACGTTCACTAGAGTTAAAAGTGCATAAATAATACTCATTAAAATTATGATTAATTAGCTTAATGGAAATAAGGCAGGAAAAATATTGCAAAAGAAAAAAAAAATGAATTTTTTTTTCTTACTCATCTTTAAAATAATTTGCTTTTTCCTTCAGTATCAGTAAAACATAAGTCATGACATGCATATAACAGTACACCACATGGAGTAGAATCAGAAGACTTTAATTTTGTAGAGACTTGATGTTAACTGGCTTAACAATCCTGCCAGAGCAATTAAAACAGCAGTGGGTGGTTTGAGGATGATGCAGATCAAACTTAATACAATAACAGCCATATTTTGCCTGAGTGGATCCTGAATGAACCGCCCACAGATTTCATAAAGCCTCTGTAAAAAAGATTTTAGTGATAAGTTTATCACAAAAGTGTAAAATGTTGCAGCTTTTTGCTTTAAGTGTCAGACAGGATGAAAGCTTAAAAGCTTTCACTTTACAATCTAATTTAAAAGAAAGAAAAAAAAAAAAGAAGAAGAAATTGAGGAAGAAAGAGCAAGAGCTGCTTTCTTATAACCAGTAGAAGAAAGCAGATTATAGCTGTTGGATTTTAATTATTATTGCTTCTAGATATAAATCAAAAGTATGTTTTTATCATTTGTTGTCTAAGTATGGCTTACTTTTCACTGACATAACTTCTGTTGTCTTTGACTGACAGCTTGAGCTCTACATTCAAAAATTTCAAATGTATTCAAAACGTGCAAATAAAGATATGAAAGTAGAGTTATTAACTCCTCTGAGTCAAGCTACTTTACCAGCAGCTGTCACAGATGTCAAAATCTTTCTCAGATAGAGAATTTGCCAGCCATTGCAGTTGCTTTGGTTACTTTATTATCAATATATTTATTTAAATAATCTATTTGAAAATATCTTCATAGAATGGCCTGGGTTGAAAAGGACCTTAAAGATCATCTAGTTTCAACCCCCCTGCCTTGGGCAGGGTTGCCGGCCACTAGAGCAGGCTGCCCAAAGCCGCATCCAGCCTGGTCTTGAATGCCTTCAGGGATGGGGCATCCACTACCTCTCTGTGCCAGTGCCTCACCACCCTGTGAGTGAAAAACTTTCTCCTAATATCTAACCTAAATTTCCCATCTTAGTTTAAAACCATTCCCCCTTGTCCTATCACTACCAACACATGTAAACAGGCGTTCCCCCTCCTATTTATACGCTCCCTTCAAGTACTGGAAGGCCGCAGTGAGGTCTCCCCAGAGCCCTCTTTTCTCCAAGATAAACAAGCCATGTTCCCTCAAACTTTCTTCATAGGAGAGGTGCTCCAGAAAATATTCCAAAAAATATCTTCCAAAATATCTTCAGACATGAAAATGTAAATATTACATTATAAAAATACAAAATGAAAGACCAGACCTGTTACACTGTATTATTTTTATTTAATAAGATATTGTAGAATCCAAATTCATGACCCCTCTCAACCTCATTAAAAAAAAAAAAAAAAAAAAAAAAGCTTGGCTTTTGGAGACATTTTTCTCCTTAGCTGTTCCATTAGTCATTGGTCATTGTATCAGAGGGTCAGATTCTTAGCTATTAGCTACTATAAATATTCAAAAGAGATTTCAAATAACTGGTTTACTGAAGCAAAGATTTTGGAAGAAGTATTAGGGGGAAGTTTTCTGCTCTCTCTCTCTCTCTCTCTCTCTTTTTTTTTTTTTAATTATTATTTATTTATTTTTAATATCCTCAAAATATGGTTATTGTAGTGCTACAAAAGCTGCTTATGAACTGGGAATTGACCTCACTTTTAAAATGCATATTTTTTATTTTAGTTACTTTTTAGAGTTTCAGCAGAAAAAAAATGAACAAGAAAAATATCTACAAAGAACAGAAAATTCTTCTTACATTCTTCTTATAAAATTCTTACATCTTAATTTGTCTTACATGTATTCTCTGTGTAAAGTGTAAGTGTTTCATTCAGTAATGAAAACCAGTTATCTTCAGTAAGATTAGAACTTCACAGCATGTCTGTCTTTTCTATATGAACAAAATGCAAGTAGAACCTTAAGGTTAATCATTACTGAGGTTTTATCATGCTGAAGCAAATAAAAGCATTCTCATACCAGAAGTTTCCTTTGCTGTTATGTTTTTTGTTTCTCTCTTTTTTTTTTTTTTTTACATATTTTTGCAGTTCTTTTTTAAATGATTATTATTTTAAGTAAAATTAATACACAATAGATATATATAGTATATAGACAACATTGCACACCTACCCAGAACATAACTACTCCTTTCTTTATCATCTTTTGACTGTAAATTATGGAACAGCATATTTATAATGAAAAATATATACACGAGACAATACAAAGTGGAAACAGTTGTTCTTGAAGAAACACTGGAAGTAGATAAAATTAATGTGTTGCTCAGTCATAAGATACATCTATACAGAAGTTTTGGAAATCCTTTGATCCAGGTACCTTCCCCAGCAGCTTCTGTCTGAGGAAGTCTATTGCTCCTATCAAGTGCATCTATTTGATAGCTGTTTTTATAGTTACTCGTTATATATATTTTTTCTAAATAAGCTTGCATGTCTAAGTGAAAATTCTAATTAACTTCACTGAAGCACATCAATTTTAAAGGTATGTGGCACTGACCCAGGGTTTTTTGAGAAGAGTGGTAGAGTTCAGTTATTTCTACCATTAGTAAAGTTTTTATATGTATCCATGTTCACATATTTTGCCCTTTTGCACTCAAAGTAATTTAGCTATATCTCTCTTTCATGAGGCCAGGAACCCTGAAGCTATCTCTAACCTGCAGTAATAAATAAAATTTCCCAAAAGCTGACCCAACGTATTTATTGTCTAAGCAAGGGTTTCTTAACCTCTTTCAAGATATGACTTTGAGGTACATTATTATTGTGTATATTTTATTACCTATATATAGTTTTTCTGGAATATTTTCTGCTTTGTCTCTGATAGAGCAGGTTTTGTATTGAAAATATTTGACTTGTAAAATGAAAACAAAAATTAACTAAATGTTCATGGAAACCTAAAACAAGTCTGTGAGTATTTTCTCAAAGCCCTCTGTGCCTGGTGATTTACTGAAGAGAAAAATAAATAAATTACAGAAAACCTGACTGTTCAAAAATCAGAAGTAAACCTTACAAAATTCATTAGGGGCTTCGACATAGTGATATAGTTATTTTATGACTATTTTTACGGTTGTCATCTCAGAAAATTCTGTCTAGATGGAAGGTTTCCTATTGAAAGCATTGACCAGCTCCCACCAACTAGAAAAAATGGACGACTGCAGTTTTGTATTATGAGTTAGAAGGGCTGGGTTTTCATGGACATGCTTAGAGGTGTATATTTCTGTTGTGTATTGAGTTTTGTAAGAAAATTTAAATACAATAAAAAGTGAGTAGTAAATTAGTATGGCCAGTCAAAAGTGAAGAGTATGGCAGTGATATTAAATTGCAAAAATTGCTGCATGAGGTGTGCATGGTACATTTGTAAGAATTAAATCAATTAATATACAGGTAAATTGCTACAGGTGAATTGCTACAGAATCAGCTAGGTTGGAAGAGACCTCCAAGATCATCCAATCCAACCTCTGACCTAACACTAACAAGTCCTCCACTAAACCATATCAAAATGGTATTTGTTACAAAACTAGATAAGATGCATTTTGTGAAGTCCCGCCAAACTGAAATATTGAAAAGACAACTGAGAAAAATAAATAAATATGAGGGGTTTGTTGTCTTCAAACATTTAAAGTTTTGTTTATTCTCTGTAAGCAAATGAACTAAAATGCTTACTAAAAAAAAAAAAAAAAAAGGAAGGGATTATTTGATTTATCTTGTTTCTTTCTGCTAAGGTCTTTAAGAAAAAAAAAAATGATATGGTCAATATGAGCTGTCAACAATTGGATTGCAGTATCTCCTTATACTTTAATGATTTTTTCTACCTGTCATTCTAGAAGCTATCCACATGCTGTTACTTAGAAATGGGCCATATCTGAATTCTTTATGCATAAACATAAATTTGTCTGTGTCTCAAAATAATATGACATAATGTTGCATAGAAAGTGTTTTAAGCTTGTCTAGTGGTAATGAGATTACTGTTATGCAAGGATGCCTTGCCACTTCTCATACTTCCAAGACAGTCACAGGCCCTATGCTAGAGAGACCACAGAGTCTCTCTTCCCACATATTATAGGGTAGTATGCCCTTTTCAGTGAAGTTGTTGTATCTGGATATCTGACTTCCTGACCTGAGAGTACCAATTGATATTTTAATACAAACGAGGACAAAACCATGTAGTTTTGTTTGTTTGTTGTTGTTGTTCAATTATTATTTTTCCTCTGAATTATTTATAAGGATATTATATACCTGCTGGAAAGGTAACAAAAAATGTGAATTCTGGGAGAGAACCTTTTTGGGTAGTAAAATGCAAGCAAAAATTTGTGCGCATAGCGCTGTCTATCTCCCTTGCATCCATGTATAGACACATGCACATATGCAAAAAAAAGCATGTAAAGGTATATTATATGAACAGGGAGAGTGGGAAAAATGAAAGAACCACTTAGACAACTGGGAGAAAAAGGTTCTGAAAACACATTGTAATGTAGCAACAAATTTTGAGATACATTTGGAACACTAAAAATAGCAAGCATTGTTTGTATACTATCTGTTGAAACTAGTAATTGCTGAGTATAACTTCTTTAAATGTTTGTTTTACTCAAAGTAGTATCTCTAGAGTGTCTTCAGTAAATCTGTTTATTTAGAATTTACAATGGTTATCAGATTTTCTTATTTTTTCTGGCCTGTTTCAAATATGCTAGCTTAATTGTGGGTATATATATGCTATGAACTAACTGATACCAGCTTCAGACACTTTATCAGCACATAAAGAATGCTCATACTTCTTAAAGGACCAAATTAACTACTCCTATTTAAAACTAACCCAATCAGTTCATTATTTTAGAAAGGATGGATCAGTCAAGTAATTATTAACTAGGCAGAAACATTACTATCTTATTACATCCTACCATTTTACCACTTTAACAGTATAATCAAATTAAATCAGATATATAATGTTGTCATAGCAAATTAATATTTTGTCTTATCATTGGCTAATAAATATGAAACAAAAAAGCAAAGACTTTTAGTGCAAATATCACTTATACATTCCTATTTTGAACTTGGAAAATCTCTTTCAGGATGTGATTGACCACCTACTTAACATAATATTTTCTCTGCTTTTAGAGCAAATCTAGTAGTTAAAGCTAAGAATTGGGCAGAATTTTCATGTGTTTACTGTTAAGCTGTGCTGCTTAGTCTAATTTCTAATTTTTGCCTAAAGGCTTGGAAAGTAGTGGTTAAAAAACTTGTAATCCAACAAACCAATACATTTCCTTTAACTTTAAAAGGAAATGTGCCCTTTCTGCATGACTGTAAAAGTAAATCTATTTTGATAGAGCTTGGTGTGAATGAAAGAAGTGAACCCAAACTACTACTGTGGAAAAACTAAGTCTGAGTCTCACTGATTGCTGTTCTTTCAGGTTAACTAAAAAAGGAAGATTACATCAGTATTTCGTGGCATCTAGATAATTAGACGGGGTTGAGTTGTAATCAAATATTACATCAAGATTAGTCTTTCTTGTGGCTGAGAGGCAATATAACATCTTGTTCTATAGAATTTCAAAAGACTGGAATTTTTAAACATCCAGTAAAATTTGTTTTATTGAAATTAAGAATGTCTTTCAAGAATACTTTTCTCACTTCGTGTTGTTTTTCAGGTAGACAAAGACTATCAGAGTTTCTGTGTGTGTCTTCTTCGTGAAGACACTTCATGTGTTTTTATGAAACTGGATTCCCCCCACTGGATGCAAAATGTTGGAGACATCCTTTTCTTCTTTCTTCTTTCTATTTATTTTCTTTCTTCTTTCTACTTATTTTCTTTCTTTTTCTTTTTCTTTTTCTTTTTCTTTTTCTTTTTCTTTTTCTTTCTTTCTTTCTTTCTTTCTTTCTTTCTTTCTTTCTTTCTTTCTTTCTTTCTTTCTTTCTTTCTTTC
>CM021699.1:89328200-89341654 GCA_011074415.1 Stictonetta naevosa | reverse complement strand
TTTTCTTTTTTTCTTTTCTTTTCTTTTTTCTTTTCTTCTTTTCTTTTCTTTTCTTTTCTTTTCTTTTCTTTTCTTTTCTTTTCTTTTCTTTTCTTTCCTTTTCTTTTCTTTTCTTTTATTTTCTTTTATTTTCTTTTCCTCTCTTTGCTTTGCTTTGCTTTGCTTTGCTTTGCTTTGCTTTGCTTTGCTTTCCTTTGCTTTGCTTTCCTTTTCCTTTTCTTTCCTAATTTTTCCCGTTTTTTTTTTTTTTTTTTTTTTTTTTTTTTTTCTCCCAAATGGCTTTAAGTTACATTTGAAATAAGGAAAAATGTTATATTTCCTTATAAAATGTAATTCTAATATCATTTAAGAAGGTCACTTATTAAGCTGGTATAACACTTAAGTAACACTAAAAGAGTGAGCCAATAAAATGTAAATTAAGTGTACTTAATTAGAAATTCTTTTTATACATCTTAATTTATCACCATGAATAAAATTTATAGGACACACAAAGGTTATTGGGATGTTAAAGAACTAGAAAGATAGGTCAGTGATAAAGTGTCTTCATGATTTGATTAGCTATGGCCAATCAAACAGAAAGCAAAGGGTTTGGAGCAAGAAATGAAGGACATACCTGCAAATAACACATTCATAATCTGCAAAGGCTCTAGATTTAAGTCATAACAATGAAAAAATTTAGAGCAATTTGGTACAAACTAGTGCAGACACAGAGAAAAGTAATTTTCTACTTGTAAAAGTTTGCGTTGAGTTTTTATAACTAGATTTTATAGATAACAAAATACACAAAGCACAAAGAAGAGTGCAAAACTGATACACAACCACTGAAGAAAGCCTATTGTCATTGACTTAAATTACAATATATTCCAATAGAAGAAATTTCCAGCTTGATCATACTTTTTCATTACTCTCACTGGAAAAAAAAATCGAGAGGACTTTCTAATGCACAGAAAGGCACAATAAGAATCAATGTCTGGAGCCTAAATTTAGTCAAATTTATAGAAGGAAACATAACTAAACTGATCCTTTTGGAAGAAGTGGATAGATTCTATACATAGTTTTTTGTCTTAATAAAATGAGAAACATTTTTGGAGACACATTTTCATTATCATAAAAAAAAAGGTAGTAGGGTCTAATTTGGAGGTATTAGTACATAATTATATAGCTTTTGACACAAAAGAAAATATAATCAGAATAAATCTTCTAGTTACTAGTCTAAAATAAAAGCCTATGTTATGACATCTTATGTCATCATAGTTCATTATCTGATAATGAACTATCTGAAAACTAAAGTAGGAAACTGTCTTTTAAGGATATTACTCCTTTTTTAAAAGTACACCTGAAATTATTGTCTAATTAATTCATCTGTGTCTATCAATGTGTTCAAATTTCCTCATAACCATAGTGTTTCATGATGAAGATAACAGCACTATTTGTCGACTTAAATCTGTCAAGCATTTAGTGCCAACTATTGTAAATTTTGCATAAAGTCAGAATAAAATCAATTATTACACTCACTTTCTAATGTGTAACAGATGCAAAGACCATTAAGACCGTGTCAAAAACAAAAGTATTATGCTGCAATTTATTTTTCTGTCATTCCATATACTTATATTGACTTTTACAGTAAAATGTGGGTGACAAGGGAAAGCAAATGATATATCGTTGCCAGACTTGAAAGTGTAACATCAAAATGTGTGTAATCTCAAAAGAAAAGAAAGAAAATTGTTATCTTAAAATAGCAGAAGCTGTTTCACTGACACTGCATAAACATAATTCATAAAACAGATAAAAATGAAAAGAACCGAACCATTAACCTATGATCCTACATTTTTAATGCATTCTTGAAAAATCTCTAATGATTGGGCCAATCCTGCCCCAGATTTCAACAAATAACTTGAGTCATGCATGACATGAGATTTTGCAGTGCTTTGATACCATTAGACAATGGTCAAAGGCAAGAAGCAAAGAATTTTTAATTTGATTGAAGCTGTAGCTATCAAGTAAGCCTTGAATGGGGAATAATCCTCATTTGCAGTCATTCATTCTACCATCAAAGTGTACTACTGATGTAAAAGTAATATATATAGATTTAGCAGATTTCCTGCTATATTTGAGTGTAATACATTGTCAAAAAGCAATAAAGTTAGAATAAATGACACCGGATTATAGAAAGGACTAAATATGGAACACCTGTGATTAGGAAATAGACATGTAATCTAGTGTCTCTTGCTTTCTGTGACATATGTCTGTTTTCTGCTAGCTGACTGAAACTTTTACAGTATTAAATGAACAAGGACTTGGATACCTAAGGAAAAAAAAATCAAAATAAATATGTAATACGGCTTCTAGTTCTTGAAAATTCAGATTTTCTTTCCATAAATTGTAAGGATTTTAAAACTTTTCAGTAAGTAAAAAAAATATACAATGAAATCTACTACATTAGTTTGCTATTTAAAAATAGGATGCCAAATGTTTGGTGTTATTTAACACTTTGACCTCCTGTCATTTGCATCTCTGAATGACAGCATTATCTTACTATGATGTTGGTGTCATTGTTAAGAGATGTTACAGAAAAAAAAATGTGGAAGAAGAATCTAGTAGATGAAGATAATTGTGTTAATAACAGTGACAGGCTCAAAAATATATCATTGTTCTGTAGTTCCATTTATATTTTTTGTTGTGATTGCCAAATCCATTTGGCCTGTTAGCAATTTTTCAGCATCTTGAGATGATACATATTATAGTCAACAATGGAAACACAACATGGAGTATCAGAACATCACACACCATATTACTTACAGGATACCTCTATCCAACACACATTTTAAAATGGGTTGCCAAAATGTTCCCTTTTTTCACTGGAGACCCAAATTCAAATAATTAGCTCACAAATTAAATTTTATTTCTTGAGCTTGTCTTAATCCCTGTGTGTCCATATCATTGAAAACATACATACAATACATCTCCCCGAATTATTGGATTTGGAGAATGGAATCTGAAATAATGAAAGTGACAGTATATACATGTCAAGTTATCTATTCTCCACCTAACAGAGTAAAATAGAATAGAACAGAACAAAACAGAATTGGTTCCAGTTTTTGTTTGTTTGTTTGTTTGTTTGTTGTTTTGTTTTGTTTTAATAGGAAGAAAGATCTAAACCTTGAACTATACCATCTCTTCCATCCAACCATTCTCTTATTACATTATTACTTTAGCATTTATCTTGCAAAAACTGTAACAGAAGTCATACTTCTCTTTATCATGTATGTGTGGTCCTTTTAAACAGTATTATACGATAAAGTCAATCATGTTTTGCCTAAAATGATCGTGTCTATTCCTGCTTTAATAGATATCTACCTATAACAGACAAAGCTGCAAATTCAAAACATCTGCATAATGGACTGGCAGATAAGTGATACTGATGGATACTAAATTTGCAAGAGAAAGGTAAATAGGTGGCATTCTGCTGGCCAAAAGTTAATGGTTGTATTCTGAATGGCCTGAAGAAGCCACTGTGCAAATGTGTCAGATTAGAATGGGGTTTATTTGTCAAAGAGTTGATTAACAGCCTGTAATTGTTTGTAGTCCCTTTTGCATTACAAGAACAGTCTTAATCTTTGTGTATATTTTCACACAGACCCTAGATATGGAATGACTGTCATCTCTGTTTTACGTAGAGGGAAGCAAGCAATGAGAACCCAAGTTATCTGTTGAAATCTCACAAGAAACCTGTGTGAGATATAAAAAATGAACATGCTTTCTCAATCCAAGTTCTATTTTTTAGATCAACCTGCATCACAGATCTGCCTTAACAATTTTAGGAATGTCTGGAGAAATTTTCAAAGATATAAATTTTCCAGCTGTTTCTTGATGGTATGATAATCAACACCATCTACAATATACCATTCTCAAAATGAAAGCTCACACATATTTATTAACATAATAAATTCTTCAGTTAAGATTTTTTTTTACACATTCAAAGGTGTAAATAAAGCTTTACCAGTAAAATGTTTGAATAGTGATACAACTTCCTTTAAAATTATAAGCTAGTTAAAGGACATTTAATACGAACTTCATTGTATTCTAGATGTGAGTGAAATTTAAGTTTATTCTGGCCAATGAAAACTGAGCATTTTCCATGCAATATAGTGATTTTATGATGTCAGTTAACTTTACCACATTTATTAGCACTAATTCTTGAGAACAAAAGTCTAAGTTCTAAATTTTCAGTGTTTCTATTCAGTTGTGCTTGGGAACACCGCAGAATGGAAGATAGTTTCAAAGAATGACTGGATATCTGAGCAAAATAATTGAATATTTTCTTAGCTACCTAGCCAGAGGTATATAAATGTACTGTGAAACTAGATTTGTTTGTTGTTGGTGGTTTTGTTTATTTTTATTTTTTGTTGTTGTTTTTAATTTCAAAAATACTGATTTTATTTACAAATTATCAGAGTGATAAATGGACAACATAATGTCTAGTTAGATATTACTGACACTGGTTTAAAAACAAATATTGAACTGTAGTTTAAAAATAATTCCTTTTTCAACTTTCTATTATTTGTAGATTTAAATTAAGTAAAATGTAAATATGAGTTTCTGTCCTGCATTCCACTTAAGCTAGCTGAAAATCTCAGGGTGAAGCTAGTCTTTCTGGATCTCCATCAGTAATGGAAATAAAGAAAAACCTCAATAAGATGTACACCTTCTCTCTTTAACATTTACCTTAGAACAAATTGCTTTTTGGAGATTTCTTCTAGCCACGCAACTTTTCCACAAGCATATTGACAGAAAGCAACTGAGGAGAAGAAAAGCCTGAGTATACAAAGTCATCAGGGAATGAATAAATGAGCTATCAGTGGAAGAAAGATAAGCTCCAAGATACTTCAGCTAAAACTTTCCCCAGAAAAATCGGGAATCACCATCACTTTTATTCTCAAATGCTGAATACCATTCTTTTTCCTCATGTAAAAGACCAATAGCATCAAACTACAAAAGATGATGACAAGAGCAATGACAAAATGAGTAGGGACCTGATCTTAGGAGAGAAAACAGGAAACACACGGTTTATGTAGTCTATCATAGTATTTCTAATGTACTGTGAGGAACAGTAAGAATTGCAGTGTTAGAAACATCTTACTACAGATTTCAAATGTATGGACTTGTCATAAAGATTTACATTAGCCAAGGTTCTATTATTTAGCTAGAATCTAGGCAGTGAAATTATCTGTCTGTATCAGATGGGATCTAGCAAAAGAAAGACTGAGGAGTATGATACCTCTTTACAAACATAACAAGGGTATAAACATCAGCAAAGACAAATGCATTGGTTAAGCTACAGGTCAGTATTGGCACAACAATGAATGGGTATATACCAGCTGTGAAAACATTTGAATCAGAAATTAGAAAAATATCTGTTACTAAACCTGTCCTAAACAGCATTCTGATATAAATAGGGTTGTCAACTAAAAGAGAGAAGGACAAAAATTAAATAAATGCAAAGGAAAAACCATTGACTTTAAAATTGATTTTAAAGGATTTTTGAGCTATTATTACTGCAATAACACAGGCTTTACTTCCAACACCCATGAGCTCCCAGTGAGACCTATATTTCTAAGTACTTACTGAAAACTATTTTAATGTGTCAAGGCCTAAACTGACTTGGAAAAAGAAAAGACTAATTGTATAAAAAATGCCATTCCTGGACTTTGATTGCATTATGCAAATGGTTTCTGAATCATCTTTGTAGCAATCTTTTACACTTTAACTAAACGTGGAGACCAAAAATGAGAGTAGAAATTGTTGAAAATAACTACTTCCTATTATCAAGATCTGCTCAGCAAGAATCATCAGGAGTAATCATTATGGATTGAGCAAAAGGAAGTCAGGCTTGACCAACCTGATAAGCTTCTGTGACAAAATGACCAGCCTGGAGCATGAAGGGAGAGCAGTGGATATTGTCCACCTGGATTTCAGTAAGGCCTTTGACACTGTCCCAAAAAGATCCTCAAAGACAAGTTGATAAAGTATGCGCTGGATGATCAGGCAGTAAGACAGAAGAAAAACTGTCTGAATGGGCAGACCCAGAGGGTGGTGATCACTGGAGCAAGGTCTAGTTTGGGGCCAGTAAACAGAAGAGTACTCCAGGGTCAATACTGGACCAGTCCAGTCCTGTTTAATATCTTCATCGACAACATTGGAGATGAACCAGAGTGTACCCTCAGCAAGTTGCTGATGACACAGTTCTGGGAAGAATGGCTGAGGAGGGTCATGCTGCCATACAGAGGGATCTTAACTGGCTAGAGAAATGGTCTGACAGGAACATTATGAAGTTCAACAAGAAAAATGTATATTCCTGCACCTGAAGAAGAACAACCATCTATGTTGGGGGCCACACAGCTGGAAATCAGCTTTTCAGAAAAGGATCTAGGGGTCCCAGCAGACACCAAGTTGAACATGAGCCAGCAATTTCAGCTGAGCAAAGAAGGCTCATTGTATCCTGGGCTGCATTAGGCAAAGTATTGCCAGCAGAAGTGATCCTTGACCTCTACTCAGCTCTGATGAGGTGTACCATGGAGTCAAGTTCTTGGTCCCCAAGTATGAGAGATATGGACATACTAGAAAGAGACCAATGAAGAACCGTAAACATGATGAAGAGGCTAGAGTATCTGCCTGGAGGAAAGGCTCAGAGAGCTGGGACTGTTCAGGCTGGAGAAGAGGAGGCTCACAGGGGTATCTTATCAATGTCTATAAACACCTGAAGGAAGGGTCAATGAAGATGGAGCCAGACACTTTTCCTGGTGCCTAGTAGCAGAACAAGAGGCAATGGGCACAAACTGGAACACAAGAGATTCCATCTAAACACCAGAAAACCCACAACCATCAGGTGGGTTGGACTAAGTGACCTCCAGAGGTCCCTTCCAACCTCAACCATTCTCTGATCGTGTGATTCTCTGAACACATCTCCAGTTATTTTAATGTGTAATATTTATAGTGCATAAAATGTTTGAAAATACAATGTAGCAAGAGTTTAAACAATATTTTTGTTTGTTTGTTTGTTTTCTTTTGCAAACAATTGGAACAATGATCTAAATGGTGTACTGCACTGTCATTTTTAGATCATCAAATATTGTCATTCATACCAAATAACTGTCAAGAACTTCTTTTTTAACTATAACCCAAGCTTGTAAAAAGTCACAAGTAAGAAAGCAATCTTTTTACATTCACACTTTACAGAAGAAAGAGATGTAAGATAACTGTAAAAAAAAAAAAAAGGAAAAACAAAACAAAAGAAAACTAATTGGTTTTATTATTTATCCATAGATCTGTTATGTTCACTACCAGAATTTCTCATAATACAAAGTAAATAGTAAATAGACCATAAAACACTGGTCTAATAACCTGATACTACAACCAGTAACTGACTGAACTGTTTTGACTATTTTCATATCAACAATACTCATTGACTCATAAGTTAGGAAAGGTTGTGATGTTTGTACGCTTTCAGTTTAATATTGGTCTATAAAACAAAAGGAACAGCTACATTACAGACTGACAGCTCTCTAATGTAAATCATTAGAAAGCTGGAAAATAAAAGTTCCTCATGCAGCCTTAGCTTTGATCCACCAGAAAACGCAACATTAAGATAGTCGTTGTTATTCCCATTTGTTAAGCTGTTGCATTTACATTTGCTAGCAAAAAGCACACAATATCACTATTACTGAAGAGAGTCAAGTCTTGTGTAAAGAGGTAATATCATTTAGCATATGCTACCAAATGACTTCAAAAATAGAAAAGCTTTCAAGCATACTAGATTTATGTTAAACTCCATATTAAAATAATATTACCTAAATAATTAAAATATTACTTAAATGTACCTTCAATAATCTACTCAGAACAAAAGAATATGTAAATATCTTAATATATTTATATTGCACAATTTTAGTGTTGACCAAATCTGCAGACTTTTTGGTATTTTGTTTTTTTGTTCTATTAATTCATTACTATAACAAACACTGGCAAGTTAAAATTATTAATTTAAAAGTATGAACAGTCAAAATGGTAACTCACTTTTTTGCATGCAAAAGTGAACAAGAGGATCTTGGAATGATGTAATTCTAAGTACATGAAAAGCTATATAACATTAGTAAAAAACATACAAGAGAAATGGGCCTATAATATTTCTGAAATAATAATAAAAAAAAATCTGTTATGTTTAAAAACTAAACAAATAGTTGAAATATTAATTCAAATAAAGAACAAAATATAGACAAAGCCTTTTCTTCATTCATTTCAGATTATTTCTGCAAAACTTATATTTTTTTGCTTCCCAAACATTACCTAAACTACAAGTACTTAACCATTCTCACCATACTTTACAATATATCATAACCGTGCTATGAGTATTACATATGTAAAAAATGACATTTGAGCTCATATCTATTTATACACCTGATCAGAAATTTCCTAACAAAGTGTGCTGAATCAAGTAAAGCTAATTAATTGATTCTGAAGCATTAAGTTGGAAACATGTTATGTCTAATAACCTTTTGGTCACTTGAAGGTCAGACTTCAAGGAGAACAGCAGAGCCCAGAACAGACATATTACTTGCTGAAGTGCTTTACTTTCTGAAGTGCTTTCAGGAGCTGCAGTTGCACCTTTTCCGGTTAAGATTTTAATCTGTCAGTTACCAATTTCATTGATGATGTCTTTTAGGTGAAACGTTGATTTAAGATTTCTGAAATAAGTTTTTCCACAATTTCCAGTTTATTTGGACTTTTTTTTTCCTTTTTTTCTTTTTTTCTTTTTTTTTTTCTTTTTTTCATACTATAATTTCACCTCAACTCTGTTGAAATGATATTCTGAAGTAATCAAAGCACATGAAAAAACAGGACACTGGGGGTAACACTGCAGATTTTCTTGAAACTATATTATTTGGAATATAATGACTGATTAGTGTTCTGTGTACATGTTATAAAGAATAGATTCTTAAAACAAAAATAATTATGGCCTTACTGCTTCAGTCTGAGTCAACAGAACAATAGTTACTGTCTGTTACTGCCAATAGTTACTGTCAATACTTAAATATTGGCAAAGATTTAAATATTGGCAAAGATTTTTTATTGCTTTGCAGTATTCTGCAGGTATAGTTTACTGCTAGAGAGTAACGACTTAGTTCAAAGTTGAGCACAGAGGGGCATACATTTCTATTTAGTGAGATCTGACCCATGGTCAGTGCTGTACTAATGCTGCCTATGTACTTCCTCATGTTTCTGTCAAACAAATCTAAGTAAACTTGAATGGCAGACATCTAGTCCTAAACCTTTTCATGGGGAAGTGGCTTTTCCTGCTGTTATCAGGAAATATTTTAGATAGAGTGATCTTTCAGTAACTATATTATGCTGGCTTTTCATGGATTATGCATGGTTCTTGCAGACCAGGAACTCCCAGGAGACTCCTATCTGTAGCTTTGAGTCCTGCTCTCTGCTTGAATTTGGGAGTTCAGGGATTCAAGGGAGATCCTTCTATGGTCAGATTTCTTGGAGCCAGTGGTGCCAGATAGGATCTCTCTTGCAAGAATCTTCAGATTCCATGCATCAGCTCAGATCCTTCTCTGTTCTAGAAGAAATAGGGGAACACGTTTGGTAGACATTCTGCACTAAAGACTTCAGGCTTAATTTATTAAATATATGAGCTTTAACAAAGCAGCTTAAGACAACATAAGTCTTTATTACACAAGAATTTCCACTATTTCCAATATTTCAGAGCTTTTTGAAGAGTTAGGGTTAGGTCTACAGTTAGGGTAAGGAGAGAGAGAGAAACTCTAGAGTTCTTGGTTTTGAGGATGCTGGCACTTGTATTTTTTGTCTCAAAAAACATAAGTTAAAGTCTTCTGCATTCAAAACAGGAATTAGAGACATAGAGCTAAATGATTATGGTTATTGCTCCTGATTCATAAACACATTATACAAAGTTAGAACTCCTTTATGTAGCTGTCGTTTGTCATCTATTCCTCTTGATCAAATAATTACAGTATTGAAAGTTTTCTGACTGAGTTTAAAATGTTTCTGATTCTGATGCCTGCAGTGAGAGGAATGAAAGAACTGAGGACAGAATGGAAGTGAAAAATCTGCACATTGCAAAAAGACAGGGAGGAAATTTTTGGCCAATTACTAAAGAGGTAGTTTTCCAAGACACCCATTTTTCCATGGAGCTGATTCCAAGGACCCAGAGCAGTTTTTACTATCTTCAAGAATTCATTTGTCTACTCTCATGTGTTGCAAAAGTAAGTATTGGCTTTCAGGGATTTGTGCAATGTATTGTGAATTCTGTCAAACATTAAGTAAACTGGTCATTTTGAGAGGTTCACAACTATTTTTAGCTTTGAAAATGATTATGCCATTTGCCTGGAAAAATTGCATTGCTCAGTGCTTAGGGAAAAAAAAAGAAAAGAATTTGCAGAAGCATTTTTAAACTGTGTTTTTCATCACTTTTTTTTTTTTTTCCTAATACTTTAAAAGTTGGTTTCAAAATCAAAATTCAAGTAAAAATTGTAATTTGTATTTCCATAATTACATAAGATGTTTTCAAGACAGAAGAAATCTGTCTTTCAGCTGATTTCATGAGGCATCTTTCATATCCACGTGACTTAAATTACATATTGTATCCATCATTCTTGCTGCCAAGTATGTTAGGAAAGGCTTTAGCACAATTATTTGTATTGCTGGGCTGCAACTGATTAAAAAACAAACAAACAAACAAAAAACCACACACACACACACAAATAACACTTTTCATGGCAATTTGAAGTAATTTTTTATTTCTAGTAGACAGAGTATCTTACTCAGTTTTCTAATTCAGTACAAATAGAGAAAAAGAAAGAACACGATGGTAGTTTAACTGGAGACTTTTACAAAATTTTGTTTTCTTTAATATTACAAAGTACAGTCAATTTTGCAATTATGAAGCTTAATATGAGTGGAATACATTATATACAATCCCAAAATGTAAATATATTTCCTCCTACTGTAAAATAGGCAGTCACTTTTATCCTGATCATCAAAGCCAACAACAGACTTCAATTTGAAGTATTGAATGCAAAGGACAAATAGTGAATATTCAAAGTAAACAGAAAAAAAAAAATCAACATTAATAATAATCAACATATACTCATAAAGGAATTGAGAAAGAAAGGCCTAAAAATGTATCCCCAGTTCTAATTTACATACATGTCAAGCCTTGAACGTGAGACGCACATAGTTAATTCCTGCCTTGTGACCATTTGGTGGTGTAAACCTGTGACATTAATTCCCACATTACATGAATGCAGCACCTGGAAACAACTCTTCTTCAGGTCAGAAGCTGCAGCACAGTCTCATTTAATGGAAGAAGAATCTTTGAAAAGGCTGTCTTTATTGTCTGATAAGCATAAGAAGTATACACAGTTTGTGCTGAAACTAAAGTTTTTATTCTAAAACTATGTATCAATATTTTATGGTGAAAGGCATAGTAAAGGTAAAGTTATGAGGTTATCAGCAGGACCATAGAATTGTACCTGTTCAGTTAGACAGTTCAGATATGACAACCAGTGATTTTATAGATCAATAAAAGAAGAATCTCTAAATAGTAAAACATCATTTATAGTTTCATCGAAGAAGTCTGAACCCCGGATAAATGAAATTACATCTCCTCTATTAAGCTAGAAGACACAGCTGGAAGACTTAGGAAGGTTTCTCTTATGACCAATCCCTGTACAGTACCTGCCAAATTCTGGAAACCAATGCGATTCCAAAATTAAGACTACATAAGACTCCTGAGGAAAGGAAAGCAATTCTGAAGAAAGGTTTTCAATTGATGTAGCACATAGTGTTGCAGAATATGGAGGAAAGGAGAAAAGGAGTTTCTCAAATATTTCACGAGGAAAGGTTTCTAAGGCTTTAAGGAAAGAAGTTGTAGTTCTTTGGTTTGTTCTTGCAAATTTGTAGATTTACAAATAACGAAAGTCCTAGATTAGAATTAAATTCTCTGTCACTGAAGAAAAAAAATCATATGTAGGTGTTGTCCTCCCCAGGTTAGTAAGGTTTCATGCTTATTGAGAATTACAGTCAAAGCAAGCCTCTGCTGCTAAAGTCAGAATAAAAGTCATACTTGGGACAAAGTTTTACCATTGAGTCTACAGCCATTGTTTCAAGACCAGAAGCCAGGATCATTGTACAAATACGTTTCCATAGTGCCTGGTATTTGGAAAGTGGCTTTCTGAAAGATAATGAAAATAATAGGGCACTCAGGATAGAGATAAGAAAGAGACAGGTCCTCTGAAGGTGCATAGGTCCCCTGGCACCATTAACCCAGTGTCATGTGGGTGTCTCTTAAAATAGGCCTGTTCTTTCCTGCTCAGGACATAGAGAGAAAAAATAAAATATTTTTCACAGTGGACTGAACCTATACTCAGAGAAATTAATTGCCATAGCCAAGAAGATATAAAGATACCACACCATCAGAATGGAGCTGACATTTCAATTTCTGCTTCTTGAAATGTGAATGAAAAGGTTAGTGACCCAAATAAATATGTTAAAATAAAGTAAGCTTCTTGTCCCAATAATGTAAGCAAAGAAAAATAGGAGAAGTAAAATGTGGGCACAGTTTGAAGAGTTGTGAGACATACACCTGGAAAGCACACATAAAGACGTAAAGAGTCAATTGCTGAAGAGAGTTCCAAAACCTTTACATGTCGTAAGAGATGTATGCCACATTTCAAATACTTTAATTAATTTATATATTTTTTTTCAGTTTTTACATTTTTTCTACAGGTTGTCTTCTCACACAATCCAGCAATTCCATCATATTATTGTATGATGAACATACATCTTCACAAGAATGAGAAAACATGAAAAATACTGACTCCAAAATTTGTAGAAGAATAGGTTGTGCTAAAGAAGCAACTATTGGAAATCAGCGTTAAAAGTTGGCCAGTCCTCCTCCAGAAGTCATAGAATGCTTTAGGTTGGAAGAGACCTAAAAGATCATCTGAACCCCTGCCATAGCCAGGGATGCCACCCACTATATCAGGTTGCTCAGGACATTGTCCAACCCGGTCTTGAACACATCCAGGGTTTCCACAACTTCTCTGGGCAACATGTTCCAGTGCTTCACCACCTTCACAGTAAATAATTTCTTCTAAATATCTAAAATCTCATTTCATTGCCTAGAAAATGTTAAAAACTTACTGAAAGAAATGTCTATCATATTGTTAAACACATGAGAAAAAGACGCAATTTCTTTCTCTCTTGCATAATAGAAAATTCCTACGTAAAGTAATATTCAGGAATACTCCGCTATGGAATACAAAGATCTGTGGAACATAAATCTACTTGTATTTAATGTTTCCATGTAATCCTACTTACAATTTATTTCTTTCCTACTACAGATGCTATTCTTTATAAAATATTTCCTT
>CM021699.1:89302818-89328100 GCA_011074415.1 Stictonetta naevosa | reverse complement strand
TGAGAGGAGAATAATGAAATAGCTTCATAGACATAAAGCTGAGAATAAATGTTTTCTTCCAAGAGAAAAAAAAAAATAAAAAAAAAAGGTATGAGATTATGAGATATTTCATAATCCCGGGCTTGGAAAAGTTCTGTATTTGGTGAATAAATAAGGAAGCAAAATAATGAGGAAGTGTTCTTATTCTGAAGTGGAAAATCGTGTAGGTTGCAGCTGTGCTATGTGTAGCTGTTTGAACAGTGTCCAGCTATGTTAGAAGTCTCATGGAAAGTGGTGCTCTTGGCATCTGGAGTAACATCATTCTTTAAAAGAAGTGATGATAGTTCAATCTTTACTGATCAGTACAAAATGAAAAATATCACCAGGTTTTCTTGTAATTTGATTTCATAGTAAGATAAGTGTTCATTGAGTCTTTATAAATATTCAAATTCATAGGACTCTCAGAAGAACTCAGAAGAACTTAAAAAAGAGGTTTGTAGAAAGAAAATTCCTGAGTTAGAGAGTGAAAATGAAGAATTGTGGTAACTTGAGGACAAGGATTAAACCAAAAGCTTTATCCTTATGAACAGTGATGTTTAAGGAAAATTTTACAAGATGCTCTGAGGACAAGAAGAAAATGTTTATATTGTATTTTATCTGATAGTTAGAAATCTAACAGAAAAATAAAAGAAGACAGTATACTGTAAACCATCCAAGCTTCCCACTTGGTTCATATTAATATAATGTGTATATAAATACATTTTATATTTATATAAACACTCATAATTGTTAATTCATTATTACACTAAGTAATTTTTCATGTGTATGTATATAAGCATCTAAAGTCCATTTCAGATTTTGGATTGGAATAAATCATGTGAGCACTGGATATTTAGTAGCCATTTCATTTCTTAAAAAAGAAGAGTCTGCTGACTCTGAAGATATCTGTTCACAGCTACTGCAGAAAAACCTGCAGTAACTGATTTCAGAAAAAAATGGTGTGTGCTTGTGGGTGCTAAATGGCTTTCATGATAGAACTAGCTGAAAATATCCTTTTAGGTTTGTCTGTGTAATTGAAATCATTTTTACCCTTTTAGTCAGAATAGTTTTTAGTGCAGGTGGTCAAGCCAGATACTTGATAAGGACTCCGGACTGGTATCATTTCCTGTCTTTGCTAACTTTCCCCTCCGAAATTAAGGTGAATCACTGACCATGAGCACAAAATGACAATCTTGGCTATGGAGTACTGTAATTCTCATCTGAAATGAGAATCTGAAGTCGCTGTCACTTAACTTCAGAACTTGTTCAGAAGAACAGAAGAACTTCACCCTAAATGTTTCTATTATTCTATCTACTCTTACTCTGACATGAATATAGGTAGTTAACTTGCTGATTGTAAGGTGGTGAAAGAGTTTTTTTTTAGCATTATTTTATGACAGCAGAGAATGGGACATCTTCAAAAGAATGATATAATACAAATACTTTGATTGTAAAAGCAATACTCTTTTTCTCTTTCAGATTGTTGTTGCTTAACAATTACTTTGGTTAGTAAGTCATAAATGCCTTATGAGTATAAATTGTTTATATACTGCATTAGTTTATGTGTACACAAATAACACAACATTAAAACTTAGTTTTATAACTAAACACTTTTGTCATCTAACCACTAAGGAATCTAGTGCTTCAGTCAATTGGTATTTTCTCTATTAAACTCATTATTGATTTCTTAGATCACAGAACTTTCTGAACTACCTTGGGAATGGTTAAAAGATTCTTGAAGTGAATGTGTAGCCTTTTTAATTACAAAAGCAAACCTAGATAAATCTCTTGCTACAACTTGAAAACTATCTTTACAATTACTTACAAAAACAATCATTACACAGAAAGAATTTGCTCTAACTTAAATACTAGTGTAATTTTTATGTATGAAACACCTGAGATTCACATATAAAGTGTGTAGTCATCTGTCTTAATACCAACATAACAGGAATAGTTAAGAATAGTTAAGAATATAGGAATAGTTAAGATTGAAATTACTTTGAGCTTGTTTTTAATCATCTGGATTTAGTTTTAACAGTTAAAGGAAAGAAAATAAACTCAAGTAAGAGTAAACAATAGAAAGCTACCCAGTTCTTGGATTTAACTGCAATCACAGAAATTAAAACAGTGTTGTAGATAAGTTAAAGATTTTTCAGTCATATATCTCTTGTTGGTTACTCAGGTACCATATTTAATTTAGGGAATTAAATGATAGCTTTATTATTATTATTTTTTTAATCTACAAATATTATCAGTTACCTTTCTCATGAAGATTACTCTTTCTTTTCTTCTATTTTACTATTTTTGTGGCAGATGACTAGCATCCTTAGAGTATTGCAAGAATATACTTCTTTAGAATGAAGAGTTTCTTTAAACTTTGATAATATCCATACTGATTTAAAAAAAATAAAATAAAAACCAACCAAACAAACACCAAAAAACACTTCTGACATTAGACATTAGTGGGTAAATTTTGGAAAACCACTGCGCTTTTTCATTTAGAAAAGTCTATCTTTTTTCTCTGTCTACCAACAGGCATGATATACAAATGTTCAATGCATACGTAACTGCATCACATCAAGGAAATAATGGGAAAACTGTTGACATTGTGCATCCCTTGTGCACAGAAAAAAGAAAATTAAAGCCAGAGCTTAGCTAAACTATGATTTTTTGTGAAACCTCAGGTTTATATAAAAAATTATTACTTGAATGTATATGTAAGGAAATAATCTAAGAGTTTTATTCATTAATGATATATAAGAACAGCTACAACCAAAAAAATTAGTGTGCACAGAAGGGTACATACAATATCTCTGTTTTATTTCTGTTGACATAAAATACTATTTATTTGCAATGATTGATGAGAAGTAAAGGATAAAAAATATATTCAGGTTGTTACTGTTCTTTTTCTCCATACTGTGAGCATGTAATAAGAGTTTAGTATTCAGAGTCCCAACAGAAAAGTAGCAATCTTACTTTTGAGAATGTAGATTTCACTGAACAAGCGGTAAATATAATAATGAAAAAGCTGTAAATATTGACATAATGTATTATTTGAAATTATGTTCCATGCGATTTATAAAGTATCAGCATAATAACTTATTAAGCAGGTACATCATGGAATTAATTTCTCTGTTTTGTTGTTGTTGTTGTTTGTTTTTGTTTTTGTTTTGTACATAATCTGGTTTATAAATAAATAAGTAAATAATCATACTTTTATCAATGAATCTACTTTTAGAATCACAGAACTATAGAATGAGTTGGATTGAAAGTTACCTTAAAGATCATTTTGTTCCAGTCCTCCTGCCATGGGAAGAGACACCTTTCCACTAGGTCAGGTTGCCCAGAGTTCCATCCAACCTCACCTAGAACATTTCCAGGGATGGAGCATCCACAGCTTCTCTGAGCAACCTGTTACTATGCCTTACGGCCCTCACAGTAAAGAATTTATTCAAAATATCTAATCTAAGTGTACCCTTTTTTATTTTAGAATGTTAACCCCCCCCCCCCCCCTTTGTCCTGTCACTACACTCCCTCCACAGACCCGTTTCCTGTAGGCCCCATTTAGGCCACTGTATGGTCTCCTCAGAGCCTTCTTCTTCAACCCCAACAGTGACTACAACAAAAAATACTACCACAACAAAACAAAACAAACAAACAAACAAACAAAAAAACGTATATGCTATCTTGGAAATATGTATACCCATTTTTCCTGTATTTCAAGTCTTGGAAATGATGGTGAAGTCTTCCTTCCCATCATATTCATTAGGGATCTTAGGGCTTCCACAGATTTTAATGTGAGGAAAATTAGGGTGTGAATGACTAAAGAAAAATATAAAAATGATACTTAAAAATAAAACAGTAGATGTAAGTTTCAGGGCATTAACTGAATTGTCACCAAGAATACTATTACAACTCTATGCTGTATAGCCTTGAAGAAATTTGAGATATTTTTAAGTACTAAGAATAGGAATCACAGAATCACAGAATCACAGAATCACAGAATAGTCTAGGTTGGAAGAGATCACCGAGTCCAACCTCTGACCTAACACTAACAAGTCTTCCACTAAACCCTAAGCTCTACATCTAAACATCTTTTAAAGACCTCCAGGGATGGTAACTCAACTACTTCCCTGGGCAGCCTATTCCAGTGACTAACAACACTTTCAGTAAAGAAGTGCTTCCTAATATCCAACCTAAACCTCCCCTTAGCCCATTCCCCCTCATCCTGTCACCAGGCATGTGGGAGAATAGACCAACCATCACCTTGCTACAGCCTCCTTTAAGGTACCTGTAGAGTGCGATAAGGTCGAAGAAATACCTGCCCTGATAGCTCAGCAGTGCAAGTGTGTGGTCTGATCAAACAGCGGAATAAACATATAATTACAAACTTAAAATACAGGACAACCAGATTAAGAAAATTAATTAACTTCTTTTTTTTTTTTTTTTTCAGGCAACTTGTGAAATTTCTGTTTCAACTTTAGTAATATGTAGTTTTATGTATATACATGTGTGTTTATGCATATATAAGTATAAACTGAAAAAATTAATAGCGTCATTTTCTCTTCAGCTACATTCCAAACTTGTATAAATTGTAAGCTGGGAAAACTAACATCTCCATGTTGAGGAAAAAGTGCTTGAAGATGGATTCATATAGGATTTTCTATTGTTTTATTTTGTTTGTTTTTCAAACAGTGTTTGATTTAAAAGTGCCAAAATATTCAAATTTTCATATGTGGAAATAGAAATATATATTTTTTTCTTTTAATATATTATACATTAAGAAAGAACAAAAAAGTGTTCTTTAGGTCAGGCAGCATTCTGTAGTAAAATTATTAAGTAGGTTTCTCAAAAAACAGTTCCTAATTATTCAGTTCAGTGATTTAAATAATACTTAAATGTTAACCATCTGTACCTTGGGACATTAACAACTTATCATATTTTCTAAATTATTTTTGTGATAGAAAGAGTATGTAAAACATAAGCACACATTTAAGGAAGGCAAATGCAGTGACTTCCTTAAGTGCAAAAGAGTGGTCATGCTTATGTTAATCAATTTAATAAAGAATTTATACCTTCTATATTAGAAAAAAAAATGCTAACTGCAAAAATTACATATTTGTTTTGACAGGCTACAAATGATTGTTTTCCATTCTAATTTCCCAACTTAATATGTTTCTTAAGAGACTGCAATATGCATTTGGTTATTAAGAATCTTACACACATTTTTCCACATACCTTTAGAATCTTACCAAGAATTTTACCAAGGTAAAAACTAAAATGTAGACCTACATGGAATTCTCATCATCCAGAAGAAAAAGATTTGGAAAAGATCTTTATTCCATCTATGAATACAGGTAAGCCTCTATTTAGGTCATAGACCTCATTAGAAAGTTTTTGTTTGATTGTTAACTTAATATTTAGAATTGAAATACAGAGGGATTTTACTACTTTAAGATATTGAAATATTAAAACACTTTATGCTTAAATGAAAGTTATCTTCATACGCTATCTTTTCTGTTTATATTAAAATAGCATGGTTCCAATTTTTAGGATAGTTGGAAAGTTCACAGTCCAAGGAAAATAAACATAACCAGGTATAATTTTAGTGTACACTTCACTTATGTAAAAAGCAGATTATAATGAGACATTAATCAGATATTTATTAGGTTGCTATTCTAAGAGTGCATGTTCCATGATTTTTACCAAATATTTTTATTGATTTATATATTTTATGAGTAATACATTTATTATGAGTGCAACTATTCATGCATTTATATGATTATTTTCAATAATATGAAGTAAATTCTGTAATCATGATTAGTGCTGATTAGGCCATAGTTATTGGTACAGTTTGATTATATGGCAAAGTAGAAATAAATGGACTTGATCTTCTAAAATTCAGTCCTCCAGAATGCACGTTATTTTTTCTGGACCTTTTTTTTTTTTTTTTTTTAAGAATGAAAATTTTGAAATTTTTCAATTCTGTTAAAAAACAAATAATCAAACAAAACCAGACAAACACAAAATCACACAATAGCAAAAAAAAAAAAAAAAAGGAAAAAAAATCTGACATCACTACAACCTCTACACAACATATCACTGTATTTTTACCCGTTCTTTTGAAGATATTCATGTGTTATCTGACTTCTTTGTGGTCATACTTAACCTTTACAATACTAATTTAATAATGCATTGATTTTGGTTATTTAACAGTCAGCTATTGAAAGCTTATGAACGCTATATTCATACCAAACAATAAATGTACATAGGTATACAAGTGTATTAATGACATTAAAATTTGAGAACTTCAAATGCAGTATTCTCCATATTGACATAACAAATTAGAATTTTTCTGAAACATTTAAAACTGGATGCTTTTCTAACCATTGCTTTAGATAAATGCAAGTGCCATTGGCAATACACAGCATATATGTTTAGTAATGCAGAAGTAGTAGAAAATGTCATGTTATACACTAAACTTTTCTAACAAGTCCCTAGATTATTCATAACAAGTGACTGTTTATTTCTCTGTCACTTCTAATAAACCAAAGGCATTGCAGTTATTTTGTCTATCGTCTACTTTAGTCTCGTTTTATCTTCTTTTAAGACTTTGAATTATATAATTCCAGTTACAAAAAAATGAACAGTTTCCAAGTTTCATCATTATTTGCAGAAGCAAAATAATGATAGCTTCCTTTTTTTACGGAAGCTCTTTCAAATTTGAGATCTCCAAATATCAGAGAATACGGTGTATTAGAAATATTACATATATTCAAGCATATTGTATTGTTTAGGCAAAAATGTTATTAATCTTAAACAATCTGGTTCATCTATAAATCTGTCAAAAACTCAATGTATGAATAATTCCCATGGTATTTCTTCAGAATTATTAAAATGCTTCTTTTGCAGATGGTCAGAAACTATGATATTTTCTGTTCTTTCTTCTTGTAGAGTTTCCGTTTTCTGGAAACCATGACAACATTAATGAAGATTAGAAAAACAGAACACTCTGCATTTGGTGTTTATTTCAGAGGTTTTCCCAATACAGTATTAGAAATATGCTTAATATTTCTTCAAGACTTCAGTTTCTTCAAGAACTACCTGCACAGTGAAGCTATTTCTTCATATCTTTAATATATGCACCTGCACTACAAAAATCTATAGTCTTCTATTATGTATGTCAGAGTGAATAGTTGCATGTTTAATGCACAACCGTCTTATTCCACAGCTGTGAGTTTGTCTCCAACAAAGTAATGGTGACTATGGTAGTGACAATATACTATTAATTTGGCTCAACGTACCTATATTCATAGAACTCAGGGAATTTATTTTAGATTTAGGAAGATGATGCTTTCTGAGCTTACTGAATACTGCAACAGCCATAGCCAATTTCAAAGCAAGTGATCACAACTAATTTTTTTTTAGTTCATGATTAGTTGCAGGGAAAAGTGCTATATCACAGTGCTTATCACACACCATTGCATGTAACATCAGTCATTATTACCTGTTTAGAAGTTAGATCTATGTGAAAATGAAAACCACCATCATAAAACAACTACAACAAAAACCAACATCAGCACCAACAAAAATGTATCAGTCACTATATCAATCAGAATCTCAGGAAATGTTAATAAAGGAAAAGATTACATCAGTTTTCTTCCATGCTATATTTGTTAACAACTAAGCAACATGCCTGAAAGTCTGTGTGCTATGAAGACACTAATTGTTTTATATTAATAAAACAGAAGGTTAAAAAAACAAAACAAACAAACAAAAAACCCTGTGGATTACTACTGACAATGGTACTCCAGTATGCAATAGAAAGACAAAAATAGTACAAAGCTATCTTTTTCCCTGAATGAGAATTCATTACAGTTCTTTTCCATTTCTATTTTTACGTGTATGGAATGCTTTTTTATTAACAGACATTATGAATACGATATATTTAACAGATGCAGTTTCTAGATAATCATTTTTTCTCATAATTAAAATATTTTTACCATCTGAGATAGAAATAGATTTATTCTATTACACACATTGATTTATTTTAAGATCTTCTGTTTCTTTAGTCCTTGAGAGAAGAACATCTTCAATGTAATAGAAGCAACCAATGAACTTCATGCTCAAATCAACCTAATCCCAGATGCATTAAAACAGAATAAGGCAGCCACTTCTTGGATAAATGGGCATAAGTGACAATGATTGTTGTCTTTCTTGCTCTTAGTTCAATTCTTCAGTCACAGAGTCAACATTTTGCAATTTTACTTTGCCCAAGGTCTTGTAGTGAGCCGATTGAGACAGGTCACAATTTACAGGAAAATTATAGCTTGTTATATACATCTCAATAGTGACTCGAAACTTCCAATAATTAACTAAGATCACGTCATAGCAGAAAAAAAAAAAAAGCCAAACAACAACAACAAAACTTTGCCACAAAGAGCTAGTGACTGAGTGATCATTTGAAAAAGACATAAAGATTCACAAAGGCCTAACTTGGCCTAACTCCTAGTTTCAGCTTTATAACTTCTCGTTTAAAAGGAAGGCAAAAACCAATTTAGTAGATGCTTTTCAGGTCTGTGTCAAACAATGGCAAAAAGGAAAAACGTAGTATAGTATCCTAATGTGCTTATAGCACTATAAGTGGTGTTAATAATGAAGACATGGGAAGTTAAATCTCCAGCATTCTCAGTTCTGCATTGAATAACAATTGGTAGATGCTTTATTGAGAACTACCTGTATTGCCCACTTCAAAATATCAAAACTCATAAATTTGAGTTTCACTGGATAAAATCTGATACAAAGAAATCAAGAAAGGTGTTTAATCTGTTGGTCATTGTATATATTTCACCCTTTAAAGCATGAAAAATTAAGGATTTTCCTGTGATTCTTTAACCTACCTTTTCCTGGTGTTTTTTAAAAAATAGGAAAAAAAAAAAAAAAGAGCGAGCATTCATTTCACTTAACCACTTTGGTTCTCTCTCCCTTTCTGCTTTCCTACTTCCCTGGATTTTTTATTTTATTTTATTTTTTTTCTTGAAGCAACAATTGTTTTCTTTTATACTTTCTTTTAAATCTTCAAAATTAAGTCTAACAAATTTGTGTGATTTGTGAAAGAACACTTACAACAAACTTAGAATTGTGTTTTGATGTTTTTATCCAAAATGAGTAATTGGAGATTATTTCCTTTTACCTCCCATATGACTACAGTCATAAAAAAATAACAGAGAACACTAAATTATTTTGTGTGGTGTTTGCTTAATGGTAGGATGTATATGAAGAGAAAAAGATGCATCAGGATAGGGACATTACATTTTATCAGCAAGAGTTTTACATGCAATAAAAAGTGATCAAAAACTGAGCATATGCACTTGTCACTGCCCTTTACACAGCAGCTGTCTTCATGTAACCTTTGTCTAGTGAGGTTTTGAAGGTTTGTTCATTGTAATGATGACCAGTCCTGCAATCTCTTTACAGAATTTTCTTATTAGAAATGTTTAATAGGGCTTTTATGTGTGCTTGTTCTGTTCAACAAATGAAGATGTGTAAAACAGTGTCTAACTCTTTCTTTGGTTTTAATATCTATTTCTTCATAAATAATTTTGCAACACATATTATATAGTAATGGTAGTCCATATCCAAGGAACTGAATATATCACTGAATATATGATCAGCTTTCTAATGGTAGACACAGAGGCTCTTATAAATAAAAGCAACACAGATCTGAAAACAAAACCTATGAATACTGAAGAGTTCATCTGAAGTTAGCACATTCAGCAATTGACTATCGTTATCTGTATATAGGAAACAGGAAACACCAAGGGCAGTGGTGACCTCAAAATACTTATCACACAGGAGCAACACGTTTGTGAATTATGTGCTCATCCACTCAGGATGTAATAGTCTTCTTATTAGAGCATTGACACAAGAAGTGCAAGAGCAAGGTTCCATATCTTCATTTTTTACCGGCATTCAAATATATATGTTCCTACAGATTACTTTGCATAAATAGAGATAAAGTGAAGCTAAGAAATTCACTTTCCTGCCTTGGGAAAGTAAGGCCCTATAAATTCAACAAAACAGCTCTAAATTTTGCTTCTTGCTCCCTAACCTGTTATATGATTATTTGTGATGTCTAATTCATCAACAGTCACTTGGGCCAGGACTTCTGTTTTATTTGCAAATCAAACTTTCAGTTTGAAACTGCTGGATGAGTCATCAACTGTAGGGATAATATTGCAGACATTTAATATAACCCTAATGACTAGAAAGCTCCAAGTCAATTTATTTCCCACAGCTCTGATACTGGGCAGGCAGGATTTCCTCTTTTAAGTTCTTTATACAGAAAATAAACAACTGAAATCTGAACCATGTAATGCACCACACTGTAATATGAACCTTGTACTATAATCCAGAAGCACAGTGGTATTCAGGTAAAAAGACACCTAGATCTTTGGGAAATACATAACATGACACTCATGAACTAGAACACATCCAGAAGACGTGTGGAGAAATATCTGAGGAACATTTCAAACACTCCAGTAGAAGGGTTACATTCTGAAAGGAATTCACATCCTTTCGAAATAGCTAGCCACTAGTCAGGAAAATTCTGCAATGCATGAAGTCAGGAAAACTAAACTATGCATGCCATATTTTCGTGAGCAACTTTGATAACAATGTGGGACTTCTTAAAGGTGAAAGGTATTCAGGAGAGGATTACAAAGTAAGAATTTGGGAATCTTAAAAAAATTCCTTCCCAAATGCTTAGAAATAATTTTGTTGAGAGATAATGATTTGTCTTTAAAATTCATGTTAGATTTTGTTTTCCATTCTATTTTTTTTATCTTTGTATTAAAAACAAATAAACAAACAAAAAAAATTCTAGAGCTATGAGATCATTTTAATCTAGCATTCTAGACAATGAGAAATTACTGAGCTCCAAATCAGAGATATCAGAGATGATATACTGGTTTGCTTCAGGCTGTACTAAGAAAGTGATCTCTTTCCACTTATCTTTCATTTAATAGATTGATGTAAAGAGTTAAGGCGCTTTGAAGTAGCTAGAACTAGATAAAATAGAAGAGGCTCAAAGGTGTTCTTACAAGGCAATTATCATTTAAGACAATATTGATACCATGACTGTTTCAGTTTTCACTCATAATTTTCTACAGAATTATATTAAATATGGCTTTATTGTATTCTGCCCTACACTACTAAGAACTTTCCTACTTCCTCAGTATTCAGACTTGACTTGGGTATGTGTTTGATGAGCGTCTGCTCCTTTAATTGTGTCTGGTCAAGGACCTTTTCCAATACGACAAGGGATAACAAAAAAGAGGGGATGGGATGGGAATCAAAACCTGGCCAGTTGTACGAATTGATAAGGAAAGAAACAGATTGTGGGAGTGTTGATTGAAGCAAGGTTATCTGAGTGAGAATTTGTGGATTGGGATAATAAGAAAAAAGAAGGGGAACAATAAGCTAAATGCTCAGATACAGACCTGACAAAGCAAACATGGAGACAATGACAAGGAACAAACCTCCCAGTCACAATAACTGATGGTCTATCAACAGGAGCCAGTTCCAGGAAGATCAGCCTGGACTTCTCAGGTGTTGAGACTGTGAAATTATACGGCGGTTGGGGGGGGAGAGCAGGAAAAGGCAAAGCTCTGCAAACCTATGGTATGGGGGAAAAAGGAAAGGGAGGTATAAAAGGCCTGATCATGTGTGAAATGAGGCTGGGCAGTACACTTCTTTGGCTGAGCCCTGCACATGATCAACTCAGTCTGTCCTATCTTCTTTTATTTTCTCATTAAATCTTTTCTTAACTATCTCTTCATATTCACTCTCTCCTGTGTGTATGTGTGCTGCAGGGAGTATGTGCCAGCTAATGGGAAGACTGTGAGTGTGAGTGAAGAACTACTGGAGTCAGACCAGGGGATCAGGCACCTCTGGCCTGTAGTGCCAACTATTGGAGTGAGTGCAGGGTATCAGCTCCAGTTATTGGGGTGGCCTGTGTGTATGTGAGTGAAACTGATGCCAACTGCTGGAGTTAGGCCAGGGGTGTCAGCCCTGCGGGTTGTGGTGCCAGCTCCTGGAGCTCCATTGGACAGCAGCAGTGTGTCTTCCTAAACCAGAAACTGGGGGGGACCAATGTGAATGAGGTGACTTCAGGGCTGTGCAGCAGCAGCTGAAGCAGGACCATGGGTCACAGCTCACGTGTCTGGTGTCAGCTTTTGGGAGGGGTGAGTATTTCTTCCCCAGATCCGAAGCACATGGGATGTGTGTGTGTATAGACAGCAAACTTTAGACTGGACTAGATGGAAAGTCTCTGGGCCTCAGCACTGGGCTGAGCTATCAGTTTGGTGGAGAGTCTGTGTTAGTATGCTCAGGGGAACTGGAGAACATGATGTGCATGAGGGATAAGTGTGTGTGTGTGTGTGTGTGTGTGTGTGTGTGTGTGTGTCTGTGTGTGTGTGTGTGTGCGTGTGCGCACGCGCGCGCGCACACTGAGCTTTAATATGGACCAACTGGTGAGCAGGCAACCTTTGAAGTGGGTATGGGACCTGGGAGCCAGGTAGGGGTGCTAGTCAGACAGATGAGCTGTGCCAGTACTCAAACGATTCACAAATGTGTGTGTGCTTGTAAACCTAGACAGTGCTGTGAGTGAGTGTGGTGGTTTTACTGTGCTAGTCAGCTGAACACCACAACCGCTCTTTCACTCCCCCTCCTTAGATGAGGAGGGGAAGAAGTAAAGGAAAGAACAACTCACGGGTTGAGACAAGGATAATTTAATTAAAGGGAAAAATATTTTAGGAAATAGCATTATTAATTAAACAATTCAACTAAAGGGAAAAAAGGGAACGGGGAAGAGGGAGGGGGAATGGGAATAACAAAACAAGTAAAGGCTATGTGGAAGTGCAGAGGAAAGAAATTACTCTACTTCCCACAAATGAGCGATGCATGACCACGTCCTTGAAGCAGGGCCTCAACGCATGTAGCCAGTGTTCGGGAGGAGGACAGATGTTTTCGCAACGAGAGCCCACCCCTCCCCTCTTCTTCCTTTTTCTACCTTTTATTGCTGAGTGTGACATATGGTATGGAATATCCCTTTGGTTGGTTTAGGTCAGCTGCCCTGGTGATATCTCTTTCTCACTTTTTTGGCCCCCCCCCCCAACCCGGGGGGTTGGGGAAGGTCCTGATGCTGTGCCAGCACTTCTCAGCAGCAGACACAACACTGGTGTGATACCACTGCTGTTCTAGCTACAAGTGCAGAGCACAGCACTGTATGGGCTGCTGCAGGGAAAGTTAACGGCCCAGCCAGACCCAGTACAGTGAGCTGTCACTAGAGACAGTCTATCTGTACCACCTGAAGAGGAGGAAGGGATTGTGGCTGTCTGTGTCTATGTTTTGCAAGAGTCCTGTGTGTAAGTGCTGTTGAAGTTACCCCTGGGGTGGGACAGCCTGCATGACCAGTTGTGTCTGCCCTCTCTCTCTGTGTACGTTTGTGTGTCTCTGGGATATATGCTTAGCTTTGCTATCTGGTGAATCCACAAAGGAGAAAACATGTACCCCAGCCTGGACAGAGACCCTGGGTCCTGAGACACTAGGCTGGGCCCCAGCAGCTCTGCAGGAGTGGTCCTGGGCCAGAGCAGCTGGAGGAGGCAGCCATGCTCTTCACCTCACTCAACAGTTCCATGTGCTGACTTTTTGTCCCATCTTTCTTTGTCTGTTGGGCATTTTCTCCTCTTTCTTGAAAACACTCTCCTAAAGGCACTGCCATCTTGGCTGCCGGGCCCAGCTGTGCCCCTGCAGTGGAAATGGCTGTGCCCAGCAAAGGGCAGTCCTGGCCCCTCTTTGCAGCTTTCCCCTGCAGCCCCTTCTGCCAACACCATGACACACACACAAATGTATCAACCTATTTAGTGATCACATGCAGTCTTGCTCAAGACAGGAGTAAGAACATATCTCTGTGTGGAGGAAAGTTTCATACAACTCCACCATCTTACTTGAGTTACCATGCTATTTTACATTCTTTCAGCATGTAAAGCAAAAATACATCAGTTTGTAAGTTATGTAATGCCAATGATTGTATGGACTTTTTTATTTCAAAATTATTACTATTTCAGATATTTGATGAATGGTTGATGAATAGTATTCAGATTACAATTTCATGTATTTGATACGGATCAGAAGTAGATAGAAGAGAAAGTAAAAAAAATAAAAATAAACTCATTCAAACAGGCTAGCTCAAAATTATAGTCAAATGGCTTATGCACAAATATATCCACATATGAAAAGGACTGTATATGTCCTTTGATATGCTTTCTCTGCCATTTTTTAAGCTTCACCATACATATTTCACTACAGTGAAAACATAGTGGGTTTGAATTTTGGTTATAATCAATATCTTCATGTCTTATTGTCATAAATTAAACAACAAGCACACGTATGTATGCTAAGGGTATTTTGGATGTATATCCCTACTTTTCCATGAAAATGTAAAAACCTAAATAGTTAACTAAGTCACTTATGACCTCTATCCACTGGTCCCCATAGGTATTACATTTTTGTATTTTCTACTGTTCTTGCTATAAACTACATTAAGAAAAAAAGTCTTAATATTTTGTTGTGTTTCTCATGCTTTCTGTTTCTACTGGTATTGTTTCATCACAGAGGTTTATACTGTCGAAACCACCAAAAAGAGAAGTTTGAATTCGGCAGGCCCGTAGAAGTTTTACAGATTCCTATGAACTCAGTGGGTCATGAAAAATTTGATGTTCTGCCTTCTTGACAAAGATTAACAAGAACAGAAGATGGCTTGGCATGAATCCATTTTGTGACAAAAATTGCCACGAGAATACAAAATAGCACAATATTAATCCATTCTCATAAAAATGATGGTAATGAAAATGAGAAATGGCATCAGCTAAATCCATTTTCATTACTCTGTTATGATTGCAATCTTGTAGCTCTCAGATAGTGTGCTGAGTGAAGAGATCTATAGTTTAACCACATTTTTAATTCCTTTGATGTGCATCTCCTGGCCATTTTTCAACGTTTCATTCTATACTTTGCAATCCTGTTTTAAAATAGCATTCAGATCAGTTCCAGGTAGTTAAACTTGACAGCATATTTATAAATTCGTCCTTTTTTACACATAGAAACAAAGCCATGAGGCTGTGAAGAAACTGCAATGGCTGACCTGATAAATGAAAATGAGGGCACCCTTCCCCCCATATCTGTGAAACAGTTACATAAAAATTCAGACATATAGTATAACACTGGAAGTGCTCAGATTAGTCTTACTCTTAAGAAAAGAATACGTGATCCAATAAAATGAAATGTCTAAGGTTTTCCGGTTTCCAAGTAGCTTAAGATACTCAGATTTTCAATCTCTTTAGAGTTTCTTTCACAGGAAGAAGAAATGTGACATATATTAGAAGATGACTTTCTTAGTCTCAAATCTTCCAGTTTTCTTCAAGTTTTTTTTTATTTTATTTTTTATTTTTTTTTTCCTAAGCGTAACAAATATTTTGTCATTACTGTTACAATTGACCTTGCTTCATGTGGATTACAAAGAAACAAGTCAATATTTGTTATCAACATTGCTAAAAATAATGTTAAAATTTTGTGTGTTAACATAGCTTTTTAAAATACACATGGCTTAATATCCAGAAAGATCACTCAAAAGATATCTCCCAAGAATCACATCCTTATTTTAACTACTGCATATTAACTGTATTTTGTCGCCACTTAGGTTCATAGTTATTGCTTATGCTGTATATAACAACAACAACAAAATAAAAAGTCAGTTTGTATGTAGGCCCCACTGTTTAATCTGCCTACAACTAAAGTATTTTCATCTCTATGCTTCCATGATTGCATTTTTGCAAAGCTTAAACAATTCCCTGTGATTTGATTTCCCAAGCACCAGAGAACCTGAATGATTAACCATGTTCCATAAATCCAGCTCAGTGTTTTAACAGGAAAAAGCTGAGTAGGTTAATAGATACTAATTGGAGTATTCCAATAGGAACTTCCACATTCCTGTCTTTGGCTTTTTGCATGGACTTCCTTTGTGTCCATGATCTAAGAATTCCCCTTCTACCATCATAATAGTGTTACTGCAAACATTGTCTTTAAAAGATAAATCCAGGATTTTCAAATTCTTTCTTTGATATTGGTTAAATAGAGGGGACAAATTGTCTGACTGTCAAATTACCTCAAAAAATAAAGATCTTCTTTGTGATTATGCTTAATCATGACAACTGCTATTCATAGGTAGAGACCTATAATACCCTCCTTGTGCAGTTTCCAGCATCACATCAAGAAATCTGGTGAGCAAAACAGATTGATAAATTGATCATAAGAACCACCTGCTATGCTAGTGCAAGCTTTCCTGAGACTGGGGGACTCAAAGATGAGGCCCAGCTTCAATGCAGCATGGCCATCTACAGCATCTAGTCAGCAGTTTATGTCTGTCTGTCCTGCTCACTGTAAACTTTTTTTCTTTATGATTGTTTCTGTCAGTTATACATAAATATATCACTTAGATTTTTTTTTAACAGGTCTGATTGCCTTTTGCCTTCTTCAGCTGCAAACATTTGCATCAAAATAATATATGGAAAATAAGGAGAAACACAGAACTCAACCTGATCTCACATAATTTACTGGGCATACAATTCTTCAGAGTTCTCATGACAAATAACTTAATGATAATAAAGCCTAGCTCTTTAAATGACTAATTTACAAAATAATGAGTAAAAAAAAAATAGAGAGCTTGACATTGATCATTTTTGAATTAATCCCATAGTCTTGCCTTGTTTTATATGCCTTTTCCTACAACACTTGGTATCCTAATAACTTTCAGAACTGACCCAAAAGCTTCAAAGAAGAGTCACTATTATTCTTCTTTTTTTGCTCACTATAGTTTTGAAACTGTAAAGTGAAAGAAAGCAGATAAAGTATATTGATTCAGAATTGTATTAAGCAACACCTCTGCTCAATGCTTTATATCATCTGAGCAATTGCCTATTCTTTAAAAGAAAGTTGCTCCATCTCCAGTTGAGATGAAGCAACTAAAAAGTTAGTTTACACATTCAATTGCAATGACTGTAACAGGCAAACTATAAAATTCTACATATTAAGCCCATTTCAAACTTTTATTAAAAAGGACCATTGAAATGTTGGCTAAGTTGGCTTTTGTCTCTCTTTTCGTACCCATGGAGTCTTTGTGCCATGTCTATCTATCTATCTGTTTAATGATGTCAGGATGCTGCCTCATAGGATCTAGCAGATACAATTCTCCTAATGAACAAAATGATCTCTCCAGGCAGTGACATCAGACACTATCTTCAAGGTGATCCAACCTCTTACAAAGAGTTAGTGTTATAAAATTACATACATAGTTTCTTGAAAGTCATATCTAGGGCAGTTTTTGACGAGAGCTGTTCTAGTGTAGACAGCAGGGAATTACAGCACTTGAATCTCAGCATAGTTAAAATAGAACTACTTGAAGTGAGCAAAAGCTGAATGGTCTGGACCATCTGAAAATTGGTCCTGAACACCCGGATTCTCTGACTGAACTTCTTTTTGTAGGTTCTATGATTTTTCTAAGAACAGATGTTATATTAAGTTGTAGTGCCCTTCAAAAGGTTGCTGTGTCAACTACTTGACAAAGTACTGTTCTTCTACTCTCACTGTGCCTTTTAACACTTAGCTGGTAGCCGGGAGATACATGGCTCTTAGCTAAAGAATTCACCAAGAGACACACAGGCTTGCTGTGATGATATGATTGGAAGAGCAAATTAAAAATAGCCAGGTAACCAAGCAAGAAATGAGTCTCAGATTTCTGAGACTTCCAAAGACCATAGAGAGAAAGAGGGAGGTTTCAAAGAAACTAGAGATGGGGCTAACTCTAGCTCAGGAGCACAAACTCTCTTAATCCTAATTAGGGAAATAGCATTCTGTATAGAACATGAAAGGTAAGAAAATACGTTTCACTGAAATAGAATTACAGAGTACACTAATTACCTTTCACAGCAATGCTTCTTCCTTAATAGATATCCAAAAGTATTTTCTATATCAGATATTTCTTTTGGCAGTTTGGGGAACAAATCTGTATGCATGTGTGTGTTTCTGATTAACGCTTTCTGATATAATGAGTTCTTTGCATGGTTTTATTGTCCTTAGATTTTCAACATTTTCGTACATCACCTATTTTTCTGATAGAAAGACAGGAAGTCCTAGTTTTTTGTCTTACAAAAATATAAAAAATATATATACAAACCAGACTGAATAAGCTCTGTCTCAGTGGAACAACAGAGGGGGTACAACATACACAAATCCAGTATTCTGCAGGAAGAAAGGATAAAGTATAAGAACAGAAGAAAAAGGGCATGCTGCTTTTTGAGAGAAAGCAATACTTTCCACTGTCATACTTGCTGAAACTGATGGAAATTGGTCAGAGGGGTAAAAGATTATTATTATTAATAATAATAACAATAACATAATAATAATAATAATAATGGAAGGAAAGACAAACAGTTAGGTCTCTGTTCACCTGAAGTTCTGAAACTGTTTAACCACCTCTGGATGCTAAGGAAACTGAGGTGATAGTGATATACACAAACACTTGGCTATTTTGGTAGATCTGTAAGTCTCTCGAATTGTCTATGAGTTAAACACATCTATTCTATTCTATTCTATTCTATTCTATTCTATTCTATTCTATTCTATTCTATTCTATTCTATTCTTTCAGAACAGTTCTCTTCAAAAATCTGTCAGTATGATACCTCTACAATGTTTCCTTTCTGAAAGTTTAGATCAATATAGTAAAAAAGGAGAGTGGCAAAGCATGCGTTTTTGCTACAACACTATTTGTTCAATTCTTTTTAGCTGGAGATATAGATTATGATTATATGGACTGGCTGCCACAGGAAAACAAAGCAAAACAAAACAAAACAAAACAACAACAACAACAACAACAACAAATATGCTTTGTTTCAATTTAACACTATGGAAAAGGTTGTTTTAGTAAAAATGTTAGGCTAATGACGTCCAATTTCACTGGTGAGAATATCTCAGAGACTGATAGTTTCTCTCTTCCCTGGTTTTCATTACTGAACCTCACAATTGCTTTACTTTTAGGTGCAGTAGTGTTAGAAAAAAAACAGACCTTCTGATGATGAAAAGCAGCATTGTTTTCCAGCTTCTTGTACAATGTAGTGTCTAAAGCAGTCTCTATGTAAGAATGCTTTATATAAATACACAAAATGATTGCCATCCTGCTGATGAGCTGGATCAGTTTACACCTTGAGCTCAAGTACTACAGTCCTTAGAGGGCCACATGCAGACATATCCTATTTAAAGCAGCCTCATAAAAAAATGTACACAACAATGAAAAACAGATTTCCTAAAAGTAAAGAGCCATAAGATGAACACAGCACTAAGTGGCTTGATGTAGGAGTAGCACTAACACCTCTTTGGTAAATTTGCACTTGATATGGGAATGGGTAGCCATTGATCTATGTTACCAGCTTTCATTTCAGCATGAGATGTCATTGATAACATACCATATAAATATGAAATTAAGACATTCATAGTGTAAAAATGACTTTCTATATGAAAGGAAACACAATAAAAAAATAAACATGCAATCTGGTGTCCTGCCCTGATTACAGGATTTGTTTGTGTCTTCGTTTTTAATAAGATGCATTTCATGTGCGATCGTTGTATCACACTGTGTCTGAAGTGTGAGGCACTTCAGTATGGCATGATTGCGTTGTTACTTCAGGCAGCCCTCCAGCTGTGGACCAGCACTTGGTCAAACTGATTTGTTCTTGGCAGGAAGCTAAGAACACTAGCACTTCCAATTGTATGTTATGACTTTGGGGGGCTCTGGTGAGAAACAGCCAAAAGTGTTATCTTAACACTTTCAACAGTGTACACTACGGTCCGCTATTCAGTCATCTGCTCTTAGAAACCTCTGCTTTTAGAAAGGGTTGGATTAATGGCAATGTTTAAAATCTTCAAAAATGCTGTTAAATTTACAGCAATTTGGTAGTTTGTTAGGTGACAAAACTATTCCTTGTCAATTATGTACTGTTTCTCATTCTTATGACAATGAGTGTATTGAGAAAAGGAAGTTGTACAACATGTATATTTTATTGTGGCAAAGATTTTTGAAAGGATTTGCTGAGGTACAAAATTAAATGCACTCTCTAAATATTCTTGAAATTGTCATCTGCTGTCCTCTTCAAATGCCATAAGGGAGATGGCTGCTTGGACATTGTCAGTCACAAAAATAGAAAGAAGATCTGCGTGCTTCCTTCAATAAAATGAATCATCATGCAGAAATTCTATTGTAAGTGATAAAGGCTGCTACTTATGCAAATTAATTAACAGGCAAGAAATCAAGTTTTTTAATTTAGCAAAACAAGACAGGGAGTAGGGATGAAAAGCAGAGCTTGGCCAAATTGACATGTTTGGCAAAATTCCTCTTTTTTCATGTTGAGATTAAAGTGATTTGTGTAATAGAATCAAAAGGGTAGATACTCAATCCATTCTGCCAGCCTTATTTTTAACAACATTTTGCTTTTTCCAGTATGTTGCAGGTTTTCACCTTCTCTGATATGTTGTTAAGGCTACCTATAGCATACAACAAAGTAAGGCTGAAAATCATTTTTGTTTTAATTAGGTGTTCTGGTAATTGGGGTAATAAAAATATTTCCTGGAAAACAAGAGAAAAAGAAAGGACATATTAAATGATTTAACTGACTAACATTATCTGAATAACATATAACAGTCTTTTGTCACCCTGGAAAAGTTCTGCAATTTAGAAAAATTAATTGGCATATCAAATGCCCTTTATGTTGTAGCCACAGGCTTTTAGGCTGTGTAATATTCATAAGTGAGCATTAATGTTAACTAGTTTAGTCATTGTTATACTGAGTTGGATCCATTAACACAATGGGCTAAATTTGCAAAACTTGCTGGCTATGGATCACAAGTGTGTTAGCCTCACATTTATTTGAAATAAAGCAATTGAAATGCAGAGCTGAAAAAAAGCATGACAAAATACAACATTATTTATATGATCATTCAAGTATTGGTTCCAAAGACTAAGGAAGGCTGCATTAATTCTCCATTACTTCATAACCTTTATGTAAGCCACACGTAGGTTCTTCATCTTTACATACAGCCCCTATTTTAAAAATGCAGTTCATAATACTTTAGCTAAAATAATATGAAAATATATTCAAGACAGTGAGATATTAAGTTACATATGATTATACAAGAGGATGTAACATTTAAGAACACAATAAGAAATAGTTTTATTGCACTTTGCTTATTTTAAGACTTCAACACAAATAAAGCATGCTAAACACTGCAGCATTTGCAGGTCTGATTCCAGAAGCATCTAGAATGTCTTAGGCAAAAAGTAATATTATTACCTATTTCAAAAACAAGTGAATAATTCGAGGCTGTGACAAGGTCATAATGCCCTAATACTTTCCGCCCTTATGTTATAAATCACCATTTAATTTTCACCACACAGATCCAACCTGTACAGATGCAAAATCTGACAATGAATGAAAATAAATTATTTTCTAGGTGACAAGTGGGGAAAATATGTATTCATTGTAACAGAAAGTGATTCATCCATGTAGCTGTCCTTATCTAAGGACATACACTTTTTAATGATGAGATGTCTTAAAAGTGTCTTTCTTACATTTATGTGAGTATAAATAACTACTCTGCTTTCAGCAATGCATCATTTATCTGTAAAAGAACAAGCATGTACTGTAAAACAGGAGGGACAGAAGAGAAATTCTGATCAATAACATTGCATATGTGGTACTGTTGTATGATTTGCAAAATGTTAGGGAAATATCTCATTAGTTTTTTATGTAAAGTGAACATAGGTTAGCACTTCTCACCACAGAGTGAAAACTAATGAGAAAGGCAGTCCCTTCCAAGAAGAGCTGCCTTTAGCTGCTTAACCCACACGCATGGGCAACAAATAATAAACTAAGATTAGTCTGATAAATGAAGAGGGCGTTATAGAAGGTAAAGCTAATGTCCTTATGCAAAGATGAGATGACTTTTAGAATAAATATTTTGCTTGGATTTATTTTATTTTATATATATATTACATAGAATTTACAAAGATAATGCAAGCACATGGCTCCTACAGCTTTCATAGACTTTCCCAAGGCTACAGCATTGTTTAGAACCAACTGAATAGTAAAGTATGAGACACCAAAAGAGGGAATTTACAGAGGTGTAGTAATATATCTACCCTTCCTAGTTTTCATTTCTCTCTTTTTCTTACAGTTTCCTGAAAACTTTATCCCTGTGGACAAAGCTGCCGCAATTGTGTGAGGTGATTGTACTGAACTAAATAAGAGCAGATATATCTGAATTTTGTTGCCTGTAGCTGTCACCTAGTCAACAGATCATAGCAGTGGGGTGAATGGGCTCAAGAAGAGGGGAAGCAGCAGAACAAGTAATAGCCTCCACAATGTCTTCCAGCAGCTCTGAAAATAGAATTTCATTAAAAAGGGAAGATAAATTAATTAGGAGGATGCACTACTCAGTAAAAAGACTGCTCAGCTCTTGATTTTGTTATTCAAAATACTTTATTTCAAACATAGAGTAGTGCGTAGAGAAATGGGAAAGTCCAGGGCTAAATTTATAGCTGAAAGAGGAGCTGTGCTAGACAATGTTTTTGTTTGGATCCAGAATGCATTTATGTGAATGTCCTGATTGCCCTCTCTTACTGTGATTAAGATCACATCACATAGCACATTAACAGGATTCTTTTCAAATAAAATTAAACCAGAATATTCACTCTGGATGCATAACTAATATATCCAGTCGCTAATAGTCCCGAGGTAGAGACCAGAGTTAATCCAAAATAAAGATCCTGAAAAGTGTATCATGTGGGTACTGAGCCCTCAGCTTGAATGCTTTTGCTATCATGATCTTCTCCAGCTGGGACATATGACTTGGTGTGCTAGGCCAAAGATTGTTGATATCTGCTAAAATAAGGGAACACCATGCACAGTCCTCTTACAGATTTCCTTTGAACAAATGTTGTGTTGCAACCTGAGGAATAAATATTCACTATAGCCGCATAGGTTTCCCATTTAGGAGTTATGGGAAAGACGAGACAAAATTTATGTGTTTACGGTCAGAGCTTGGCTTCATACAAGCTTTATCTCTGGTATCCAACATGAAGCCTCCTTCTCTTTATGCCTGAGCAATAAATTGTGACTTAGATTCTTCCCTTTTAAATCAGAATTATGATTTTACACTGAAAATAACGTTGTCTGGGGGACTCATAGTGGGCTAAAATACTACTCATATTAAATCTATCTATATATATCAAAATTCATAGAATATTTAAAAGTATGTTGATTTTTTCCTACCCACAAGAATAATTCTTGTTCTATGTGTATACTAAAACAATTTTATTTATTTTATTTTTATTTTTATTTTTATTTCAGGGAAACAGATATTCTTACCTGATCTCCTCTCTGTTACCTTGTACTACCCTTGTAATACCCTTCTATTTTACTGTGTCCTGGGATTTGACAAAATCCTACTTTACAGAAAAAAGAAATGATGGACATCAGGTAGTGGAAAGTCTATCACATCCATTTCTCTCTTACTGTTCAAAATATGTGCTTTGTAGGAGCACAATCACTCTTCTAATTGGTATTTTTTTATTTAACTGTTAATTATGGAGTTGCTTTTATTTAAATTCAACATTGGAAGGGATTTTTGGAATAAACATGTTTGCTTTCTAAGCTCTCTTTTTCTTCTTCTTTTTTTTTTTTAATATGACATTTTTATGATTTCAATACATCCATGTATTTTGACATATCATAAAACACAATCAAAATAACTTTAAAAAGACTGAAAAAATATAATGAAATATATATTTCAATAATGCTAACAATACTGTCATATTTATTATAGAATCATAGAATCACAGAATATCCTGAGTTGGAAGGGACCCATAAGGATCATCATGTCCAACTCCTGGCACTGCACAGGTCTACCCAGAAGTTTAGACCATGTGATTAAGTGCACAGTCCAATCTCTTGTTAAATTCAGGCTCGGTGAAGTGACTACTTCTCTGGGGAGCCTGTTTCAGTGTGTGACCACCCTCTCGGTGAAGAACCTCCTGATGTCCAGCCTAAACTTCCCCTGCCTCAGCTTAACACTGCTCCTGCAGGTCCTATCACTGGTGTTTATTGAGAATAAGTCACCTGCCTCTCCACTCCCCCTTGCGAGGAAGTTGTAGACTGCGATGAGGTCCCCCCTCAGCCTCCTGTTCTCCAGGCTTAACAGGCCGTGACCTCAGCTGCTCCTTATACGTCTTCCCCTCTAGGCCCTTCACCATCTTCGTCGCCCTCCTCTGGACACTCTCCAATAATTTAATGTCCTTTTTGTACTGTGGTGCCCAGAACTGCACACAGTACTTGAGGTGAGGCCGCACCAGCACAGAGTGGGACAATCACTTTCCTCGACTGACTAGCAATGCCATGCTTGATGTACCCCAGGATACGGTTGGCCCTCTTGACTGCCAGGGCACACTGCTGGCTTATATTCAACTTGCTGTCAACCACAACCCCTAGATCTCTCTCTGAGGGGCTGCTCTCCAGCATCTCGTCACCCAGTCTGTACATATAGCCAGGGTTGCCCCCTCCCAGGTGCAGGACCCGGCACTTGCTTTGGTTAAACTTCATGCGGTTGGTGGTCGCCCAGCTCTCCAACCTGTCCAGACCTCTCTGCAAGGCCTTTCCACCCTCATCCAAGTAAAGATATTTATATATCTTTGTTATATGGAAAGAGAATTTTGCATATCATAGATATAAACATCAACACTTCTTTAAGTGACAGTCTGCAAAAATAAAATTACTTAGAGATATAAGTATCTCACAAACATTGTATTAATGAATATTTACTATTCCCTGACACGATTTGTAGTGAAATAGGACTGGAGGAGCATTATGTTTTTAGTTCAATAGCCTAGCTTAAGTGTGGAAGAAGAGGAGAAATCAGTTTAAATAGATAAAAAGAAAATAATACACCAAAAAGTTATTTAGTTCTCTTCATTGGAATGAAAAAAAATGAAACTTTCTTTCTTTCTTTCTTTCTTTCTTTCTTTCTTTCTTTCTTTCTTTCTTTCTTTCTTTCTTTCTTTCTTTCTTTCTTTCTTTCTTTCTTTCTTTCTTTCTTTCTTTC
>CM021699.1:89291557-89302718 GCA_011074415.1 Stictonetta naevosa | reverse complement strand
TTCTTTCTTTCTTTCTTTCTTTTTCTTTCTTTCTTTCTTTCTTCTTTTTTTTTTTTTTTTTTTTCCCCAAGACAAACCCCAAATCGTGCTTATCTTAAGACTGAATATATCATTTCCACTTCAAAAGATGCAAAGTAGATATTGTTTCACCAACTTAGCGTTTAAGAAGAACACTAACCTTTTAACTGAAATAGCTCGGGTATTTTCTATATGTTCTGCACCCCTGTAAAATTCCTTAAATACCAGGATTTCAGTTATTCTCAGTATCTCATTGAAGCTAACATGAACTGTATAAAATATATAAGCATTCAGTGAGTAAGCAGAGGGAAGAATGCATAAGTTGCAAACCCTCCTCAAGCAAGTGCAAAAAAGTCACTTAAAACCTTGTAAGAAACAGGAGACTTCTATGGAAATTCATAGCAATATCTTGACTATAAAAGAAAGAAAACAGCTCCAAAGTTTCAAAATGACTAACAATCCTGGAAGAATATAATATCTTTCTTTTGTACCATTAAAATATTTCAGGTGTATTGAATTCTCTTTTCCTATGAAGAGTAATCTGTGTAGCTCTCATAGAGAGTTCTTTGTGCCAAAGAGGGGAAAGATTTCTGCGTAGCTCATTTCTTTGTCTAGGAAATGTAAATTCATATAGTCCAACAACGACCTATCTATATGCTATTAGCCATGCAAGAAGCATCCACTCAATCTGTGAAGAAACCAGTGTTCAAGAATTATAGATCCTTTAAGATAAAAACTGAACAACGTTCATCTAACAATGAGTATCTATCAATAAAAAAGAGGCCATAGAGAGTCTACCCTGAAAACACTATATCCAGATTTAAAAATGTAGTACTGATGAATTAAAAAAAAAAGAAAAAGAAAAAAAGAAAAAAAAAAGTTTTTATCTTCCAAGAGAAGATGTTAAAAAGAGCACACTGCTGTTGGCGAGTCATAAAAAATTAGAAAAGCCAGTAAAAGACTGGGGGATTAGAGGGAATTTACAGACACAGCAGAAGCTTGACAGTCTATGCCAAGATTTTTTACAGCCTGCATCAATGAATAAAATTTATAGAAAAAAATGAATCTTTGTCCCTTTTGATTTAATAAATAATTATTATGATTTATAATTGGTGCAATAATTGGAGTGATCCAGAATGTCAATGTTCAAGATATATTTATAGCTACTAGCAGCTTCTTCATCATGTACCTTGAAAATCTTTATTAACCTTAAATAACTTTCACACTTTAGTCTGAAATTCATGTTGAATACATTTTAAGAACAAAGTGACTTCTACTACCACTCGTCAGATGTATGCTTTCCAATACACACATTGTTATCAACATTTAGAATGACAAATTATGATCTAATCTTGCATTCCACTTGCACAGGCATTTTTTCAGTAGGTTTTCCATTGTTCTGTCCATTTGATTTGCTGACTTTAAAAGTTGATTTTTTTACACAATGAAGTTATGCTTTTGGTTTTCATTGGTGGAATCAATTACATCTTTCTCTCTATAGCTAGCTGAGCCTCAGGAATTTGGGGCTCAAATGTTACTAATCTGTCTGGTACAAGACAAATGATGCTACACTGACAGAATGGGTAGAAGGTAACAAAATACATCATTATAGACATGAAATCATCATGTTGCTGTGTCTATCATAGTCAGTTTCTGTCAGCATGTTCATTCTAATAAATCTTATCATAAATCTATACTCAACAATTGCTTATGAGAAAAAATATTAAGAAGTCTCAAATCAAGGACTGTAACACCAGGAAAAAAAAAAATAATAATAATAAAAAAGCTCTCCCAAATGGGTAAATTGGTTTAGGAGCACAAATTGTCTAAGTTTATGTTTACAGAATATCATATTGCCTATTCTTTAGCATTCATTGATTGCATAACATTGTTCAGAGCATGGGGAGGTAAAAAAACTTCTCACAAATTTGGCAGATGAGCTTATGATTTGTTGAAGTTCGGTTACATAATTTGTAACTGGATTTCTTGTCTGTAAAATAGTGACAAAATATTGAATAGTTAGCATCATTATGAATACCAATTTGACAGAAGAGATAAAGATGTAGATAAACTCTCTTTTTTTTAATTTCTCCAGGCCAAGCACTTTACTAATGACTAAATAATTCTGCCTCCATTTAACCTTGAATACTTAGCTGTGTTCCCGTGGGCATAATTGTTTCTCCAGAAACACTTTTTTTTTTTTTTTTTTTTTTTTAAACAGGATCAGTTGCTTTGTGTTTACAGTAAGCTGATCCAAGTTCTGTCTAGGTACTTATACAGCCCCATACAGATTCAAAATATCTCAAAATGTTATAATCATAACATCAAGTACAACATCACTGGCACAGGAGGAAACTATCAATTCTATTTTGAAGAAAGGAAAGTTTATTTAAAATTAAAGGTGGATTAAGAAACTTACTGAAAATCTTAAAAAAACAGTTCAAGTTCTACAGCTGGTTCTGCTTCCATGGTGGGTCCAGAGCACTGTCCTGCACTGTGTGGACATACAAGGGATCTTTGCGAGGCTGAGGTTCTTGACCTTACGTGCTGTTTGTAATATGTGGTCAAGATGTCTGTTTTTGTTTGGTTTTGATTGTCTAATGCTCTCTCCTATTACCATCCTCATATCTTTGCAAAAGGGATGACTGTGTCAAAGTTCCAAGTGTGGATTTTTTCCATTCCACATTCATCCTCAATCAGTTCAATACTGCTACTAGCATCATAATGTGTGGTCAAGGGTCTGCCTATTTCCTACCCCCTTTCTTGTTGTAAATTGTAGCAAGTAGACACCTCAAACACACAGAATCCTCAGAACTCCTCAGATGGGTCTAACTCCTCTTCACAGATATTTAAGTACCAAGTGACATTTCAATTGTACAGTGCCATGAACCTAAAATACATCAATGTATAAAGGTGTATTTTAACTTCCTATATTAAAATAATTTCAAATATTTCATATTAAAATAATATTATATATTTATGACATATTATCAGTAAATATTTGCATGCCTTTCACATGAATATGCACTCTCTAATGTCACACTATTCTTTAGTAAAGGCCAGCTATCACTGATGTTTCTTGGAAAAGGGCCATAGACAATGACTATATGTTCTGGTTACTTCAGTAAAGAGGTTTAACCCTTAATTATTTGACCATTGTTTTTTAATGAAATCTCCTAAAGACTTCTTAGTAATCACTATAATTAAAGAGAAAATTACTTAAAAAATGGAATAGGATATTCTATTTATTAGTTTAATAACTTTCACAGATATTTAAAAATCAGTATTAGACATCAAGATTTAATTTTGTGGTAAAACAATTTTCTCTAGAAGTGAACACTGGAGATGCCTGAAAAAGGGCAAAAATACAGATTCTGTAAAATTTCTTGATACTTACTACAGTATCTCTTCCTCTTTGTGATGTCCTATCTCATTAATAAAAACACATGTCAAAACACAGTCTCATAAATGCATTATCAACAACGGTTATGATGTATAAATGTTACTTTCTTTCTTCCAGTTTTCAGAAGCATACACAATCTCTTGGTTTAAGTTAGGTAATAAAACCACAATCACAACTGGTGATATATACGATAACTTTCCTTATTAACATAACCAAATTTTGTATACCAGTAACTGTACTTCAGGCTTAATTATCATGTTTTTAAATGTGTCTGCTAATCTTTGCATAGATATTGATCCAAATAAATGAATGCTGTACCTAAGTCAAATTCCTTTAAAGTGTAATCCATGTTATCAATAGCAACAACAAAATAAGATCATAAAAATGTGAAGAATAGGTAACTACTAAAATAAAACTCAGAACTCTACTGATCTGTGAGCTGTGCAAGCTAACTGTATGGGCTTTCCACTGGTTTTAGGAAACAATGACTTTTTAGAAAACAAACAAAACCCCTGGTTTTAAAGGAGGCTTCTTTGGTTTTAGTCATCAGAAGAAAAAGCTTTTATTCAGAATATGTTAATGAGTACAAAAAAGAAGTCTTTAATAAGTATTTAATAATAAATTTAATAATTTAATAAGTCCCATTCAGAAGCATTTTGCAGTTTTTTTCTGAAAATTATATGTCAGTTCTGGTTAGTATTTATAATTATTATAATATATTTTGAGTCAAATAGAGTTGCCAATTTTGTGAACAACAACTCCTAAACGAGTTATGCTTTACATTACTTGTATGCCGCTTGTTATTTTCAGCCTGGAGAGGGATAACAGTGTGAAAACAGTAACACTGAAGCTAACTTTAAACACCTTGGGAATATGTTCATCCTGTAAAATTTATAGCCAAATGAATGTAAAGCTTTTCAAGATCTGCTGTCTTAAATAAGCCCTGTAACCTCTTATGGTTTACATGTATAGGCCTACATATAGCCCAGGCTTTATCTGTCTAATCTGAATGAGAGTGCAGCAGGCCACCATCTGGTGTGCGTGTACATCAACAACTAAAATACAGCTCTATGATTCAATAATCACAAACTTTAACTGCTACTTACCACTTCTTTCCAGATAGAGAAGATCTCAGACTTAGCCTGTCAAAAACAGTAGAAGAACAGCAAAATATTAACTGTTTTTTTCCGGATTTCAGATGTAGACAGTGGAGCAGGGAGAGCTCTTCTGTTGCTACAGAAACCTGACGCTGAGGATTTAATGACAGCATCAGATGGTATTGTACTGGAGATTGTCTGCTTGAGAGATTAGACAGCAGTCCTGCTGATAAAGAGAAGGAATCAATAACAAATGCTTTCAATTCATTTTACCAGTAAAATCCTTTCATTTCTTCAAATATATTAATTTGGTAATAGATACCTATATTAATGTTTGAAAAATATATACAAATGAAACATAATCTGTCTGGAAGCTGTCTGGGCAGGTGACTAATCTTCCTAAAACCTTTACTTGATGTATGAAATTTAGAAAATCAATAGTGCATTTCACATTTAGTTTGAGGAAGTTATATTTTGCTGCTCAAAATCTTTGTCTTTAAACTGACAGATTATGAAAATGAAGATATTTTTTAAGTTCTTGTATTTAAGTTCATTAATTATTGTTAGAAAGACATTCAAAGTTTAAAAATTTCCAATATGTTCCAGATTCATAAAGTCCTGGAACTGATCAGGTTCAGGGATTTATTTCATAATCAGTCATTCATTTTGATTTGTAAATATTTTTATTTTGTGATGTGAAATTTAAAACAGTATTATAATTTAAAAAATAGTATTTATGAACACAGACAGTATAAGGGGAAAGCATCATCTGTCAGAACATAGATGGACACATATCCATTTAAAATTTTCTCTAATAAAGTCTTTTTGCACTTCACCAGTCATTCAGAGCTTAATTTCCTTCTACTTGATTAGCTGATTATTATCAGATGAATAAATATCACAGTATTGTCTGAAAACAAAGAAACAGAAATGATTCAAACATCAAATATGTCTTATTTTTGTTAGTATATGTGAGCTCCATGTTATTAGTTAATCAGGAATATTATGTAAGTACACTGAAATAATATTTTGTATCTGATTGTCTTTCATTCCAAGGTATTTTAAAAATATTTTGCATGTCCCAAACCACTGCATAATTCCGGAAAGACTGTTTACTGTAGTAATAAAAGTAACTCCTTTATTTCACAAATAAAGCTGCTGCAACTTTACTCTCCACACAGAGCAGAAAGGACAGCAATTTCTAAGGTCTAAACCAAACATCACACAGGAGTAATTGATTTATCTGCCTTTGAAGTTTATGATTGATTCAGTCATACTGGATTTAAGTCTCTGTCTCCAGGATGCTAAGGTGTTTTAAACCTGAAGATAACACCATCAGTGAACCTCACCATTACCATCAAAGGGAATTTCTGATTATGTCAATGGTAAGTCCAAGAAATAGCTCTACCCACTGTCCTAATAACAACAGCAGCAAAAAACTGGCTTAAGGAAATCTCTTGACCTGAGAATATTTGCTTTTTGGGTCTTCAATAATACTGGAAAATTTGTTTTCTGTTGATCCTTATTCAAGTTAAGCCTTAATGTAAAAATGGTTCAAGTCATTTTTTTTTTCCTTTTTAAATTTTATATAAATAATTTTATATAAATGGATTAAACTTTTGGTTCCTTTTTTTTTTTTTTTAAAAAAAAAAAACTTCAAAAATGTCTTTAGAAAAATTTAGATTTACTTTTAAATGAAGAATATTTTGAATGGAAAAATTAAGAACTTCTTTTTGAACTGTTAAAATGACATGTTAACATTTGACAAATTCATTATCTTTTAACTTTCTAAAAAAGTTCCCCATATTTTAGCCCAAGCTGCTCAACAATGCTAATATCTTATATTATTATTATTATTATTATTATTATTTTAGTTAGCCAAAGTTTCGGTAATTTGCCTTCTCTGTAACTCCTTGTTGATAATACCTGCCAAAAACAATGAAGAAATCACACAGTAAGTGGTCTGCAAGAGCCTCAAAAGCCTTGCAGATGGAGCATTTCCTGAATGTACTACTACAGAATATAATACAGAAAAAAAATACAGTATTTGAATAGAAATGGACCTTCACCTTTTTAATTAAAGTTGATCTTAGAAAGGAGGAAATCCTTGAAGAGGCTCCAGTAGTGAATTTTAGGGAAACAAGAGGGAAAGGTATTCTGAAGTTCTTTGAACTAGAGGAAAAAAATAATAGAAACTACCGAGCAAAACAAATGTCAGACCCATAGTATTATTTGGGTAAAATTCTTTCTTTTAAGAGACTGTTGGCAGGCAAATGGCAAAACTGATCACTGTACTTGGAGAAGGTCAATAAACCATACCCATTGTTCTGACCATGCAAAGAACTGATCATATCTTGGAAAAACTGGGTTGTAGCAAATTATCCATACAGGTAACTTAACTTACCAAGACAGCTAGCATTCCAGTCTGTCTGGGGTTCATATCAACAGTGTCATTTTAGGAAATTGTATTAATTTTTAAATGTATCACCTCATGAATTATTATAATTAGGAAATTTCTGGTAAATCCAAAATTTTTCTTGTATAAAAATTCACAGCTAGTAAAGCATGGCTATACGACTACAGATTATTAATGTAAAGTACGAAATTAATAGAGGTATAATAAAACTCCCAGGATAAGCAATGTAATTCAGATGTTTCAAGGCTTGAATACAATATTTAGTGAATAAGACAAATGTTCTTCTCCAGAAATTTAACTTGATTTTGGTTCATGTGGTTCAGTTGCATGAGCACAGACAAATGCATAAAGTGCAGTAAAGCAGATAGTTATAATTAATAGTCTTCTGGTAGCTGAAACTCACAGCCAGTGCTCTCTCAAGTGTTCAGGTTTATTCTAGATACTATGGCCTCTGACAGACACTAAAATATACTTGTTATGTGTATACATACTACTTATATCAGGTCTGAAAATTGATAAAAGCACACATTTATACATACAATTTCCAATAAACCTTTGCAATCTGCAGGTGTAATTCCTATGTCTAATGCATGGATATATTAAAAAAACATCAATTTATTTATTTAGTCGTTCGTTTATTTTATTTTTTCTGAGTTTTAGATCTTATGGGTGGAGTGGGGAGATACATAAGATCTACATATTCTCATGTTTAAACATTTTTTCTGAAAGTCTGTCAGTGTACTTTCTCAATGTTACAAAAATGGTGTTTAGGAGTATTCAGTGTTTTCCAGCTTTCAGCCTGTAAGGTCCTGCCTTTGGTACTAGACCCAAGTTAAGTATGATGAGTACAGTGCGGCTTTTCCTTCCTGTACACATGTACACAAACCATCTGCCTTTGAGCCATGTAAGTGCCAAAGAGTTCTACAGTTTGGTTACATATCAAAAGAAGCTACTACTCTCACAAGGATCAATGAGTGAGTAACCATGTGAGTAACCAATGTTTCAGTAACCATGCAGAAATTCAAGTAAGAGAAAGCTGTCATTCTAACTTTCCATTAGTATACCACATATTTCAGTATACATCTAGTCCAGCATCCTTTACAAATCATTGGTGGGTATGTTTTATCTAACTTCCCAAACAATCCACACCTCTGAGTAAGTTACCTCTTAGTAGATACTCAGTTAACTCAAATAGAAAAGCTCTTTTGGCTCTGAGTTCCATTTTAATAGCATTATCTATGTGAGGACTCATATCAAGAACACAGAAATTCTCCCTGCTTGTCAGAATTGCAGTTCATGTTGTCAGTCCTGTGGTTTGCAATGGATAAACTCCTTCTCTTTGAAACGTCCTTATTTCTTTAGGAATGAATAACAGCCCATATAATAAATTAATTAAAAGTAATTCTATTCTCACTTTAACTGTGCATCATGCCTTACTGTTTCATTGCAATAACTGGTCTCTTCTGAGCAAGGACCATATATTTTCTCCATTGTTATGGATATATTTGAAGCTACATTAAATTATTAACTAATGGACAATAGTAAGTAATTCTACCTTACCAGAACATAAATCTGGCAAGATTGCAAGGAAATATTATTGGAAGCAAAGTGGGAACAGCCATCAGTTCCCTGATAGTTCCCAACTATCTATAGAGCAGACAGCTCTTTATCTGTATAGATAAATCTCTGCCCTCATCTCTGCCCTCCAGTATATATATGTATATATGAAGCCTAATAATAAAATAAGCATCTCAAGGCATCTTGTTCCTTTTTTTTCATTTCATTTTGTCATACGCACAGCTCAGCCATTGTATAGTATATATATAGCATATATAGCATAGTGATTGACATTTTCATCTTTTATTTCCTATGTGTCTGAAGATCTAATGACCAGATACTAGCTTAGTCTTTGTACAGCTAATAGCATCCTACATTTTTAGGCTGGAAAACAAAAGTATTTGCTCACTGGAAAGTATGTCGCATCACTGGACTACAGTTTGTTTTTACAGAAACACGTATTTCTATCATTTGAAACATACTTTTATAAAACACACTTTTCTATGGTCCTGTGGTCTGGTCTTTTTTTTTTTTTTTTTTTTTTTTTTTTTTTCTGAACCATTTTCAACAGAAATTTGCTTGAACATAAATATACATAGCCAACTAGTTCACTAAATAAATAATATTTTTTAAAAAGTATTTTTTTCCATTTTCTGATCTACTTTTTCTCATAGCCTTCAACTCAAACATCTCAACTCAAACGGATATTATTGAAGGAAACTAACTAAATATGTCTTAATCATATCATACTATCTAAACACTTAACCTTGATATGCAAATCAGTGGCAAATATTGGTTTATGCAGTAGCAGGTTCAGATTTTTCAGTCTACATTCCCCAAATGCCCTGCAGGAACCAGATCAGTTCCATCACCTGTACCCCGGCCCTGAATCCATTGGACAATGCCAAGATCAAATAAGTAAATAATGGAAGCAGCTTGAAGTCTTGGCTAAACAGCAAAGCAGGAAAATGTGAAAGAGAGAAGTGCACAATATGACAGGGATGTGGAACAAAGCGGTGTATATATATAGATATAGACATTGATATATTAAGTGGAAGCACAAGTTTTTTTGTTGGGATCTCAGTTTTCAGGACTGAGCATGAATAATCATGACAGAAAAGTGGATTATCCTTAACCAGACATACAGCATGGCACAAAACTGAGCTTATGGTTGCTTTTGCTTACACCCTACTTGCCTATGCCAGCAAAAGCTGGAGAAATTGTTTGTAATCTCATCATCAAAATGATTATGTTTATAGATTTAATTAAAGAATGTGTTCTGTCTACATTTTCTTCCTCCCGTCATAGTCCAAAGGCTCTGGGTGGTGTCTGCTGAGATATTACAAACATCATATATTGCAAATTATAAGGCTTTCTCACAAGGAATGCAACGCACTGTGGAACACCTCTGAAGCCCTGAAGCCCTGAGGCCCTAACGGACTTTGAAAGACCCACTGGCAAACATTTAGTAGGCATCTATCAAGATACAAGGACTTTGTCATCGCCCTGTTTCTACATTTGCAATATTAATAAATTAAGGGTATATTTAAAAGTTGAGAGGCACATTGCTGAAGCTAAGATGATGTGGACGATAAGTCTAAATGAACAGTTAGTTTGGGATTTTGTTGTGTTAAGGTGAGGACTTTTTTAATTTTTCTTTTACTTTATTTTTCATGGAGTCAGAATATCATTACTCCAGGAGAAAGAGGCATATAGCAGGAAATATATATATATATATATATACATATATATATATATATATGTATAAAAAGCTTGGTTGGAAGGGTGGAAGAGGATTTTGTAGTTTAAACACAGAAATATAAGGCAGAAATATAAATATTACAAGAGATTTTCTAGGTGTTATACGATGTAGTCAAGAAAAATAATACTTTTTTACATAACATTTTTAAAAGTTGTTCAATATTGATTAAGCATTTTTCTTTTCTTTTCTTTTCTTCTTTTTTTTTTTTTTTTTATTTTTCATTATTTATATCAGTTTAAAAACTGAAATTCTTCAGTTTTTGGCTACTCCTAGTGACTGCAGTGCCCAATCTGCTATGTTTACATAGCATGTATACTAAAAGTTCAAGAGTAAATTGAACGTTCATGAGGAAAAGGCCCAAGAACTGAACCATCATTACAAATTCTGCAGCTAACTGTGATTAAATACTTGAAATCATCTCTGTCATGACTTTGTCCCATTAGTTATCTCCTAGATAATTCATGAGTATGGTTCAAACACGAGATACAGACTTTTTCCAGAACAGTCTGGTTGCATCCATCTTTATGGTTTTATGAGCAAGATATTTTAATATTGTAGATATGACCACATCACAGCTGGATGTGTGACCACAGGACCAGAGAACAAGATCTGGTGTTGTTCAGTTTAGTAGTGCAGAATAAACCTTACTCAAAGTAAAGTGGATGATCTCCCCAGAGCCATCCTGTAGTTTTCTGGGAAGTGGAGTACAGTAGCTATTAATTATTTATTTTATTTTTATTTTTTAGATTGTTTTAAAGATGTGAATGTAGTTACAAAATTGATTTTTTTTCAAGTAAAATATGGGAACCATTGATAAGAACATGGATAACTTTTTCTTTCTTTCTTTCTTTCTTTCTTTCTTTCTTTCTTTCTTTCTTTCTTTCTTTCTTTCTTTCTTTCTTTCTTTC
>CM021699.1:89274584-89285873 GCA_011074415.1 Stictonetta naevosa | reverse complement strand
AATAATAATAATAATAGTAGTGCTACTAATAATGTGTACAAAACACAATTGCAAAATGCAATTGCTCACCACCGATGCCCAGCCTATCCCTGAGCAGCTGGTCTCCCCTCCCAGCTGGGCATGCCCAGCCTGCCCACTGGCTGGACAGTGTGAGAAGCTGAAAATTCTTTGGCTTAGTGTAAGTACTGCTCTGCAAAAATGAAAACATCAGTGTGATATCAACATTATTCTCATCCTAAATCCCAAACATAGCACCATACCAGCTACTAGGAGGAAAAATAACTCTATCTTAACTGAACCCTGGACAGTGATGGCAAATTTTATATTTTTTAATTGGTGTACTTTAATATATATACATAAAATATTTGTTTTCTATAACGAGAGAGACTATGTAAAAACTTCCCTTATTTCATTTGTGAGGGCTCAGGATAAACTGGGGGCATCTTCTGAGGAATACCAGTGCACATTTTCCAAATAAAATCACTGAAAATAAAATAAAATAAAAAATAGAACACCTACACCAAAATTCCTGGGTCTGTTTAGGAGTAAGTTTGCACTGCAGAACAGTTAGTGAATCTCAGGTGTTATTATCCTCTGGAACAGAGGATCTTTTAAACTACAGTATGATTTCCTTCTTTCCAAGGAAACAAGGTTTCATAGAGAGGTGATGCATATCTGGCTCTTATCCTGACATGGATTCAGAATGTTTTCATGGTGTACCACCAAACATAAAAGACTTACCTAATAATGAAGATACCACCAATCTAACCTTGTAGACTTATGTTTTTGTTTTTTATGCCTCTTTTTTTTTTTCCTGTTAGAAAGTCAGAAAAAGCTATGCCAGAAACACCAGTTACTAGTTTGTGCCCTTACTACACCTAAGATCGAACAAAATTCATAAAATGAATGTTTCAATACTTACCTTACCTACAAGATTCAGTCTGATGAGTATGCATTGAATATATATTATCTCATACAAAACACAACAAGCAGCCAGTGATGTCTCCTCACATTCAGTAGCCAAGAACTCAGCATACTTATAATGGGGGACTATTGTCTCCTGCTTAGGATAATTTTCAATGAGACTTAGAATCATAGAACAACAGAATGGTTTGGCTTTCAAAGAACCTGTAAAAGTCATTTAGTTCGCTTCCCAACCACACCTTACTCCCCACTATGGACAGAAATCATCAGGTTGTCCTATCCAAACTGGCCTGGAACACCAGGATGCCCTGGGAGTGGGCATCCCATACCAAAAAAATCTTGAAACTCATCTATTTAGTATGAAATAACTTGTGAAAAGCATTTGACACTGTCCCACACAGTCTCCTTGTCTCTAAATTGGAGAGACATGGTTTTTGATGGATAGACCACTTGATTAATAAGGAACTGGGTTGCACTCAAAATGTTTCAGTTAATTTCTTGATGTCGACGTGGAGACCATTGATGAGTGGTGTTCCTCAAGGTTCAGTACTGGGACTGGTGCTATTTAACATCTTTGTCAGTGACATGGACAGTGGGATTGAGTGAGCAATCAGCAATTAGCAAGTTTGCCAATGATAGCAAGCTGTGTGGTGTGGTTAACATGCTGGAGCGAAGGGATGCCATCCAGAGGGACCTTCACAGCCTTGAGAGTAAAGTTCAGCAAGGCCAAGTTCTAAGTCCTGCATCTGAGCTAGGGCAATCCTAAGGTAATATACAGAGTGCTAGTAGAATAGATTGAGAGCAACCCTGAGAAGGACCTGGGGGTATTGTTTGAAGAGAAACTCAAATTGAGATAGCAATGTGCACTTGCAGATCAGAAAGCCAACTGTATCTTGGGCTGCATCAAAAGAAGTATTGCCAGCAGGTCAAGGGAGGTGATCCTCTGCTTCTACTCTACTCCTACGAGACTTCACCTAGAGAGTGGGCTCTGGGGTCCCCAACATCAGAAGGACATGGACCTGTTGGATTTAGCCCAGAGGTGGGCCAAAAAAAAAAAAAAAAAAGTTATCAAAGGTCTGGAGCATCTCTCCTATGAAGACAAGATGAGAAAGTTGGGGTTGTTCAGCCTAGAGAAGAGAAGGCTTTGGAAGACCTTAGAGTGGCCTTCCAGTACCTAAATGGTATAATGGTACCTGGAAAGCTGGGAAGAGACTCTTTTATCAGGAAGCTAGGAAAAGGACCGTAATAGTTTTAAACCAAATGAGGATAGATTTATATTAAATATTATGAAGTAATTCATTACTCTGAGGGTGGTGAGGCACTAGAACAAGTTGCCAAGAGAAGATGTGGCTGACCCATCCCTGGAAATATTTAAGGCCAGGTTGGATGGGGCTTTGAGCAACCTCTTCTAGTAGTAGGTGTCCATGCTAATGGAGGGGCAGGGGTTAAAATTAGATGATCTTTAAAGACTCTTTCAACTCAAAGCATTCTATGATTCTATGAAATGCTGACAAAATGCAGAGATTAAAATTAGCATCTGCCTCCTGAAAGTGTGACACCAATAAATAATGATGTTCCCCTTGATACTTTCCCATCATAGTCATGTAGCAGCTCAGACTATGCTATACTTAGACTGTTAATCTGTAAAGGTCAGAGGTTGGCTTCAAGTATTTACTTAATCGAGATGTTTGAGAAGCTTGTGTATTCTCAAATCTCTTTCAATTAAAGAGAAAGTTCTCCTCATGGGAAAATTTTATGAATAGAAATTTTTTCTCTTTATGTTTGAGAAAGAAAAATGTTGATCTATTCTAGGTGTTGGAAAAACACAGCCTGCTCTATATGACTTGTTTGTACTCTTAGCAGAGAGAACAGGTTGAAAGTCTTCTCTTGAGCTGTCTTGTACAGATGTGGTTTTGCATCTTAGACAGTGTTAGTGGACAAATATTCCACATCAGAATTAATGCAGGTTTCAGGCTATTCAGCTGAGCTTGGCTGAACTTACAATTTACTTTTCCTGTATCCCCATTTTTCTGCTAAGCTCAGCTTCACTTGGGATGAATTCATACGATTATCCCTTCAACCACAGTTATTTTAAAATGTTAAAAAGCCCTGAAAGAGCAAATGTTATTTTCTAAGTGGCTTCTCTATTGCTTTTTTCTTTCTCTAGTTCTATGATGTAATATATAGCTATATAATATGATTTTCTCTGGTTAGAGTTATATTTTGTATGAAGGCATTAATATTAAGAAAAAAACTTCTTCTCGCTATTCTCCCCCCCCTTTTTTTCTCTTCTGCTAATTAATTTATGACTTTATATAAAATAAAAGAAAAATGCAAATGCTATTTTTTGCTAGATGAAAGTAAGATATATAATACAATATATTTTGAAATGTATCTGCTACCATTGCTTAAATACTGTATTCGCAAGAAAATTTTAAGCAGTATATGCTTGAATATCAATTTCAAAATGTGAGGGTAGCAATGTAAAAGGACACTTTATGTATCACATAAAAGAGTTACCTATCTCCTATCAAGCAGATTATTCTTTTTGCAAATCAAACCTTTGGATTGGATTCGAACTGTGAGGGAACTTGAGTGACTGCCATTATAGTGATTCAACCTTGAACAGCTCCCCATTGTTTTGAAAGGACAGGTATAACTCTACCTCATTTTCTCTTTTTCATTTTTATCACTTGAAAGCATTGCTCTGGCTACTGGTCTTGGGCTACTTGCCAAGAATGGTGAAATATAATAAAATGTCAGAGAATTAAGGCATATTTAAAGCTCTACACCAGAAGATACTGTTCATTCACTGATACAAATGGTTACATTTTTTAATTTAGCTTTTAACACAGAGGAGAAATTATTTTACCTTAAGGATACTTACTTATATAAAGATATGAGGTCACAATAGGCTGCAATATCATAATCTAGGACCTTTTTTTATAAAGTTATCTTCAAATCCACTAGTAGTTCACTCATAATAAAGTATTAAAAAATACATTTTTTATGTTCTTTGTCATTTAACCAGTTGTAAAAAATATATTATTTTCAAATTGTCCTGACACACTAGTTCTATCTATACTTTAATTTCTGCTTTAAAAAAGCACTTGCAAAAACTCTGCAGCCTGTAATTTTGAAAGTTCAGGTTCATAAGATATTATCCCATGTTACAGTTTTAATTCTCTGCTTATTAGTCTTAGTTTTTAAACACACTAGGCACGATAAGAGGTTTTTATCTCTTTTAACTTGACTTCAATCCCTTTTCTAATACTTCATAATTCTGCTTTCATATCAGATCCTGCAAGTCCACATAAGTCCCATTAACATTAATTTTAAATGCATTTATGCAACAAGCAGAGAATAGAAGCTAAATCTTTTATTTCTCTCAGTGGAATATATTTTCATAAATTCACAGAGTGCAAATATACAAATGTCTGGTTGTTGATACATTCATCTGAAATTTAAGTGAGCTCACACTGTAGCATGTATTTCAGAGATTCATATAACTAAATGTCAGAAGATCAAAGTTATTTTCCCAGGTTTTGGCTAGCTAGTGGAAACTACTTCATTTTTCTTCCCTTGCTACTCAAGTATTCTTATACACCTTCTGAAAAAGGGAGTCCTGATTTCAGTTGGATTTCTAAATTGTAACAGAAAAAAGTAAAATATTATCTTTGTTGTTATTAATATTTGGTAGTGAACATGAATACGTAACTAAAGCTACATGAATATGTAACTAAAGAAGCCTTGGAAAGTTGGCATGATTTTAGCAACAGATAAGGCAAAAATGGATGTGAGAGAAAAATCTAAATATGTAAACTAGGTTATGTCAAGATTTTTGTGAATATGTTATAGAGCAAATTCCTCATCTTCATATCTGGCTTTGTTCACTGTGAATGGACTATTCAAATATAAATGCCTAGTTTCTAATGATCACTATATCTCTCAATACTTTTAGAAGCACCAGATGATTAGATACCATCTAATAGCTGCAAATGCCTTTCATGTTTTCCGTGTGGATATATCTAGAACAATAAGTAACAATTCACTGGCATACTGCATAGGGATATTCATCTATAAATACAGTTAAACTTCAAGATTTCATTACTTCAAAACCTCATTAAGTCATGCATTTTAACATGTATTTTAGTCACAGATGTAATTTTGGCTTTGAGAAAGAAAAGGAACTGTTGAAATTATTCCATCAGAAGTGTTTTCTGTTTGTTTGTTTTTAATAGAAAAATGAGCTTTTGAATAACTATTTCAGAAAAGAAGAAGGAACTTTCATTTCAGAAATGAAAACTGAGATTTTTTTTTTTTTATTATTTTTTTCTGAGATCTTTAAACATATCAGTTTGGTAGTATCGCTGTCATACTTCAGGAGAATTCTGAACTGAATGCCTTAGATTGCCATTCTCCTCTGTGATTTTCCAGCTTCACTAATATCCTATTACTAAAAGGATTTAATGGTGGGAAGCTTCATTTTTCAGCAAAAAGTTGCTTTGTTTTGCTAGAGAAATTTCTTCCTACTTTGAAATGCCCGTTCAAACCCTAAGTACCTGATTCTATTTATGTAAACATTTTATTGATGGACATGTTTTGAGAGCTGCTACTTAATATGTCCTGATGTTTTTCCCATGGAATTCAAATGAAATCTCTCTTTTATCTCCCTTTTACTGAGATGAGAAAGATGCAATATCTTAATATGTTCAGCTGGGAAAAAAAAAAAAAAAAAAAAATGGAGGATGACAGGTAATGATAAATTCACTCTTCATACTTTTTTTTTTTTTTTTACCTGTCATCCTTTTTTAAGGACATCCATCTCAAAGGAAACAATCTGAAAAAAGCATGTTCAATAATCTATTCCTTTAATATGTAGAACAAATGTAGATCAAGATGGAGCTAGTAAACTGTATATGCTTAACAAGAAGGATGGTTTCTCTATCCATCATTATCTTTTACCATATAGGTATTTTATTAATATTGAGATGAAATATCCCCAATGTGTATAGCTAACAAATGAGGGTATACAGCCTCCCAGCATTTAGCCCATATCTGATCCTCTTGTATTTTTGCTATGAGGGGAAGGAATACATTAAGACAATCTTTGAAGGTACCAGTCAAAGAAAAAACATCTCTAAGCCAGAAGCTCCTTAGTTCTGTGTACATGCCTGCTTCTACCTTAAGTGATAAAATGATGGTAGGGAAAAGGAGATTTTAGTACAAGCACATGGAAGTTTGAACACAAATTCTTACCCTTCATCTCAGGACCTGACTATCTCTCTTTCAGTTTGACAAACTCTTTCAATGTTCAGGTAGGGAAATGAGATTTGTTTAATTCAGCTTTAATATTACCCGAAAAAATGAAAAAGCTAAAAGTTATTTCTAATAGTAAAATGGCAAGTATAGTACATAGGAACCCCACATATTGCTATGTAATATTTAAAGTCACTTTAGCCTGCAATAGTGTTACTTTTCCAGGCATATTTTAACATAATCCGTCAATGCAGAATGTATAGTACTATAGATTAATGCGTACCTTGGGTATGCTGCATGCATTTGCTCAAATACCAACAGTCTGTAATCAGACAAAGAAATTTCACTGTTGTGCTTTGTTGCTTGTTTATTTGGCCATGTTTTTCATATATCCCTTTCTATAGGTACAGATATATATGTCACCAGAAAGGGTATGATGACATTGCCTATTTTTTCATAGAGATCCTCTTTTAGAAAAGAATTCTCCTCACTTGGTAATTTCTAATTTTATTGCTCAGCCATAGTTATGACTGTGATCAGAAGAGCAAGTCACTTAGTTTAGTATTCCAAGTCAAGATAAGAAGCCATCCACTGGGTAGTTTGCCTCTTTTTATGCATTCCAACATAGTTAAGAAAGTGGAAGAAGAGAAAGAGGTTGAGATCAAACCTATCATTTACTGTCCAAAGTATAGACTGGACTGAATGATGATATACTGAAAACATAAATTAGATATCTTTAGATGGACAAAAATAAAGTTTATAAAAATATGATATTTATGTATCAGATGACTCCTATGGGTTTGGACACAGTCTGTATTCATACTGAACAAGAAGCTCCTGGCCAAACTCAAACACAAAAAATAAGCATGCAGAGGGTAGAAGCAAGGATGAATAATCTGAGAGGAATACAGATGCATTATCTGATCATCCAGTGATGAAGCTAGGGAAGATAAAGTCCAGGTAAAAATGAAGGTAGCCAGGGATGTCAAAGACAAGAAGAATGACTTTTATAAGTGATTACGTGACAAAAGGAAGACAAGGGAAAGCCTGATTAAGGCAGGGGACCTAGTGACACAGGATAGGGAAAAGGCTGAGGTAGTGAGTGCCTTCTTTGCAAGACTGACCTTCAAGAATCCCAGGACTCTGAACCTGGGGGAAATCCCAGGGGGAAAGGCTGGAGCAAGGAAGATTCACCCTTGGTAGAAAAGGATCAGGTCAGGGAATACTTAAGTAAACTGGACATACAGAAGTCCTTGGGCCCTGGTGGGATGCACCCATGAGTGCTGAGGGAGCTGGCAGATGTGATTGCAAGGTCACTCTATAATCTTTGCTGGATTGTGCCAACTGGGAGAACTGCCTGAAGTCTGGATGAAAGTAAATTTCACTCCTATCTTCAAGAAGGACAAGAAGGAGGACCTGGGGAACTATAGATTGGTCAGCTTCACTTTGAAGTTTGGGAACCTGTTGAAGCATTTCAAGGCTTATGAAGGGCAAGAAAATCATCAGGAGTAGTCAGCATGAATTCACCAAGACTAAGTTATGCTTGACCAACCAGATAAGCTTCTATGATTAAGAGAATAACCTGGTAGGTGAAGGGAGAACAGTGGATATTGTCTTCCTGGACTTAAGTAAGGCCATTGACACTGTCTCACATCAGATCCTCAGAGACAAGCTATTGATGTATGGACTGGATGAGCAGACAGTGACGTGGATCAAAAACTAGCTGTATGACCAAGGCCAGAGGGTGGTGATCATTGTTGTAGAGTCTAATTGGAGTTCAGTAATGAATGGAGTACCGCTGGAGTCAATACTGGGTCCAGTCCTGTTCAACATCTTCATTAACAACATGGATGATGAAGCAGAGTGTACCCTCTGCAAATCTGCTGATGGCACAAAACTTTGAGGAGTGATTGATTCACTGGAGAGATGTGGACTGGCTGGAAAAATGAGCTAATAGGAACCTTATGAAGTTCAACAACGAAAGTGTAAATTCCTCCACCTGGGGACAAATAACACCAAGAAGTAGTATATGCTGGGAGCTAACTCACTTGAAAGCAGGCCTGCAAAGAAGGACTTGGGGGTCCTGGTGGATACGAAGCTGAACAGAGCCAGTAATGTGCCCTCATTACAAAGAAATACTTTTAACTATCTTGGGTTGCATGGTTGCATTTGTGGAATGTTTCCAGCAGGTGGAGGGAGGTAATCCTTCCCATCTACTCAGCATCAGTGTAGCCATACCTGAAGTACTGTGTCCTGTTCTGTGCTTTCCTGTGCAAGAGATACATGGAGCTACTGGAGGGAGACCAGCAACGGGCCACCAAGATGATCAAGGGACTCTAGCACATCTCCTGTGGGGAGAGGTTGACTAGGCTGGGACTGTTCAGCCTAGAGAAGAGAAGGCTTGGGGCATCTCACCAATGTGTACAAAAAACTGAAGGGAGGGTGTAAAGAAAATGGAGCAATGTTCTTTTCAGTGGTGCCCATTGTCAGGACAAGAGGCACAAAGGCACAAACTGGAACATAATAGTTTCTGTCTAAACATCACAAAACTATTTATTTATTTATTTATTTATTTATTTATTTATTGTTACACTGGCAACAATTGAGCACTGGAATAGGATGCCCAGCTGTAGAGTTGTGGAGGTTGTAGAATCTTCCTGGTTGGAGATCTAAAAGCTGCCTGGACATGGTTCTAGAGAACCATCTCTAGGTGTCCCTGCTTGAGCAGAGGAGGAGTTAGGGGGTAGGGATGGACCAGATGCCCTCCAGAGGTCCCTTCCAAGCTCAACTATTTTGTAATTCTGTGATTCTTTCCTTGTTTCTTTGCCACTGTCATTCTCACTTTGAATATGGAACTTTAGAAAAATAAATTGGTTTATTTATTCATTTATTATTTTAGGAGTGGAGGAGGGTGAAGGTTTTTTATGTAATGTATTGAAAACTTCAGGATGCATTACTTTATTTGTGTCTGTGCATACAAAACATAGAGGATATGGACTCTGGTCCAGAAACGACTATATTATAATAACCTTAATTCATTTTACCATATTAATTGAGATGGAGATAAATTTGTACTTATTTTTATTTTTATTTTTATTTTTTTTCCAAACAAGAAGAAACTGGGTATTCTGTAGTTTCTCACAGGCTGCCTCTGAATGTGATTCAGCCTGTGCAGATGGCCTGCACAGGGATGACACATCACTTAAGTCTCAATTAGCTCCTCACTGCAGAATTTAAATGGGATTACATGATACATAAAACCTTTCTGGCACTGTCTGAAAATAGATGATTTACAGCCTCTAATATTGAAGGCTAACATCTCATGATCCAGCAGTTTAAGTATTTTATCTTTTTTAGAAAATTTAATGGTACTTAAAAGTAGTCTCTTCTTCGAAACTTCTAATGAAAAATATTTTGGACGCATTCAGAGATTCCAGTTCTCAAAGTCTAGCAAATGACCAGAAGGATCACACGCAGAGTTGTTTTGCATGTCTGTTTTTTGAGAAGTATGAATTAAACTCTTAAGTTGTAGGCTGCAATTTGCTTCCTTTATTTTTGTCTGCTGCAATATTTTTAATTCACAAATAGTAAAATCTAAGCCATCATGTTTTGCTCTACCCAGACTGAAGATTAATAATGATAGCTGAAATGTGTATTTTGTGTTCCAGTAGGCATATATATCTCCAGCCATTTAGGCAACTGAGGGTCGTATGATCCTTCTCGATTGATTGCACTACTTAGACATATATAAAGGTTACAAGAAAAGGTAAAGATGGATTTGCGGAGAGGTTTTTGTCACGCTGCATTTACAACATGGCAGGCTAGTTCTACAAACACATCTATGGGGGGAAAAAAAGAAAAAATAAAATTTTATTTCTGTTCATTAGAAGCTGAACAATTAATTGATTTTTTAAATTACTCTCCGTTCTTACAAGATACTTTAAAGCCGCATTTTATTGACAGTATTTCCTCATATAAATAACTTGCTCCTCTGTTGAAGTCTACTGAAACAGACATTGAGGTTTGCTCTAAAGAGTGAAATCTATCCATATATTCTCATGAGGTTGAAGTGTTTGCAGGAGGCATAAAACTACTATTAGAATATACATATTTAATAAATACAGACAACAAAAACTCTAGCTGTGTTTTCTTTGAATCTGAATGGTTTTTTTTGTTTGTTTGTTTGTTTTTTTCTTGATGGTTGATTTTTTTGTTGCAAAAATCTCTTGTGGTAACATGTTTTGAAGTGTCCAGGTTTTGGTGGGGATCGAGTTAATTTTTTTTCATACATGCTTGTGTGATGTTGTGTCTTGGATTTTTTGATGAAAATAGTGGTGGTAACACATTGATATTTTAGTTGTTGCTGAGCAGTGCTTACAGATGGCTTTTCTGCTTCTCGTGGTGCCCTGCCGGTGAGGAGGCTGCAGGTGCACAAGAAGCTGGAAGGGGACAGAGCCAGGTGATCCAAGTTGACTAAAGGGATATTCCATACCATATGGCGTCATGCTCAGCAATAAAAGCTGGTGGGAAAGGAGGAAGGGAGAATGTTTGCTGTGATGGTGCTTGTCTTCCCAAGAAACTGTTATGCATGAGGTGCCCTGATCTCCTGGAAGTGACTGAACAACTAACTGCCTGCTGATGGGACGTAGTGAATTAATTCCTTATTTTGCTTTGCTAGCTTGTGAAGCTTTTTCTTTACCTAGTAAATTGTCTTTATCTCAACCCACAAGTTCTTGCTCTTTTTCCTTTCTAATTCTCTCCTCTGTCCCTCTTGGGGAAAGTAAGGAAGCAACTCAGCTGTGTGGTGCTGAGCTGCCTCCAGTGTTAAATCACAACATGAAGAAAGATTGAAAGATTCTTAAAGTATTAGTTTGAAAAATGAAATGTGGTAGAATAATTGTTAATGCATGTTATTCCCACTTGGTAAAAATTTTAGAAGACCTTAAACACTAGAGCAGTTTTAATTCTTACATTACATGTGTATTCATCATTAGTAAGATCTTGGTTGGAATATCACAGTTAGTTTTTCATTTTTTCTTTTTCTTTTTCTTTTTCTTTTTCTTTTTCTTTTTCTTTTTCTTTTTCTTTTTCTTTTTCTTTTTCTTT
>CM021699.1:89255411-89269584 GCA_011074415.1 Stictonetta naevosa | reverse complement strand
CCTTTCCTTTCCTTTCCTTTCCTTTCCTTTCCTTTCCTTTCCTTTCCTTTCCTTTCCTTTCCTTTCCTTTCCTTTCCTTTCCTTTCCTTTCCTTTCCTTTCCTTTCCTTTCCTTTCCTTTCCTTTCCTTTCCTTTCCTTTCCTTTCCTTTCCTTTCCTTTCCTTTCCCTTTCTTGATATTATTTTTTTGTTGTTTTAGTTGAACATGGTTTAAATATTAGTGTGTCTAACCACAAGGTTTAAACTTTTAAATTTTTTTAATCAGGAAGCTATGAACGGTCTTAAAGATCTTTTATATTTAGTTATAATAGTTTGAGAACTACCATGCGATCTTATTATAAGTTATTTGTTCAATGCTATTGACTTCTATAAAATGCAGTACTTGTCAAATGGAGAGAATAACCAGAATTGTGTAAAATTGACTTTAATGCTAAGAGAGAAAAGATGAAAGAAAACAATAACATCAAATTGCAACAAAGACTTGTGAATTATATCTCTTAACTTCTCCATCAGTAACCCAAGGAGGAAAAGAGTTTTGGATTATAAAGCCATACATAGTGTTTAAAACTCAGCCTCCTAATTGCTTAAATGTTAGAGCTATTCTTCTTGTTCACTGTATAGCAAACAATCAGTTTAAATAAAGTCTACACACCAGATCTTTCTTTCCCATTCTGGCTTGCATATGCTTATAATTGCATAGGCTGTCAAGTATCAGGGAAAAACAAACAAACAAACAAAAACAAAAAAAAACTAAGACCTTTGAATTATTTATGTAAGCAATTTAACAGGAACTGATTTGCAAAGCTATTGTGTTCTGTCAAAGTCTGTATTTGTTTTAACAGTAAGAGAATGGTTAGAAAGTATTGTGATATTCACATCTTTTGAAATCAAAGAATAATCCTTTCAAGTCTGAGAAAAAAAAAAAAAAAGAAAGAAAGAAAGAAAAAAAACCCTCATGTGCACACAAACACACATAAATCTGTATCTACCTGGTAAAACTTACCTTTGTATTGGTATATGCTTTTGTGTTGTCAGCTCCTCTGTTCAATGGAAGCTGCCTTTTTCTTAAAATTAATTGTTTTCCATGACAAAACAGCATTAACATAAATAACATTTTCAGTACTTAGACAAAATTCATCAAAATAATTTACATTGCTTTATTTGTTTTCTGATTAGATAAATCATTAAGGTATAAACATTAGAGTTATTATATATATTTCCATCTGAACTTAAGTACATGTGAGTTCTCTCATAGGTTGGAAATCAATACATTTTTCACACATTGCTTGCCAGCTCTTCTTTCCCACATATAATGTGTTTCTTCTCTAATAAAATTTTGAGATTATATCTTGAGTAGAGAGATTCTGCTTACAGAACTATCTCTTCATCTCGGAATATCTCAGAAACTCTTGACTACATTAGAAACACAACACCTAATGGGTTACTTCCTTCCTGATCTCCCCGATGAATTTATATAAAATCATAGAATGGCTTGGGTTGGAAGGGACCCTAAAGATCATCTAACTCCAACCCCCCTGCCACAGAAAGGGATGCCACCCATCTGATCAGATAGCCTAGGGCCTCATCTAACCTGGTCTTGAACACCTCTAGGGATGGGGCATCCACAGCTTCTCTGGGCAACATCACATATTGATTACGGTGTTTTGAATCATGACCTTTAATAATCTATACTCTATCAATATTATGCAAGCCTAATATCAAGAATATCAACCTTTTAGTGAATCATGATGTTTTCTGAAAGCACAACATTTTATTTTTCTTACTAATTTAGATCACTGATAACTACAGTGAACAGTCACAGAACTATGTCACCTCTAAAGTGAACTGAGAACAGACTCAAACATGGAGACCTTTCAAAGATTCTCATGTAATACTTTACATCAGACATCAAACCATACTCCAGCCTCTAATATTTGGAGCTGTTAAATACCTACTGGGATTTTCCGTAACAGTAGGAACATCAACCCTGGTGTCCTGGACAAATTCCAACACAAGTAATTACACTGTGCCAGTAAATCCCCCTGTATTTTATTTGGACACTGTATATTTTATTATTCTAGTAAAACATTGGGTCGTTTCCTGTGCATTGTTAAACAGGTGCTGAGTTTTACCTAAAGTGGCTGCATTTCAAGGATGTGTGAAGTGTTAAGATGCAGAAGGGATCATCATATATCAACTTGGAATGCATGCTAGTACCCTCTGAGAAAAACACACTATATTATGTAACTTTTAATGCTTTATTATTATATTAATGCAGAGAAATGTTAAAGGAAGAAAAGAACATTTACCAATTGTTAGTAGAATGCAGTATGCTCTGAAAACATTCTGTCAGTAATTTTAAGTAGTATTGGGCAGAGAGAAGAGCTCAGCTCCTGCTCCTCCACTCCCCTCTGGAGAAAGCTGCAGGCTGCCATGAGGCTTCTTCTTCTCTTGTGCTGAACAAACCAAAGGACCTCAGCTGCTCCTCATATGTCTTCCCCTCTAGACCCTTCCCTCACCATCTTTGTAGCTGTCTTTTGGACAGGCTCTAATAGTTTTACGCCTTTTTATATGGTGGTGCTCCAGCTAGCACTGGAGAGGTTCACCCCTTCCTCACTCCAGAGGCTCGCATTCAGCTTCCTTTCTAGTCTGAACTGGGGCAAGGGCTCAATTATTTAGAATTTTAGCAATCCATGAAAAATACCAATTCAAATGAAATTATGACAAAACCAAAGCACTTTTAGTTTGAAAACTGTCATCTTAGTTGATCTTTGAATCTAGCTCTATCCCTGTCTGTTCCTTTGGCAACTATTAGGTTCTTGCCTTGTTGGCTTGTTAAAAGCCTCAAAACATGGACCTCAGTTTCCAGACTTATGACTGTGGTTGTATAGTGAACTGAGATTTACAGATTCCTGCTGGCTGGAAGACTGCACAGGACATCGATAGGACCCAAGGACATGGGTCCTATCACATGGCTAGTGATTTGTTTAATCTGCTTCTTATGACAGTGCACTTTACCTCACCCTTTACATCATATGCTCAAAAAATGTGATACTGGAAAATGGATTCTCTGTGTTTTTGACTTCCAAGGCTCTTTACAAGCCCAGCCTAATTCTGAACCTTGAGGTAATGAGTATTTTAGCCTAAGAGCTACTAATAAGAATACTGTTCTTACTGTTATTATTAGTGCTGTTATTATTTACCAACAGAGCTGATTTAGTAAAATTGAAAACAATTAATAATTCTGTGTCATAGTATATTACATTCCTGTAAAATGATAAATAATTCCAGGTGGTTTTCATTTCTTATTTATTTTCATTCTCTAGACTTACTTCATCTTCCCTGTGCAAGAATACCACATCATAAAACAAGACCATCTGCGTACATACATACAATCAAAAGTCAAAATATGAATATTACCTATGATCAGATGCAGAAGTTAAATAAAATGTACATTTTTCAAAATTCATTTATTTTCTTATATGGATGTGATTCTTAAATATGTAGGACTGTAAAAACAATATAAAAAGAAAGACTTCACTTATGACTTATGCAAAGGAAGTCATATTGTAAGTAGAGTAAATAACTCAAAGTATGAATCAATTAAGGAAAGGTATTCTAAACGTAAACAGGGGGGTGCAGCATTTTTATTTCTTACATGTAATGTAAACAAAGTGTCCTCCAAAATGAAACCTTTCAAACAAGTTAAATGCAATGGAAGGGTCCATTCAGCTTCTGAATAACATTTTCGAAGTGAAACAAATAAGTTTCCTACCATTCTGCTACTGAGTATGGCTATGCCATATGTTTTTTCTCCTAGAGGAACTGCTGAACTATATAATAGTTCAGGAAGGCTCGATACATGTAACCTATATCTTTGAAACCAAAATGGAATGAGAGGTGTCTCTGGTGTGGATCTGAATTCGAAAACCAGCTCATGAAGATAAGGAAGTGTAGTTAACGATTTTCAATAAGCTTATGCCAAGCTACAGCAGCTACAATTCTGAAAACCTACGGATTTTCTTAGCGAAGTCTGAAAGAATTCCAACTAAGCAAAAATAGCACAGTAGAATATAAATAGTTATTTAAACATAACTGTGTAATTAAATAACCGTTCTTTGAAAGATTGAGCACTTAAATATAATTTAAACACGTTGTGTACTTTTTATACTGTTTATTACTGTTCATGTGCTCAGATTGACTTTATATTTTGAATGTCTTACACTTTGATCCTAATATCTCTTTTTATTGTATACTGAAATTATGTCACTTTGTTAAGTGTTTTATTTTGCTTTTTATTCATTTTTTCCTCTTTCCTTTTGTATGAATCCTGGTTATTTTAAAATGTGTTTTGTGTACCAGATAAAATGTGAGCTTGAAAGTATGCATAGATAAATTTATCATAATGAGAAATAAAATTTGCAGCAACTGAAAACTCCCTTTAAAAATAATTAGTGGTGTGTTTATTTTAGCAGTGGGGAATATTGATCATTTACAGCATTTTATTTTCATCTATACTTCAAATAAATGAATCAGAATTAAACTTCATTTAGTTCAAATATTTAAAGAACAATAATTGTCTTGCTTTGTGAAGAAATTCATTAATAGTTTAATACTCACATTTTCATACTACTTTATTTGTCTAACTCATTTAAATTTTATCCTTCTGTCCTGTTATTCACACCATGGAAGACAATACAGGAAGAGATACTTTCTAGAACTATTCTTAAAATAGAATTGTACCTGTAAGTAACTTGCTCAGAATATCTTAAAGTGAATTATGAATATTGCATTTATGGCTTACTGTTGAACTGTGCACCAGAAACTAAGAAATCAATTAATAAATTTTGAAGCAAAAGAACCTGGAACCCTTGGGCATGTTGAAAATGCTGCCAATTACAAAACTAAATATTGGACCGTTTTTTCAAATTGTTACGTTCTGATCACTCTTTTTACAAAAAGAGAATACAGTGAGAGCAGATCAGGAATCTCCTCCAGGGATTTGCTGTATCAGAGCCACCAGCACAGTAATGAATCATTATGACAGCATTTTAAACAATAACAGGCTGAAACTTTGTGTGTCTCAGTGAAGCATTAGTTACAAATTGGAAAATTTCATAACCATAATATGCAGAGGTAGAAAATCTATACATAGACTACTTTACAGAGAAAAATTACTTCTGCTGGCAGAGCTCTTGAATTGTTAGATATTTATTTATTTTTGTCATTGTACATGGGATAAAACCAAGGGGAAAAATATTTCTATGGAACCTAAAATGTTAATGTTTTTTCAGAGACCCTTGGTCATTCTCCTATTTTTATCTGAAGTAAAGGGAATTTTACATGCCTACATTAAATAACCTTTCTAGTGACTACAGAGCACAAATATTAAATAGTATTAAATACAGCAATCCAAGATGTTAGATTTTAATTTTGAGACCCCTGCCCCAACACACTTCTCTTCTCTTCTCCCTTAGTGAGCTTCCAAGTACCTGTATTACACTAGCAGTATGCAGCTTCCAAGAAAATAGCAGCACTCTTCTTGAGCATTGCAGGAAGCTGCCCTGTTCTTCCCCATTTCCATGCAGAAGAATTTGATGCTGGACTCTTCCCCCTTTATCTGTCTGGGTGGGATGGTTGCTGATAAGGGCAAAGCAGCAAAGGAACAAAGTCACCTATCTCACTGAATGTTCCAGTAGTCTGAAAGAAAGGCACAGATTGGATGTGTGGCTATTCTGGGGAGTGCAGCTGGGGCTTGAAAGCCTGAGAAACACGAGGGAAGACTACTTTCTGCACATGAGAAGTAGGGATGGTGTCTGCTGCTGGGAGTAGCTTTTCCTAGTTCCCCAACTTTAAGCAACAACAACCATTCAATGAAACACCCACCAAGCATCCCCCCTTTCTATAGGGGGAAAAGGAAAAGAGATAAACCTTTCTAGGAAAAGCGGTATGTGATTAGTACATAGAAAACAAGTATGTCAATTTAGATGTAAAATTAGGTATACTTTTATAAATGGTCCTTCCAACAACTTGTGTTTTTGCTAAAAAAATATGCTGAACTTCTTAATGTGGAGGTCTTCTCTTTTCTCAGTGAGGAAAGAGAATGGTACAAGAATTCTCCTGAAGTTGTTGGTTTTGTTACAAAGACACTCTAGTGTCACAAGTGTAGTGTTTTCTGAGGGGAAGAAACCCATATAGCATGAAAAAGCTTTTTAACTATGAGAAAAGTACAAGGACATGCTTAGTGAAAGATGTTTTCCTGAAACAGTGAATCCCATAATATTTCAGACAACATTTTCAAAAGTACCCTATTGTTTCTGTTATGTCCATTTTGGCTATCCAAGCTTCCCTTGAGATTGAGCACTTAGATTTTTTACTAAAAATATTCACATTATGTGTAGACTAAAAATTATTCCATTTGAGGTGACAGTCCATTACAAACTCACATTGCATAATTAAAATAATATGGGAGCATACCTGTCAGTCTGGAATTAATTATGTGTTATGCCAATGAATGTCTGAAACAAGAAATAACTATTTTTGGAATAGCAAAGAAATTATACTTAGTTAAACTAAGTATAAATTAAGTATAAAATAAGTAAACTAATGGTTACTACATTTAGCAGTATCCTTGAGCTGTGTGGTGTCAATCTGAATGACTATAAATAAAAGTTTTGATTGTTAAGGTTGTTATTTTTAATCAGCTATGAAAAGTTACTTCTGGAAATATTGTCAGTAATACTGCTCTCTGGTTTAATTTCAGGAATGTAGGCTTCTATAATACCAGTAAAATCATACAATGATCTTTATTTCATTATACATACTAGCTGTTTGTGGCAGGCTTGTTTCTGAAATGCACTCTTCAGTTAATTTGGTAGTATTCTGAAGCCATATTTGCTATTTCAAATTTGATTCCCCTGAAGAAATCTGGAATATATTGTAATATGATGATTTATGGTAGTGTAACTCACTAAAAATTGTATTTCATAGACATAATTTTTGTCAAAGCAGCTGAAACTACAGTTTAAGTAATGAGGAACTCTCAAACTGTTCAGGATTTACAGCGCTTATTCAGTAATATTAGAAACTTTCTCTAAATAACCGATGTATGTACTTGGGTTGAAAAGAAGAGAAAAAAAAAAAAAAAAAAAAAAAACTAACCAACAACCAAACAAAAAAACATGATTTACTTCTCAGGGAGACTGAATATCTGAATATCCTTTATCTGAACAACAAATAAAATTTCTGATTGTAAGTTTCTTTATTAAACTTTCTCAAACTACAACAAATAGATAAACTTTTTGTTGTTTATTTTGTTTTGTTTTGTTTTTCTCTTGTCATTATCACATCATCTTAGCCCAAGAACCCATGTGGCTCTGTAACACGTTATAATAGCAAGAGCCTAAATGAAGAATGTAAAGCTTTTCAGAAATCCATGCCAACACATGCTAAACTAAAGGCCAGACAATGTAACGGATACTGCTATGTGTCCTACTTTGCTTTGATCCTTTCTAATTGTTTTCCAACATTGTCTTAAAAAAACGGATATGATTACTTCAGAATGTACAGTGATACCAAATACACAAAATAGACCTGGAATGGATTATGGGGTATCATACAAACAAATTCCATACCCTAGGACAGAATCAGCTGTAGCTAAGATATTCCTAGCACATTGGCTTTACCATGTTTTTACAAATATCAGTAAATATTAGTAAAATCTCCTTGAACAATCTATTACAAAGCCTAATTACCCTTAACAATAGATAGATCTTTACCTTTATATATATATACATGTGTGTATATATAAAAATTAAATAGCCCTCTTTGCAAGTTAAGCCAATTAGTTTTGAGCCAACAGAATAAAGAACTGTTGTCTTCTTCTTCCAATTACTTTTTATTTACTGACAGACTGTTATGTTGTCTTGTGGTCCTCAAATTTTCCTGAACACAGAAGTAATATATAAAGATAGACCTATGGGACACATTCAGAAATAAATTGTTGGGCAAGTGGTGAAGATATTTGGGGTGAGAAGTAAGTTTTTTGTGCATTCACTATGCCTAATGAAATACATTTGTGCAGTATTAGTGTCTGGAGATCAAAAATCAGTGGGATATATATAGGTGAAGGAAGATTATGTTATATTGTGCAAAAATACTGAATATATTCTGGTGAGTCTATCTTCTGTAGACAACTTCTATCTGACTAAGCTAATTTGGAGTGATGAAAAGGTACATGGGTTTATTTAATTATAACTGCATTATTAGTAGTATTTCATATAGGGATTCTAAGTCTATGTGGTGAGACGGGAAAGTAAGAATTTTGTTCTAGTTCTTAGATAAGAATAATTCTTAAAATACACATAGGAATAGGATTGCATTTTCCAGTACAAGGAAATCAAAATATTCTTGAATAGTTAACCAAATAGAAGTTGTGAAGAGGAATAGGATTCTACTTAGTTTGACTGAAGCCAGCACTATATGAGATTTGACACACTAAAATATGTGAAAACTAAATTCTGTTTCTGAAAACAATTTGCCTGAGTAAAAATAATCTTGGTTTATAATAAAGTTCTTTAAATGATCGCAATCATTATTTTTATTAAAACAACAACAAGAAACAATCAAAAAGCTTCAGTTATTAACTGTCTGTTCAGAAAAGAATTGTTCCCAAATGGTGTTTCATCTCAGTTCTGAAATCGTATGTATATGTAATATATTCTTTACTTCCTTTTTCTATATATTTCTGGACAGACATAAGAGACAAAATATCCCATCAAAGGCTTTCAGATCTTATAAAAATCACATCAGAAAAGATGAGAGAGCAACCTAGATCTTGATATTAAAGGAAAATGCAAAATTTCAAGTAAATAAATAAATATAACCAACTAAAGAAACATAAACTGAAGTAGGACATTTTAATCTCAATTTGAATTAAAAGAACGTACTTAGAATTAACATTGACAACAAGGAAAAAGGTGTATTTTAGTAACCTGATAGAGCAAAACATCATTAGATTGTATTTTCTATTCTTAAAATTGCAAAACACAAAAGTTGGGACAATCACCAGGTCATTAATAAAAATAAGAATACTTTCTCCCCCACACCCCGCCCTGAAATTGTGCTTTAACTTTGTAACTATGAAGTCATTATATTTGATGTATTTTAATTATCCTTTTTCCTTTTCTAAATTTAATAATAATTAAAATGGCTGAAAAAATGTATCTTCTCATGGATGCCTTCAAGATTTTCCATACTTAGCTCCTCATGCATGTCTTAAAAAAAAAAAAAAAAAAAAAAAAAACAAAAATCAGGGACCTATTTCTATAGTAATTCTTACTTTTGTTGATTGCTCTACTTTTAGTAGGTGTCATTACTAAAAACAATCAGGAAAATGTGAAAAAAAAAACTTTTATTTTACTGAATAGTAGAAAATTTAGTTCAAAGACAATAAAAGATCAGCATGATGTGAATATTCTTAACCATATCCTTGTTTGTAGTAAAAAGCATAGCTGAACTTCACTACATATGGTAATATTTAAATTATCCTTTTCTAGTTTATATATATATTTGTCCATCAATTAAACAGAACTTCAGTGTTTTCTGATGTGATTTCAGTGATTAGCTACAAATACAGAAACAATGATTACTTCTGAGGTTAAAAGTATGGAGCTTCTCAGCATATTAACTTCTGCTAAGGACATGCAAGTTTCTCTTTGCTAAAATCACATCTTAGTTTGACCCTGAGAGTTTTCATCCATAAAAAAATGCAGCAGCTGCTTCTGTACTTTCTTTTGATCCACTAGCTGTTACAACTCCCTATCCTAACAAAGAAAAGCTATGTGTGAGGTAGGTGTTAAGACATGAAACTGCAATTCAAAGGAATTCTTTGTATGAATCCCATGGCACCATGACAGCACTTAAAAGCCTCTGTTCTACTGAAGGGGAAAGGATAGGATGAAAGGCACAGGACAGTGTAATATTATTGTGCCTGTCTGTAAACCAAGATCTAACCCAAATATGTTTGCTTCTCCCAAGAGGCTTAATTCTCCTTTAGTTGGGGGAAGCAGTGGTTATAAAAGTCCACAAGAGGTACAGTAGCACATCCACCAGGGAAATAAATACAATTGTATTTATATGTCTGGTGGCAATATCCAGTAAGAAGTGAAAAAAATAATTTATTAAAAGCATTTATTTGTTGTGCTGTTTCCAGAGTTAGTGTGTAAATCAGTGAGCATGGTGCATCAATAAGAGACTGAAATCATTAAGGTGTGATTGTAATCAGGCAGGGGAGTGTGAAAATGCCATGTGGTGCTTCACATTGGCTTGCCCCACTGTTACAGCTGTTGAATTTACTTTTATTTGAAAAGTAGAACTGCTGAGCCTGTATCCTTAACCTGGAATTTCAATTTCATTTGTTTTGTTTCATTCATAACTTGCACAAGGTTTTCAATTGAGCTGAAGTTGCACTAAGAATGGTATTGGTCTGAAGTGACGCCCTTAGAAAAAATGTGTATTTTCACCTAAATTGTGATGAAATTATACAAAGCTGTTGTTCCTTGGAGCAGACTGTCAACACAGAAATTGTTTAATTTAGTGTTGTCTTCAAGCACAAAACCAACATCTAATAATAATGGGTAGGACCCAAACAGATACGGGTATAGGGAGTATAATGGAAAATATAACACATTTATACAGCTATTGTTATTACTTTTAAGCTAAATCACTTTCTGGTTGACCTGTAGTTTCATTAGAACCAGGGTAAATGCATACGAGCCACAAAGTTTGGAAAGGTTTAGAGTCAGGTATTCTCTGCTCTTCTTGTTTAGCCTAACTGCAAATTACTGCAACATAAGTGACTTCAAAGTCATCTGAAAGGGTACCTCAAGACGGAAGCAAAACAAGTAGGAATTACAGAGATTACATTCACAAATGGTTATTAATTTTTTTCAAGGAACTTGCCTGAATGGGAAAATATCTGTGATACTGTTGGACAGTTGAGTGTAGAAGTAATTGCAGTGTATCTTTCCTGAGCTGTACTGCATTTACATGCCAAGGTGTCATTGGCTGCAGATGTGGCCACTCTGAGAAAAGGCCAAAGTCTGCCCAGTGCTGGACATAGCTGTTTCCAGCCAGCTCCAAAACAGACTCACAACAGGACAAAAATGAGTCAATCTGGCCAGCTGGTGGCACCTCTTGGAAAATGTATTCAAGAAAGGGGAGAAAATGCCATATGGAGAGAGGAGGTGGGGACAAAAAAGAGTGAGAGAGAACTCCAGGTTTAGAGGACATGTTCCATGGTGGAGCAGACACAACCTTTCCCAGTGAAGTACTACAGCCCATACATTTGCTGGAGCAGAGGAAAAAAGTGACAAAAATGGAGATGCAGAGAGAAACTGAGATGTCCTGACCACAACCCTCTATTGTGTTATGGGTATGTGGCTGAGGAAGGACCTCGCATTGAGTCATAAGGTTCAGAAAGGACACCCTTGCTTTCCAAAATCCTTCTCAGAGAGGAGCCTAGGTGTGGCTGGATCCAACCCTAACCCAAGTGTTGGTCAGCATTTTAAGTCTAAAAGATTGTATGCATAGCCAATTAGAGTCAATGTTTGCCTGCTTCAGAGTCCTGCCAAGGACTTTCACTGAGACAGCTTCACAAAGTAGAAAAGATAGGTAATTTATTAAGATGATAGATATATACTTTTTAAATAAAGTATCACATTATCACTTTTTAAATAAAGTATCACATTATGAATCATTTTAATCTGACTTGTGTCATGCATGTTATAAGCAGCCATAGAGCATAGTATAAGAAACAAATTTGAAAGACTCTACAATGTTTGTATTGCAGTTCACAGATTCTTCTCATATACTAAACCCACAGATTAAAATGGCTCTCAAAAATGTGTAAGATCTCTTGCACTCTACACATTGTACAAAATGTATTGTCTACTAAGTGGAAAGAATATATGCAATAATATTATATCATTATGATTATTGATGGTACTTCACTAACTGAATGCTATATAAAATTATGTTTTTCAAATTTGTAAGTAATATCCAGAAAAGAGTAAGACAAACACTAGAAGCATAAAAGAGAGGTTCAAATTGAGAAAGTATATATAAAATAGAAGTTAGCTTTTCATGGCCGTTAGACAAAAACTTTCTAGACAGATATAGAGACATGGTCATATGAACCATAACTTTCTAGGGAAACATAAAGACATGTTCCTATGAAAAATTCTAGATATATATTTATTTTTGACTCAGGAAGAAAATAATTTTTATGGTATTTATGTTCTCCATATTGACATAAGACAAAAGGATTATTGTTCCATTTATTCTAACTTATATTTTCTGCACATTTTAACTTACTCTTTTCAATAAGCAGATGATTAATTTCCTTTATTTTATAAAAATAATATTAGGAAAATTATACTGTTTTATATAAAGCTAGTATAATAATTATAATGATGATGATGTAAAGTTAACTTTATATTAATTAATTTGAAGAAAATCTTTATTGATATCTGATTTTTATTTTGGGGGGTGTATTTTACTCATTTGTTCATTCAGTTTGGTTTGCATACTTGTAGTCTAATACAATCTATAAATTGTACATTGTTATCACATTTTTTGTGCATAAAAAAAAAGAGGAAATGGTGAGAGCCAGAGAGAGATTTATTTTATTTTATTTTATTTTATTTTATTTTATTTTATTTTATTTTATTTTTCCACAGTTTACAACACTGAATAGAAATTTATTTGCTGGCTTTATAAAATCAAGTTATTGCTTTAGATATTAGTTCTGAAGGAACACACATTATTTAAGCACAACACAAAAGCTAAAGCTACAAGTTTTATGTTAATAAACTAAGAGGTGAAACAAATCCAATGAAATAAATATTTGTGTTAACTACTAAAGTCAGAAACCATGCAAAATGGATATGCAAGTGTAATTTTAGACAGATGTGATATTACAGGGCAGGTGTGGCCAGAAATATTGTTCAAAATACTGTTCAAAAAAGTGATAAAGGTCAGAGGAATATCAGACAGATGCAGGTTATATTTCTTCTTGGTTCTTTGAATTACATCACCAGAGCTCAGGTAGGTGTAAGCTGAAAGGTATTTGTTAGTAAGAGGAGCACCAAACAGTTACAAATGTGCTGTCAAGAAATCCTTCTTCAGTCAAGGAATGGAGATTTACTTCTAGACCTCGTTTGGAAGCCTGTGATTCTCACAGGAAGAGGCATCAGCTGGCTTGGAGAAGTATGTGCTTAGGGAGACTGAAATGATCATTTCTCTGAAATGAGGGTGGTTTATTGTTCATCCACATAATCCAGATCTAGTGCAAATCAGATAAAGTTTTGACACATAATTATGGAAAACAAAACCAGCACAGTTTTGCTCTAAGACAGATTTGGACTCAATCAGAGACCAGCCATCAGGTCTGGCATGTTTTCTGCTTGCTTGAATTTAAACATTTTCCACGTAAGGTCAGAGTTGCTAGCTGAAAACATGGTGCAGTAATATGTAATTTCTCTGATGCTTCACTAAAATTAGCTATTATTACAGCTGACAGTTTAAGAAACTGCTTATTTAGATCATCCTATTTGCTTGCTAACTGCTTTTTAGTACTGAATTTCTTAACTACCATCAAGATTGCAATTAAAAATTTCAAGATCTGGGAAGAGGACTGTCTTTCTTCTGACTCCTGCTGCTGGAGGGCACTGGAAGAAAGCTCAGAGTGCAACATGAGGTATCTTCCTGTAAACTACGTGAACTACCAAGAACATGTACATTTACTCTGGAAAAAACAGAACAACTGTCTTGGAATTACCTGTTATTCTCCAATAACTTGCTTAGTTATCAGAAATGTTAACATCATTGTTCTTCAATTCTCAATCTACAAAGTGCAGTTGACAGTACAATATTTGTTTGACTCATGGAAGTATTGTGAAGGTAAAACACGGAAAACACCTGGTCAATGGCTTTTTCTTAACTTTGGAATAAAAATAAAATTTTCTTTTTCTTTTTCTTTCTTTCTTTCTTTCTTTCTTTCTTTCTTTCTTTCTTTCTTTCTTTCTTTCTTTCTTTCTTTCTTTCTTTCTTTCTTTCTTTCTTTTCTCTTTCTCTCTTTCTCTCTTTCTCTCTTTCTCTCTTTCTCTCTTTCT
>CM021699.1:89232316-89255011 GCA_011074415.1 Stictonetta naevosa | reverse complement strand
CTCTTTCTCTCTTTCTTTCTCTCTTTCTTTCTCTCTTTCTCTTCTCTCTCTCTTTCTCTCTTTCTCTCTTTCTTCCTTTTTCTTTCTCTCTCTCTCTTCCCTTCTCTCTTCCTTTCTTTCTGTCTTCCTCTCTACCTCTCTTCCCTTTCTCTCTTCCCTTTCTCTCTTCACAGTGTCTTCTAAAGACACCATCAGATGTTTTTAAGAACAAGATTTTTTTTTTTTTTTGTAACAAACGTACCTGTGTTAATGACAGTTCCTGGGAATAGCTAGTTTATAACTGTCTTGAATTGAGAATGCTTAATGCTGAATGAAGCAAAAAGTATAAAAATTATAATATAAACATAAAAATAGCATAGTTACCAAAAATAGAGGGAAAATAACCTCACAGAGAAAATGCATTCAGAACACTTAAATTTAGATAGCAATCTAAATAAAGAGTAAAAATTAAAAAAATAAAAATAAATCCAAATATTTACATACTGGGGTTATTGTAAGAAATTGTAAGTTTCTGAGGAAAACATGAGAATATAATCCTTTCAATATATACAGAAAAAATAAGTATAGATATTAATATTACACATGAGTGTAAAAGCTATTTTCAAGTAAAAAAACAGTAAAGATAGAAAACAATCTTTTTTACTAAGGTGAGAACATACCTTGAGAGAGCATTGATCCTAATCCATAACCATCACATAAAATATTCATAGACAACATCATGTGTACTCAATGAAAAAGACTAACTTTTAACATTTAATTAAACTCTTGTGGCATTGTAATTTGTAATGAGAGTTGAGATAGATAATTTCCCATGGGTCTTAGATGATCAGAATCTAAGGAAAACATTCAAGTTTCAAGTAACTTATTTTATTAGCTACTTGTTATAAAGTAACAAACTAGAGCTTTAGATCAGACAGTACTTTTTCAGTGATAAGCAGTTCTTCAAAGGATAAGCCTTTCCTCACCAAAGGATCTTGGAAAGGTTCCCTGTAACAAACTAGCCAGTTTTTGAGGGAATCTCCAAGAGTGGAATGTAGTTAAAAGAGGTTACCTTTATAATATGAAAATCACTCAAATTTAATATCAGTGTCAGCAGAAAGAGAATCTTAAAAATTCTCTTCACTTATTAAATTGTTGAGTAGAGTTTCCTCTCCTTCTCAGAGAAACCCACTCAACCTCTCAGGAAAAAGGAATATTTTCATGGTAATGAGGTAGAAATAGTTTTCCCAAGGCGTAAGAATCTTTTCTCAGTAATAATATTATTTATGTTGCCTGAATTTTCAGAAAAAAAAAATAAAAAAAAAAATGTTTGGTCAGATAAAGATTATCCCTTATTTATACACCTGACAATTTTGAACAATATATCCCTATCTGGAAATGAATATTGGAATATAAACTGCATATCGATGGCAGAAGAATATTTATAAGTATATAGGCAAAAACATAAATATAAACCCACTTTCTTGTGTCTAGTTAAAATTCTTGCACCTGTAAAATAAAATTTAAACAGAATATAAAAATAAAGAACAAGTAAAATAAATTAATTTTACTGTCTCATTACCAAAGTAATCTAAATACACTAACAGTAAACTCCCTGGTATAAAACAGTTTTTCCTCATAAAATAAAAGTACTGAGAAAAGGAGCTAAAAATATTAGAAATTCTGTTTCCTCCTAAGAACTCTATACTGTTTATTTTCATATATTCCTATAATTCTTTTTGAAGCAGTTTTACAACAAAACAGAAACCTAAAAATCATCTTAATACCAAATGTACTTAATGTTTGTAACCTGCAGAATCTCAAGATGGATAAATAGCACAGATTAGTTTAAGAGAGTGTGGACCAAGGGTGAGGAGACTACACACGGCTATATGGCAGGTCAGCGGAGAGCCCACTTCAGGGAAAAAGTCAATTTATTTTACCTCTTTCTGATTTGTAGCACTGCATATAAAAGACGAATTAGGATTACTGTCTTCTGATCTACAACATTTTTTTCTTATTAAGTGGAGAGTACTTCCCTCAATTTTAGCTTCTGTGAAGCAGAGCTCCAAGACAATATTCTTTCCTTCCTGGAAAAAGCTTTGCTGGAACATCAAGCACTCAGCTAAGTTCTCCTGGCTTGACTGCATCAACAGGATTTTTTGGGAAAAATAAAAAATAAATAAGGAAAGAAAAAAGTTATTTACATTTACCTCTTCTTGCAGTTAGTTAAGATGGTCCTCTTACCTGACATGCAATAAAATTAGATTTATTTTATTTTTTAAGTCAGCTAAGATTTGCATCTTTTGAGTGGCTTATAAAAAGTCTGAATATAATATTAAATTGCAGAGGTAAAAACAAATCCCCCCTCTGATGAACATTACCAAGCTATTAATGTGAAAGTCTTTCTGAAGTTGACTAGAATTTCACGGAAGTTCCCATGCATTTTTCAAATTCTAGTCAAATAATGCTCCTTAATCTAAAAAGAATAATCTTCAAGCTTGTTATTTTATTAATCTCGTGTTTTCAAGGATACAAGTTTGTAACCTGAAAGCCTGTTCATTTCATATAAAGATAAGTTATATTGGGCTTGGTTTCATGTTACTACAGTTAAAATAGCAGTTAGATGGAAGCAAGGAAGAAAATATTGTATAGCTACATTTTTCTGATTCTCTTTCTTGAAACATCCGCTAAAGGCATATTGTATTGGTTGAATCTTTGACCAGTGCAGGCTTTCATAAGCTCTCCTACTTTGCAGTTAAACTTAAAAATGGATGCACAAAAATGGAAATTCAGGGAGAAAATAAATTTATCATACAGAGTATTTGGATGGTTTACATAACCAGAAATCATATCCTGATAAACTGGAGGAAATCAGTAATCTCCACGGAGGTGTTAGAGCTGTAAAAGTGAAAAATCCTAGTTACAACTGATATTTACATTTTAGGAATAAATGATTAATTTTCATTTTAGCTACCTACTTCCTCCGTTATGTCAGAATTCTGCTAATACCTGAATTATTTTACACCAAAATCATAAATTTAAGCACTTTTTTCAAATATATCAGAAGTGTTCTGCCAGAAAGTTTATAGAGCCTTAAGATGTTCAGAGTAAAATAAAAAAATAAAATAAAAAAATATTATTAAATGTATTCTTTACCTCTCTGTTAACTGGAAGAAACCAAGGAAGTTCTCGTGCTGGAAAACTTCACAGTGAACTCAGAGTATATGTGAAATTAAATTACTTCTGAAACTGAAATGTTGAAAAAAAAATAAGTTATGAAACAAATTTATAGAATAAAAAAACAAATCACCTGGACCAGATAATATATACCTGTGAATTCTAAAGCACTAAATCATTTCTCTCAATAGTATTCAGTGATATTTTAGCTTTTCATACCTGGAGGGTGGCTAATATAATGCCTCTACAAATTGAATATAAACATAAACACCAAGTCCAACTCCTGGCTCTGTACAGGACCACCCCAAAATCAGGCAATATGTCTTTATGTATATCCAGGGTTGTGTATGTCCCATATAGAGAATCTGGCACTTGCTTTTGATAAATGTCATGTGGTTGGTGATTGCCCAACCCTTTAATTTTTCAAGATGTCTCTGCAATGCTTGAGGGAGTCAACAGTTCTTCCCACTTTACTGTCATCTGTTAGCTTAGTATGCATTTAAGTCCTGCATCCAGATCATTTATGAAATCATTGAAGAGAAGTGGCCCTGAAGTGGAGCCCCGGGGAAACCCATTTGTGGATGGCAGCAAGCCTGAGGTAACCCCTTTACTACAACTTGTTGAGCCCAACCCATCAGCTAATTGTTCACCCATCATATTTCGTATTTATCTAACTGTATGCTGGACATTTTGCCCAGAAGAATACTGTGAGATACAGCATTGAAAGTTTTGCTGAAATCCAAAGAATTACATCAACTGCCCTCTATAAGTCAACTAGGTGGGTGGCCTTGTTGTAAAAAGGAAATTAAGTGAGTTAAGCAAGACTTTCACCGTGTGAACCCATGCTGTCTGGGAATAGTGACTGCATAGCCTTTCAAGTGTTTTTGATAACTCTCAGAATAATCTTCTCCATAGTTTTACAAGACACTGAAGTGAGACTGACAGGTCTGTAATTACAAGGGTCTTTTTTGCCCTTCTTGAAAACTGAGGAATTTACAAGCTTCCAGTAGATGGGGCCAAAATCCAAATTTGCAAGGCCATTGAAAAATAATTGAGACAGGTCTTGCAATGATATCAGCCAGCTTTGTGTACTGTGGCAAGAATCCTATTGGATCCCATGGACTTATATATGCATCCAATTGGATGTATGTAAGTAATTTGTCATCTCAGTGTACTGGGTCTGGCTGGGATGTTGACTTTCCCTGCAGCAGCCCATACAGTGCTGCGCTCTGCACTTGTAGCTAGAACAGCAGTGGTATCACACCAGTGTTGTGTCTGCTGCTGAGCAGTGCTGGCACAGCATCAGGACTCTCTCTAACCCTCCTAGGGGGTGGGCAAAAAAAAGTGAGAAAGAAACATCACCAAGGCAGCTGACCTAAACCAACCAAAGGGATATTCCATACTGTGAAATGTATTCATTTATCTCACATACCATATGATGTCACACTCAGCAATAAAAGGTGGAAAAAGGAAGAAGAGGGGAGGGGTGGGCTCTCATTGCGAAAACGTGTGTCCTCCTCCTGAACACCGGCTATGTGCGTTGAGGCCCTGCTTCAAGGACGTGGTCAAGCATCGCTCATTTGTGGGAAGTAGAGTATTATTTCTTTCCTCTGCACTTCCACATAGCCTTTACTTGTTTTATTTTGTTATTCCCTTCCCCCCACCCCTTTTCCCCTTTCCCTTTTTTCCCTTTAGTTTAATTGTTTAATTAATAATATTTCCTAAAAATATTTTTTTCCCTTTAATTAAATTATCCTTATCTCAGCCCATGAGTTGTCCTTTCCTTTACTTCTTCCCCTTCTCATCTGAGGAGGGGGAGTGAGAGAGCAGTTGTGTTGTTGAGCTGACTAGCACGGTAAAGACACCACACTCAGTTTACAAGTGTAGCAATACTGGGCTATGTGATCTTGACCAAAAAAGAGATTACGGTAATTTCCCCTCAAAAAAAAAAAAAAAAAAAAAAAAATGAGAGCAGAAATGTTGAACTAAAGTGATCTTTTTGTTTTCCCATTTGTTCTTAGTTTTAGAATACCTTCAGACTTTGGAAGAACTATTCGTTTTCCATTGACAAACACAAACAATATCCCTGGAGAGGGCTTTTCTATTTGAAAAGCCTGTATATACATAGAAAGAAAAAAAAAAAAAAAAAAAGGGTCCCCGTTTGGTTGTGGTTGTTTGTTTTTTTTTTTTTTTTTTTTTAAATGGAAGCTTTCATATATGGAATTCATCTGCAGAGTCATTGTAAACCCACAAATACAATACCACAGACCATAGAATTATTTATCTTTTGAATTGGAAAAACTTATTATTTAACTTCAATTTATGACAAAAGCAAATATTTTGTATCACACAGAATATTTCAAGCTTATACTAAATCACCCATGTTAATGGGAAGAAAATGGGGTAATATGAGAAAGGGATCTTTGTACAGATTCAGAAAAAAAAATAGAGACCAAATTGAATGATTTCTCAGGCTTATTAAAATAAAGATCTATGTGACGAGGTCTCTGTGGAATGGTACTGGTTTGGTTCCTAATCAATAGAGGATGTTGGTATCTGATTGATTTACTAATCTCATTCTTGTGAAATCAGTTTTAATCTTCTGAGATTTAATTTAATTGCATTTATTGTATGATTAATTACGTCAGGGTGCTTAGAGCCTTGGACAAGCTTTTGTAATAATTTGCATCTAATTAAAAACTAAAAATATTAAATGTATTTTAGGAAGTCATAAGAGAAGAAAGTAATTCTTGAAATCTGGGGGAAAAGTGGTATCTCTGCTCTAGGATATGCCTCATTAAATACTGATTTATTTATTTAACTATTAATTTATTTTTAGTACAAAGACAGTAGCAAAGTTTGGGTTATCATGAAAATCCCATTTAAAACTTTGCTGTAGACTGGCTATTGCTTCCTAACTCTATGGGCACTGAATTTAGTGTAACGTTTCATGAGCCCTATGTCTTAGTCCAGCTTCCATGTATTCATCATTTCTTCAGATATTTTAGTAGGATGTCTCCCGCCAAAAATGAATTCACAAATAAATATACCTATACTCATTAAAAAGTAAATATAATGATAATATTAATAATGAAATTCACAGATGTAGCACTACATGTGATATCAAAGAACGGAGCCCTTTGAGGATATTATGGGACTAGGGGGTACAGATTGGCAACTTGCACTGCTCTGTTCACTAAATTACATAACCCTTAAAACTTCAAAAGCAGCCATTTATGAAGGGGAAAATCCACTGAAAACTGCCCAACATCTGAAAATTATTGATCTGTGCCTTTTTCATTCTGCTCTCATACTACAGCTGTGATCTCTTCAGGGAGACCTAATATATTTGTCAGTCTCTTTCTCACCTTCATCCTTCATCTGTGAACTTATTCTGACAGCCAGGTGTGACTGCTTGTACAATCTCTTCCCACCCAAATAAAAAGAACTAACCAGACTTTTCAATTATTTTATAATTTCCAACCCAGTGAAACCTCATTCAAATGAACATCAAGGCTGCATCAATCCATAGAAAATATACTTTAAATATATTCTAAAGTTATGAAGAAATCAATGCAACAGCAAGGAGAGAATTCAAGTTTTTCAGTTCAATAATCTGCTGTCCTCCATGTGCTTCATTTGGAAATCAGTCTTATCATAACTTTTATTGTCTTATATAAGGTGCATTTTTTATTTATTTATTTATTTGTTTGTTTGTTTTTAACCAGATTTTCCCCTAAAGGCTGCTTGCTTTCCTTATTAATAATTTTGCATAACATTACCATAAGTCTGGCCTTTAGTTATGTATCAATGTAGGCTTGGGCCTTTCTCTATATTATCACACCCAATGTAATCATATTCAGACGTTATTTTACATAATGCCTCAAAGATATCTTTCCTGTGGGTCTACTCCAGTAACCTTGTATACCATCTCTTGATTTTATAAAATGTTCTTTCTACTTACTATCATGATAAGCCAGCCAGAAAGCAAATGCAGACGTATTTTCCTAGTCTGTCACTTAAATTTTATAAACCTTCTTCATTGTTCTGTTGTCTACTTTTCTGATATCCGAATAAAACAGACTTATTTTCAAGACTCTTCCAGACTATCTCTAGCATCTCTCAATTACTATTTAATATGGAGAGACTGTTTCCTGTCTATGACAGCTGTTTTTTTTTTTTGTTTTTTTTTTTTTTTGGAAACAACAATGACAATTTTTATGAGGTGGAAAAAACATGAGTTCCAAAAGGAGGCGAGAAATTATGCTAACTTTTTTTGCCGTTTTAATAAATGATTCCCATGAGCACATCACATAGGCTAGCACAGTAATGGGTTTGACTCTTGATTCTGACAAATACAGTTTGCAAGAAATGGGAATTAAATTATAAGAAATATGCAAATTTTTTGATAAATAAGTTTAATTTTCACCTACTTTTGAATCAAGTGTGGTAGCACATGACCTATAAGATAATATTTGCTGAAAATGTTTCAATTTTCTAAATATACTCTGTGAAATGGAAACTCTTACTTCTTACTGCCATCTCAGAATAAAAGAGTACCCTGAGGGATTGCTCTAGTTATTCTCTCATATCAATTAGACCTTTTATATTAATACTATATATTTAATCACTTACTTAAAGAAATAATTCTGCTGTTCTTTTCCCTTTACAGAGTTAATAACCTAGCATAGAAGGCTGATGTTTTTTATCCATACAGACAAACTATTAGTTGTACACTATGATCAAGTTCTAGAAAATATTCAGTTGCTGAAAGTATTTTCCCCTTGAGTTTTAAACTACCAACCAGTTATATGTGTACCAAAACCAAAACCAAACCAAATCAAACAAACAAAAAAAAAAATCAGTCCTTTGGATGGAAATCAGATTTAACACAAATAGAGAATATAGAATTTTAGAGGATCTGATATCACAGTGACAATGGGACTGTTTTAATAATCTACAAATCAGGTAATTTAACAAAATCAACTTAACAAAGACCTACTGTTGGAATAGGGGAAAGAGTAGTGAAATTTAAACATTTGAAGAAGAAACTCTCTTACAGGTTCTACAAAATATTGTCAGATATTCTGAATGATCATATTTTCCTAGTTAGATATTAACTGATGAAGGGATGTTATATTGTGCAGAGTACACTTCAGAATATTCTGTTTAATTTTTAGAGGTTTTCACCCTAGTAGCTATGCCAGATCTCATGACTGACAAGTAAGCATCTGACCTGATTGCAAGAGAATAATGTCACTTTGGTAACTGATGAAAACTGTAATGGAACACATTTTTCTTAAAATTGAAAAATCATTGGAAAATGAATACAAACATCTAGTCATGGAGTAAATGATAAGAAAGACAAATGAAGAACATTAATATATTTCCCATTTGACCAAGATCTTTTTGGATAACTTACGTAGAATAATAAGTAGTATCATAAAATATGTGAAACATTTTTGTCACCTGGCATATTTTATGACCAAATGTGGGCTCCCCAATGAAGAATAATTTAGTACTGTAAAGGTAAATGAGTTTTGGGTGCTGAAAAACAGAAACTGAAATCTTTACACAGGAAGCCAATTACATAGATGAATAAATATTGCTTCAATTTCCCAGCTTTCATTTTTTCTGCTTCTTAAAGAGGAAGGAAGGAACTTCCTTCTTTCACCAAGTAGTCTTGGAGCTTTTCAAGTTCCCTAGAAGAAACTCCAAAGAGATGTTGGGTCCTTTAATTGCCATCCAGTGAAGTTAACAAATTCTACAAATGAGACCATTTCTGCAGAAGTTTTATCACTGTTTTTATGGCCTAATAGGGTGTATGTCTTTTTCTCAGTAGTAAATATTTAAAATCCATGAAACAATTCAATATGCTACATTTATTAAGTATAATAGAATGAAAACAGCATGTCATTGTTTGCCTTTAAATGAATTCATAAATCTTCACCCATCTTGAATTTCAAATGATTTGTGTATAAACAGTCTAGAACACATAGTTCATTACAGTAATTATTTTTAATAATGAATAACAGAGCACTGTACCAGGAAAGTATCCAGAGTTGGTTTTGTTGTTGTTGTTCTTTAATAGCAAAAGGGCAATGGGTATAATCCTGAAATGCGAAGTGTTGTTGCATATTTATAATGTCACTCTAAAAAGATGTCAATCATTTAATGAGTTCCACGCAAAAAATAAATGAAGTTTGCAAAATTTTGTGAGGTGTCTGAAAGTACTCAATTTATTTATTTAACTCTTCCATGCTACCTCAATCATTTTCATGCTATTAGCTACTAATACAGGACAAACAATTTATTATAGAATAAACAGTAACTAGACCATTAGGGCTTTTGCTGTAAACAAAAATGGTTTATATGGCATCTTGCAATTGTGTAGCAATAAAACCAAATGACATTTTTTAAGAAAGAACCATAAACATTAACACAAACACTCTGAGGTCCAAGTGTGTAACTGGAATTCTAATGTTTTGAATTTAATTTGCTAAGTCATCAAAGTTGTTTTCAAACCATCATCAGAATTCTGAATCCTAATGAATAATTCACCATTTTCTTTTTCTCTGTGTGATGGATTCTCTGACATTATAAATCCAGCAGAAATACACCATCTTGTACTACAGCTTCAAGAAATGTCAGGCTTGATACTTCAGCATAAACATTTAAGAGAAAAAAAAAAGGGGGGGAGGAAGAGTGGGAAGTGGAAGAGGTGGAAGAGGAAGTGCTCTTAGAGCTCTTAGAGTTTTAAGAACATTCACATCAATGCAAGCTTGATGTTCGGATTCCTTAAAAGCTATTATCATACTACATTTTTTGAATACTCTAAATGCACTAAGTACCCAAAAGAGGGTATACTTCCCCAGAAAACATACAAAGCTGACTCTGTATGACAAAACTTACTGACAGAATAGTTTGAAGTTGCCACAGGGCAGTGTCAGGCTGGATGTTAGGAAAAGAATTTTGACCGAGAGAGTGTCTGGGAACTGGAGAAGGCTCCCCAGGGAAATGGTCACAGCACCGAGCTTGCCAGACTTCAAGAATTGTTTGGACAATGCTCTCAGAAACAAGATCTGTTTATTATTATTATTATTATTATTATTATTATTATTATTATTATTATTGGGGGGGAGGGGAGAAGGATGGTCCTTTGGACACCGAGGGGTTGGACTTGATGGTCCTTGTTGGTACCTTCCAACTTAGATATTCTATGATTCTATGAGAGAAAAATGAGATCAATAGTCAAGAGACCATAGTCACATGAGGACAGAAGGCTCCTCACTCTCACATCTACATGGCTGCTGCAATGACTGGCACAAATAACGGAAATATCAGATCATATTCCCAGATCTTTATGCATTCTCTTTGATGTGCTTTCTAGTTATTCTCACCATCCTCCTCAAAAAAGGAGAAAATATATGAAACTGAACAACCAGATTTTTAAAAAATGGCCTAAAATGGCAAAAAAATGGCAAAAATAACCACAGTCACTCTTTCAAACACTGTCTCTCTGATCTCTCTGTCCCACTCCTCAAAAAAGACACAGAATCAGAAAGATAAGACTAAAATGAATAACTCTATTTGAAATTAGAAAGGATTCAGTAGAGACTGAGCTTTATGGTGTACCATCATTGTTCACAATTGCATTCTCTGCCAAATTGTCAGTGCACTACTACTCTGTAGAACATACATCATATCACAAATTTTATTACCAACCTCCTTGCCACGTCTTCCTTCTCTTTGCAGCTATGAACCCTTCTTTCTCTCATGTTATCTAATCAATTTATGTTAATGAAATTAATCATTATTTTGAACTATATTCAAAATAATCAGAACTATGATTTTTTAACTATGTTGACTTCAAGGGTTTTGAATTCCCAATTTATATACATATATATTTAAATTCTATCTGAGATGTGCAAGATTTCTTATGTGTCTGACAACATGAGGAGTAACTGGAAGGACTGTGTTACATACTATGCAAAGATCCAAAAGATGCTGTGTAATCATGTAATCCCTATACTATTTGAAGAAGAAACAACAGCAACAGTAAAAAGAGAGACTGTTTTCAGAAAGTTTAGATGAAGTGAGAAACAGAAAATATTTTCGCAAGGTTACCCACATAAAAGAGAAGGAATCACAAGGGATTTATTTTTATTTTTTGATAGATATTAACTTAAGGTAAAAAGAAGAATCAAAGACAGTATAAGAAAAAAATCGAAATAAAGAAGGAGCCTGTGCCAATATTTTGTCAAATTCAAAAATTATCATTTAACATGTATTGAAAATAAATTGTAAGGAAGAAATATAACATAAAAGGCGGAAGGCTATTGATATAAGCACATGAGAGGTGTCTGGCAAAACTTTTTGGACAATGTGGATTGGGCAAGATCATTATCAGAACCTGAGAGACAAACAACATTTGTATCAACATTGAACATTATCAATATCTACAACCAAAGAACCTCCTGATGCTGTAGAAATATTAGAACTTTAATATTTAATTTTTAAAAAGAGCCACAGCAGAATCTGTCTATATCCATTATTTTATTTTTATTTCATAACCTGTATTTTCTTTCACTTTCTTTGACTTCATTGATCTCAGATAAGTCATGATTCATGTTAGTCAAGGATTTAGGCCTGAACCGTATACAGCTAGCATAAAACCAGAATACAGGAATACCATAAGATGTACAAAGTTGTCTTATTTTCATTGAATAGCAAAACTGAAACTAGTTTCAATGGAGCCAGGCCTTTGTTCACAGTTCTTTAAGGTTTACCTTAATAACATCCTTTCTGTGATTAAAATAACCAGAGTGTCACATAACAATATCTGTCAGTGATACCTTACAAATATTGATTTGACGTGCTCTTAATGTTTTGTTTTGTTTTTAATCTCCTTTCCTGTAATATGTGACCAATCAAAAATGTGTCATCGTTGTCGTGTCTGTCCGTGTCCCCCCCCCCCCTCCCCCCCTCGCTTTCTTTTTATTTTTTTAAAGAGGTTTTAAGTAACTATTCTATTCTGGAAGTTTCCCTTAAAAAACACAAAATAAATATCTGCTACTCTGTTTAAAAAAAAAACTCCACTTGTATTCTGCAGGCACCACTTTTGTTTTGTTTCACTCTCAAATTCCTAATGGACTTTAAAAATAAAATTAATGTTCCTGTTTACTTTCTAGTGTATGCAAAAGTCTAATCAATGATCTCAGCCCATCTCAATAATAATGTTTCTCTATTAATGTATGATACAGGCAGCAAGTGAAGATTGGGGATCTCTATTTATCAGGCCTATTACTGAAGGATTTTTTTTTATTATTATTATTATTTTTATGTTGTCAGCTGTGAACTGACTGAGCTGTAATAAATAGAACACTTAGTAGAAATGGAATATAACAGACAAGAATGAGGTGATACTGAGCAGGACACTTTGCAAATGCATAATCTTTTACACTAAATTTGAGTAGAAAAAGGAAAACATAAGTTTACTGAGAAACTGAAGCTATCTCAGTGCAGTGACATTCCTTCCATTGGTGTCCTTGTACTCACATATTTCTGGATGCCTGTTTTTGATACATTCCAGTATTCACAGATTTTAAGTTAATTCTTCGTATGTACTTCTCTCCCTGAAGTTGTCATTCCGTCATTTAGTCTTACCAGCTTTCTATATGGGCCATTGTTTTTTTTTTATTTTTTTTATTTTTTTTTGTTATTACTGCTTATGCAGTAACTGTTTAATACTAAACTTTTTTAGTTAATAGTCTATACTCTACTATCATGAGCACAGCTGTCTTAGTTGTACATTGGCTTTGATGATTTCATTTCACTGACCATATTTACATAAATTGAGAATCTGGATTGAAGACTTTAAGATAAATGCAGGAGAAATATTTACTAAGAAGCAACAGGTAACAGGTAACTGAGTATAAACTTTTATTTTAAAATATGACTTAAAACATAATTTACTGGAGAGCTTCATTTGGAAAAAAAAAAAAAAATGACACATTTTCTTCTACACAACAAATTTGAAGTATGAATCCCTAGAGAATTAGAATATTTTATACTATATATATGGATATAATAAACATTGTAAAGTAAGTTTTACTTTAATGTTTTATAAGCTATGTATTTAAATTTCTACTATCTACAAAACTCTAAAGATTACAATTATAACGGTATTTCAAATGGATTTCTCTGTTATTTTTAGGAAATCTGCATTTTTCATGAATCTTAGCTTTAAAGATAATTTAATTTACACAGCACAGTCTCTTAGAAATATTGCATAAAATCACAGATTACATCAGATTCAGTTTATAGTATAGTTTCCTGAGAGGTGCAGATATTTCTTGTATAGCACTATGAAGACATTAACAGAATTTATAAGGTCAGAGTAATATTGAACTGTCACAATGGTTAAGAAAAAGTATATATATATATTGAAGCACACCCTTAAATTAGATAAGAGCCAAATAGAGAACTGAATTAATGTATTTTGCTCTTGATCAGTATACCTGCCGGCCATTAAGCCTTTAATACTTCCACTAGTATATTCATTTTCTACCTATTATGTCTTATTAAATTATCTTAATTTTTACTGGATTACAAACCAAAATAAAAAGCACATTAATACATAGCAGATGACTATTTGTCTTTTAATGTTGAAGATTATTGATATTCTGTTTGAATTTCATTAGTAACTCAACTTTCCTTAAACCACAGAGCACCAGATAAACACAAAAAAACTAACTACTTTTATACTATACAGTATGTAATTGATGAATATTTTATTCACTATAGTAAGGTAGATAATACTTATAATGGAATATATAAAGTTTAAAATACATTCAACCAATATTAAACTAGTATTAAACTAATATTTATTGTGTTCAGATAGTCAAGAATGTACTATAATACAATACCAAATATTTAACTAATGCTTTTCAGTAAGTTATTTGGTGTAACTGAGTTTTAAGTATAACTCATAGCAGACAGCTCATAGTTGGTGGAAGAAAATAGTACCAAAGTTATCAAAACCCAGAAAAGAAAGCTAGGAAATGGCAATTGGACTAGATGATCCTGAAAAATCCCTTCCAACTGAACTATTCTATTCTAAATGAATGTGAATAAGAAAACACATATAGCATGAATGATCTAGCAAGATTTTATAACCCCAAAAATGCTATCAGTGTAACATGCCCATTTTCCATTTTTTTTAAATACAGGCCACCTACTTTCAGTCAGAACTGAATCATATTGGCTGAGGAGTAAGTGAGGTTTATTCTGTTACCATTCAAGTCATATGTTCAGATTTAGTTTCTGTTCACATATTTTTCTCTACAAAGACACTTGTTGGGTTATTGACTCTAAAGATTGGTAGCAAATTTTAAATCTGGTCTTCTTTCACTTATTTATTTTATTATTGAAGAGGATATGGTGCAAGTACTTTCAGTAAACATAACTAACTATTTCTTTGAATAAATGTCTGTAACTGGCAGTGCCTGTGATTTGTGACATGCCTTTCTCAGGGGCTATGTAAGCAGAATTAAACAAAAACAGTTCTGATTCTTCAGTACAGAATCCTTGTTTCTTCATTCTCATTATTTCTACTCTTCTTTGTTAACTTAATGTCTGGCTTAAATCTGTTTCAGCTGATCAAGAGCAAAGTAGAAAATTTGTTCTGACATGAAGAAAGTCGGATGTTATCCAAACAGGAATTAAAGTAATGGATGATGTAATGCAGAGAAAAATAATTTCACCTTTGTCTCTATTAGTAAGTATCACCAGCAGCTCCAACAATTCTGGGTAAACTTTGATTTTATAATTAACCTGGAGATAAACTGCTACACTGATTAGCTGGGACACTATTAATTGCATGATTGTGACTTTCCTCCTCTTCATTAATCCTAGGATGAATTTGCTTAGAATTTAACTTCAAAAAGGAGAAAGAATCTGCCAATACGGTCTTCAAATATTTCATCTGAACTCCATAGCCAGAGGCTCTACTCATTCATTTGTGCAATAAAATGTACAACTTTGCAACTTGTGTCCGAGATGCCTGGGGCTAAGCAACTTTATTTATTTTATGCAGATAAAAATGAGTCAGTCTGTATCTTATGACCTAAAAGAAGGGTGTTTACTTTTTAAAATCTTACAGTGATTGAATTCTCAACTAACTTCATGGATCGGTGATTGACAAGAGTTAAGGTGGGTAATGCTGGAAGGTCAGATCCACCTAGGCTTACATGTTGTTTTTTTTCCCTCTCTTTAGCTGTTAACTTTAGCTGTTAAAGCAGTTACTCTAAGAAATAAACTTGAAAACACCCTCTGGCCCTGTACACAGAATGCAGTTGATTTATAATTGACAATAAATGTTGATCTTAAGAAATAACACATTTTGCCATTCACTCTAAATTTGGGGGGAAAGATAATAAACACTTGCTTTTTTATAAGTAATATGTGATTTAAAACCTCAACAGATATTAAAATATAAAACACCAAGTTATGTTTTACAGTCTTTATTGAAGAAAGACTGAGAAAGCTGCTTCCTTCCTATGTATGCTTGGCAGATATTTGGGTTTGAGACAATAAAATGTCCTGAAGGAGGCACAGTTGTCAATAAAGATTTTAGTTTTTCATCAGTTTTTAGTAACAGGTCAGTGACCTGAGTTAAATATCTGGAAGGTAAGTTGTTCATCTCATTAGGGGAAACAAACAAACAAACAAACAAATAAATACATAAATAATGTATATATAGAGAAATATATTATTCACCTTAATTGCAGATTGTTTGAAATTCTGATATAAACCATAATTTTTGTTATGATCAACTTCATTCTGTAGTCCTAATTGCACTCTTCACACATTTTTGTGGTCAATATTTCAAAAAGATTAATGTTAAAAGATGTCCAGAGTATCACACTACTCTAAACTACTTGAGTGCTTCTTAGAAACTCATCTTTGATTGTATTTACATTATTTTGTTTGGCTTTGTAATGAAGATACAGTAAAGCTAGGTGAGGCTAAATTGTTCTCACAAACAAAAATATAGGTATTTGTTTTTCTTTCTTGTGATTTTCTTTTAATATGGTGATTTATGTCAGTAGTGCTACAAGTCATATTTTTATGAGACTACTAAAGGACATGTGCAGAAACTACAATAAATAAATAAATAAATAAAGTCTTTAACCATAAAAATTAGATATTAACCATTAAAGCTTCATTACTGAAATGAAATATCAAGTGAGGTTCCTTAGAGGCCTGTCTTGAATCAAGTGTTAGGAGTTTCATTAATCATTCAGATGATGGAATAAAGAATAAACTTATTAAATATGCAAAAAAAAAAAAAACTGAGGCACTGAACTTTATTTATTTATTTGTTTGTTTGTTTGTTTGTAAATGAGGATTAAAATTTGAGAAGTTGGAGGAATAATCTGAAAAATATAAGCTATAATTCAGCAGGGAAAAAAATGATTCATTGTGTAAATAAGAATGGTCATGAGCATAAATACAGGATGAGGATAAATGCTAGCTTAGTACAGACAAATATGGGGATAATCAAGCAGCACATGCATCGAACTTCTATTCTGTTACTGAAAAAGGCAGAATATGGACTGATCAATAATTTTGAAAACCCAGTCTACAAGGAATGAAAAGGGAATCTTCTGCCTCTTTCCTGAGTCCTATGCCTTATAGAACTGTATTAAGCTTTGGACACCGCACTTCCTGGAGGACATCAGCTCTCAATACCAAAATGAGAGTAATGTAAATTAGCAGCTGTAAAGAACACAGAGTGCAAAATAACAGATTTAGAAAGGAACTTACTTACTTTCTAAAACTAAAGACTGAGCATGGAAATGCATACGCTGTCCAAATACATCAAAGGCTTCTGCTAAGAGGAAGAGAACAATCTCCTTTATGTCCATATTCAGAAGTGGATTTCAGTTAGCACAGGGGAGATTCAGGTAACATGCTAAAAATAACTTTCTAATGATAGCAATAATGAAATAGTGGAATGCGTTAATATGTGGAGACTGTGGATGCCCTTAAAAAGTTAAGTAAACATCTATTATGGGATTCATAGATAAAACTCACTGCTTTAGAGCTGGAAGGTTGACTAGGTGACCTTCCAATCCTCTGTCATTCTATGTGGGACATACAGAAAACTACACAGAAGAACATGTTTGCCTAAATGTGTGTAACACACCAACAGAAACAAAACAAAACAAAACAAAACAAAACAAAATCTACAAAAACCACAAAATAAAACAAACCAACCAACCAACCAAAAAAAAGCACCATACATGCAAAACAAACAACCCACCAGCTGTATTATTGTATACGGTGTGCCATGGCTCAAAATTCATTATCACATTGTTACAGTCCTGCTTGTGCTAACTTTTAGTCTTAGTGACTAAAATGAATCTGATTTGAAGTGTAAGTATGCTTATATTTATGCAACATGCACGTGATGATGAAAGAATAAAAAAATGTGGATGCAGAAACTACATCAGAATAAAACCAATTTGAAAAGACCAACTTGCCAAGACTTTAACTAGCAAAGAGAGCAAGAGTCGCCTACCTTTTTGGGAGGTATTCCATGTTCTTATACTCCCATATTTTTTAAAAAACATTTTATTCCATATAGATTTGAAAAATTCTTTATTTTTCCATAGAAAAGTGCTAAGTGTGATCGCCTTTTGCCTTTGAGGATTTGGCCTAATCTGCAAATGCATCTAAATTTTTCCTATGTGAAGGTTCTAGAAGTCCAAGCAGAAGTTAGGGCCTATGCAACAGTAGCTTTCATATGTTTTCCAAATGTTTTGACACTGAGCTAGAGATTATTTCAGAGATAAAATAGATAGAACAGGTGCTATCAAACTGTTTTATTTCCTTTGTGCCATAAAACTTCCATTCCATGAATGAAAGCCTCGGTCCTTCCAAACAGTAAACTTGCTGAAAAATGGATTGAAGAGCTTTGGAATGATATCCTTAAGGCTTAAAAGTGACAGTGCTGTAGAGAGAAATACAGAGAAAACTATCCAATTACTTAATGGGGCAAACAAAAAGGGAGAATTCTAGAATGTGAATGGGGTTAAAAGGAAGGGAAATTGAGCTGCTATACACTGTTTCCTTGTAATGAGAAAGTTAAAGAACAGCAAAACAAACTTACTATGAAACAATGTTCGCTTAAAAGCAAAACTGCGTGATCTTAAATATTATAATTTAGAATGGTTAGAGTCAGGAAAATGACTTTAAATAATTCTCTTTTGCTATTTATTTTTGTAATCTCTAACAAATATGTATAATTAAGAAGTTAGCTTATTGATTCATACTCTTATTCTTGACCTCTTTGATTAGAAGAAAATAAAATTAAATGGAAGAATATCCTATACTTTCCTAGATCTAAAACAGCATGGTTCTTTACCAGATGTAAGCAACCTGCCACATAACATGGAATGAACCTTTTCAAGTCTGGCATTCCTTTTAGGAAATGTGTAAAGATAAATAGAATAAAAATATAAAATAGTTAATTTGGAATGGACTTAAAAATGAAGTCCAACTGACTAAATGTCGATATTTCAAATTGTTTGTGTAGACAACCAACTACAAGGAAGCTTTCATTTTTGTGAAGGTTCTAGTTGAGAATCTGTTTATTTTAAGTAATAATAGCAAAATTAAAAAATCAAGGTGCTATTATATCACTCTTTCCAAAATATTTGATTTCATATAACATTTATTAAAGAACTGCATTTTGATAAAATCTAACATAAGAAAATTTTATCAGTTGATCATTTTTAAACAAAGTAAATATTGCTTTGGAGAGCAAAGGAAGCACAGATTTTCACACTGAGTAAAATTTATAAAGTTGTGTTTGATGAACAAGAAAAAAACTATGGAGTAAAGATCAAGTATGAAAAAAAAAATAAATAAAAATAAAGATAATTTGTCACGGAGTTTCTAGCCAAACAACTGAAATAGACAAGGGGTACAAGACAGGCAAGATAATGAAAAAGAATACAGAGCCCTATATTCATCCTATCTAATTTTGAGTGCATAAATAATGTAAAAAAGTTGAGAATTTATATTCCTAGGAATCTGTATAAAATTGATGGAGAGAAATAGACTCCTCTGGATGGTGTTTCAGTTCATTCCAAATCTTAAAATACTTTATGAAAGTGCTCCCTCTTGCAAGTTATAGTGAATAAATTTTGAAGAGCCAAAAATGGGCCAACAAATATTATCTTAGTATAATGAAAAAGAAGTTCTGGTGGAATGCATGAAAAGCAATGAGAGCCAAAGAAAAAGCCTAAGAAAATGATATTCAGAACATCTTTCTCAACAGGTATGAATAGAAAAGAGAGAGAGATGAGTTTCTATGGATGCTTGAATGTGACTTTCAATAGTACAGGTGTATAAGGTCTAATCATGGAGAAGTTGACGAATGTGGAATATTGGTCCAAGAATATTAATCTTTAAAAAATTAGTCTGAGTAATTAATTTTTTTTTTTTTTTTTAAGTTTCCCATGCTTTCTTTGAAGTACTTAGTGTGTCTCACACCTTTCTTTAGGAAGTCTGAAAATGTGGGAAAAAATATGATCCAAAATGGTAAGGGAAACATTTATCATTATTTTATAATCCAAATTTATATTAGCTTATAATATATAGGTTATTCAGTAATTTATATCCTTTGTAAATAATAACAATAAAAAGAATTATGAGTATATCTTCACCTATCCACTTTTTTCAGGATTATTTTTTTTTTTCCACGCTTATAAGCAATAATTACATCAGATGTCTTTTTGTTCTTTTTAATTTAGAGTAACTCTAGCTGAATAACTGAATTGTAGATTTCTGGACTCCATAATTACTTAACTTTACTGTGGTTCTGGCAAAGAGTAGGATATTTTTCAGGCTGTTGTCTGAATTTCAGAATTTCCTAAGAGTAAGTCTTCAATCTTAGTTTTAACTCATTTATTTATTTATTTATTTATTCATCTCTAAAATATATACCAATTCACCGTTAAAACATACTGAAGATAATGCACAGTGTAAGAACCTTCATCTTCCATTCCATTGCATTTCTGGAAAAATATAAATACAGTGCAGCATGACTTGTGAATCTTTCTATAACATTACAGTAAAATATATATTACTGTGGAAGCATGTAGTAGATTATTTTACAAATTCACACATCATTTTACAATTTTAGGAACTGAGAAAGACGGGAAATTCATATCCCAATGAAATCAAATGGTATTTTTTTGGTTGAAGTGTTTCCCCCCCAAAATTAAAAAGTTTTAATGTTTCATCTATACTTGGCAGAATATTTATGAGATCCCATGCATTTTGATTACCAATTAATTTAACAGTCCTCTTTTCTTCTGATTTTATAGTTTCATTGTGAAACAGGTTGGCAAAATGTTGTCAAATCACATCTTTATATTGAATTCAAGAAATTGGGTTTCTATTTGCAGTGATTTCACCTTTTTAATATATTCCAATTGGAATTGTACACTGATTCATTTTAACATTTCCCACAAACACTGAGAACTTGACCACTGACATATTATGTGAATTTAACCAAACTTATATGGCTTCAAATCCGGCAACATTTTAAAAAATAGGAAGTTAGGAATGTTTGAAAAAAATGTTTCGTGTGAAGACACAAACAACTCAGTACTTCTCTCTCTAAAATCATCATCATCATATTCACAGGAAGGATGCTGATCTGTTAGAATGGGTCCAGAGGTGGACAACAAAGATTATTAGAGGTCAGGAGCACCTGAAGAAAGACTGAGAGAGATGGGGATGTTTAGCCTGGAGAAAAGACAGCTCCAGGGAAGCCTTTCAGTACTTAAAGATGACATAAAAAAGATGGAGAGCAACTTTTTACATAGACAGGTAGTGATAGGACAAGGCGGAATGGTTTAAAACTAAAAGAGGGGAGATTTAGATCAGATATTAGGAGGAAATTATTCACCCAGAGTGTGGTGAGGCATTGGAATAAGGTTGCCCAGGAAAGCTGTGGATGTCCCATCCGTGGAGATGTTCAAGACCAGGTTGGATAGGGCCCTGGGAAGCATAATCTAGAAGGTAGGATCCTTGCCCATATCAGGGAGGATGGAAATAGATGATCTTTAAGGTTCCTTTCAACCAGAGCCATTCCATGATTATATTTCAAATAGTCTTATTTCATAATTCAAATAGTTAATATTTCAAATACCTCTGATAAATGAGAAAAAAAAGGAATCATGTTGGAGTATGTGAAATGTTTTGTAAATGCAGCAAGCAGAAATCAAAGAGAAATAACCATAGGTTATTTTGTTGTTTGTTTTTTTTTTTCTTGGTAGCACTGTATGTCTGTATTAAGAATAAAAATTAAAGCAAAAACACGAAAGAAAAATCCTAGACTTTCTTCAGTGGCACTGCCAAATTTAAGAGAAATTCAATTAAACTCTGTTCCTTATGTGAGTATAACTGTCATTGAAGTCAATAGGAATCTTGTGTATGGAAAAGGGGTTATTTGGCCTTAGTGTCTGTGAACCCAGTGTTTTGTGACAACAATGCTCAACAAGTGTGGAAATGACATCTGGAAGATAAACATAAGAATAGATTGGAAGTGACAGCAAGACAGATTATATGTACTTTTTTTCATAGAATCATAGATTCATAGAATATCCCAATTTGTAAGGGACCCATAGGGATCATCGAGTCCAACTCCTGCCACCACACAGCTATACCCAAAAATTCAGACCATATGACTAAGATCACAGTGCAAATGCTTCTTAAACTCTGACAGGCTTGGTGCCATGACTACATCCCTGGGGAGCCTGTTCCAATGTGCAACAACCCTCTCAGTGAAGAACCTCTTCCTGATATCCAGCGTGAACATCCCCTGTCGCAGCTTGACACCATTCCCTTAGGTTCTATTGCTGGTCACTAAAGAGAATAGATTGGCGCCTGCCCCCCCACTCCCCCTTGTGAGGAAGCTCTAGGCCATGATGAGGTCTCCCCTCCACCTCCTCTTCTTCAGGCTGAACAGGCCAAGTGACCTCAGCCACTCCTTACACATCTTCCTGTCTAAGCCCTTCTTTGTAGTCCTCCCTTCTCTGGACACTCTCCAATAGTTTCATATCCTTTTTGTACTGTGGCACCCAGAACTGCACATAGTACTCAAGATGAGGCCACACCAACGCAGAGTAGAGCAGGACAATCACTTCTGCAACTGACTAGCAATGCCGTGCTTGAAGCGCCCCAAGATACAGTTGGTCCTCCTGGCTTCCAGGGCACACCACTAGCTCATATTCAGTTTGCTATCAACCAAAACCCCCATATCCTTCTCTGTGGGGCTGCTCTCCAGCATCTCTTCACCCAGTCTGTACATATAGCCAGGGTTGCCCCTGCTTCAGGACACAGCACTTGCTCTTGTTAAGCTTCATGTGGTTGGTGACTGCCCAGCTCTCCAATCTGTCCAGATCTCTCTGCAAGGCCTTTCCACACTCAACAGAGTCTACAACTCTTCCAAGT
>CM021699.1:89191024-89207316 GCA_011074415.1 Stictonetta naevosa | reverse complement strand
ACTTGGAAGAGTTGTAGACTCTGTTGAGTGTGGAAAGGCCTTGCAGAAAGGCCTTGCAGGCTCTCTGTACTGCTTTCAAGTAAAATTATTAACAGCCTATGAGTCTGCTTTGCCGGTCACAATAATTACTGCGCGTTCTCCCTGTCCTTATCTCAACACTTGAACCCTTTTCATCATATTTTCTCCCTGTTCCTCTTTGAGGAGGGGGAGTGAGAGAGTGGTTGTGGTGGAGCTCAGCAGCCCACCCCAGTAAAACTACAACACTCAGACAGCTGGAGAATTTCCATAAAATTACCAGGGCTATGGAGCAATACTAAAATTGTCACTTTTCTTATTGAGGGTACCTGCAATACATTGTTAGCAATGGAATATATAATAAATTTTAAGGATTCGTTTGCATTGCATACTGCTTATATAGACAGGTTAGGCTAAGCTTCTGGGCTGTTTTTGCTGTTTTTGTTTGTTTGTTTGTTTGTTTGTTTTGTTTTGTTTTGTTTTGTTTTTCCCTAGTATTCCTGTAATGAATTATACCATTCCTCTAAAAGAGAAAATCTCAAAAGCTTAATATAATTATAGTATGTCTGCTTTAGTAAGTAGACTACACAAAACGTTCCTAACTGAACTGAAAATCAAAATTTATATATTCTGGAATACTAGATTACTATATAGATGCTGATCTAAAAGTTAAAATAAATAAATAAATAAATAAATAAAGTGGTGACATTTGGGATTTTTGTTTTATGATTTTAATCAGTGGATGGTCTGCAATTACATGCAATATTGCAAAGTTACATTAATCCCTATGAACATTTATTATGTTACTTTGGAATGTATATGAGTCACCCATCATCAAGCCAGGTATTTCTGTGTAAGAAACAACTCTACCCAATATATTCCTTGAAGTTATAAAAGGAGTCAGACATATTTGCTATGAGAACAAGAATTACTCCTGTCTGCATTTGAAAGAGCATGAATTTTAAAGCAATTGTAATCATAAAATAGTTTCAGTACTATTTGTAAGAGCTCGAAATGGATACTTATAAACTGATGTTTTTGACCAACATATTCCCATCAGCCTAAATGGTATGGGACTGTTATGGTTGAAGGGAAATTGGTATGTTATTCCATACCAATAGTAAATAGTAAATAGTATGTACTATTTCCAGTAGGAAATAGTAAAAGACACCTCAAATCTTGCTTTAAATGTCCATGTGAGACCTGATGTAAGACGATGGAAAACAGAAAAACTATAATGGACATCAATATTTCCTTAAAGCAAACACCAGTTTCTTCCTTAAACACATCAGTTTGCATCAACTGTGCATTTACATTTTAAGCATTAAAAAACATTTGGTAAAAGTAAGCAAACAACAGTTATAACACCTTCTTCCAGAAACATTTGCTATTCAGCAAAGGAAACCGTCTACCTAATATAGGTTACTCCCAAAACAGATCATTCCCTACTGTAGGTCAATAAATTTACTGGGAATTGAATGGTTGTTCTCCCAATTAAAATAACTACAATAATGTACATGAATAGGTTAACCCCAACAGCTGTTCTGCATTAGGGATAGAAGAAAGGTAAAACAACTGAATGTATCCACCTATACTTCTATTTTTGTGACTCTCATTGGATCTTTCTACCAAGCTTATATCTGGAAGAAAAACAATTCAGTGAAGAAAACTTGGCAGGACCATTATGGCTTGTAGAAGAGGTAGTATTGCCCTTCTATTCACAGCCAAGCAGCAGACAGCAACATTTCTGGTCTGTTTATAAACACATCAGAGGCAGGCAAGATGAAGGAGGATTTCTTGGATCCACTTTTGCAGGGCTGTGGTGACCCTCCTTGCTCACAGACAGAAATAAATGTGAGCGATACTTGGTCTGTGGATTCTTGCTGCAAAGTTCAGTTTCATTAGTACTCAGTATTCTGACTTGACAGTGTGAACTGGGCAGTTGAGAGAAATCAACTGTTTATCCACAGGAGAAAATATCCAACTGCTTGAAAACAAAGCCAATAATTACTTTTTTTTGTTGTTGTTGTTCTATTTACTGTATCTATTTTTTTGTCAGTTTAGTTACTTGCAATCAACTATTATCTTCTTTCAAAGTGCATTAATTCTGAAAAGTGTAAATAATTTTCAAGTAAAATGGTTAATTTTCAAATACAATGGGTGTTGTGGGAGGTGAACTAAATGAAAACAAGTCTAAAAACAAGATATTTTTCTCCTTATTTTTCTAATATATGCTGCACTATCGTGCCATACAGTCTCAGCAGTCCCTTAAAAGTTCATTATCCTCAGAACAGACACAAACAGCTGGATAGTGGCTGATAACCAAAGCCATTAGTCCATTTTTTCCATTTACTTTGAGGATTCAGAAACAGGTGTTGCAAAATGAACCTTCATTAAACAGCTGCTTGTTTCATTTCCAGTAGCACTATGCACAATAATCCTTTGTTTCAGAATCGACTATGACAGTATTACACAATTTGGTATAATCTAGGGAATAAGTGACCATCTCCTTTGAAAAACTTCAGTCTAAAATAGAACACACATGATAATTAGTCAGTGTTAACACTGCATGTGCCTGGTTAGATTCTGATGTCTTTTAGTAGTGTTTTGTTCACAATTTCCAAATAGCATCCAGAAATATCAGTAACACTGCTTCGTCTACTTTATTGAAAGTTAGAGGTGATACACGTGCATATTTTCATGCTTTTCTGTTGATTATGATTTTTCATTTTCTATAAGATATCCAATAAGAGATCCTTGCAAGAGATGCAGGGTATAAACTGTATGAAAAAAAAGTAAAAAAAAAAAAAAAATAAAAAAAAAAAAAGTATGCATATATTTTAAGGAAAGCCTATGTTATTTCTTAAATTTGTGGTTCTCCACAAAAGTGCATTTCTTATTAATTGTTATCTTTTCATTCACACCTTTTAGGTTTATGGAAAACATTGCACTCAGAATCTTGCTATGGGCAAAAAAGAACAACAACAACAAAAATGTTGAGTTAAGAAATATTTTTGGCCATTTACTGTTTTTATAATCTCATCAAAATGCAAAAAATGGTTATTGCTGGTCCAGTTACACTAACACAGATGGTTAATATTAGTGTAAATAAGCCTCCAGAAGACAAAGGTTAAAACTCTAACACCAAAACCGATACAAAAAAAAAAAAAAAAAAAAAATCCCCTCTTAACATTTACTCATTTCCTATATCTATTTCTATACTCATTTCTGTATTTATATCTTTTACGATTTTCTAATTAGATAACGGTTCAGGGTTTCCTACCATCTACGTCTTAGGTTATTCTACCATATCCTTCACAGGTATGATGAACAGACTAAACAGATATTCGCTGTAATTCATTAATATGATCATCTGAATATTAGAAATATTTTAAAACATTACAAATATCTTAATGACTATTCCAGCTATCTCAAAACCTAATGGACACAACTGCCATTAGCAACTGAAACCCAATGAAGCTACTATTCCTAATTCCTTTTTTTTTTTTTTTTTTTTTCCTGTGGTTATATGTTGAATGCTGATAAGAAACTACTTTCTGCATTCACCATGAAGAAGCCAACAGCGCTGCAGCATACAAGTATTAGCAGTAACATATTCTTTCTGCCTAGTAACAAGAGTGTCTCTCATTTATTCCTACATGGTTGGTAATGGTAGTTCACATAAATGGGAATTTTAAATCTATTTTAAATGTCATCTGAAGGAAGTCTTTGAAGGGTGTAGCTATCCATTACTCTGCTACATACATCATCAACAACAAAAAAAAAAAAACAACCCTCACATATCTGATGTGAGGCTCATTTTTAATTAGTGCTTCACGAAAGCAATCAGAATGCTTACTGGGGGAAAATGTACAAAAGCTGAGTTTTAATGTTTTATTTTTTAAGTATTTTTTCTTTGTAGTATGATTAAGAAAAACATATGTTGCACTGTAAGACACTCCAGAAAGGAAAGAATGGAATGAGAAAAAGAAATATAAATCTTTTTAATATATGTATTTCTAGGTGTCACTTAGTTTAAAAATCCCTTTCCAAATGTTCCAGCCTCGCTAATACTTTCAACAATGACCACTAAATTTGAAAATGACAGTCAATACGCAGCAAAAAACAATGATGCAAATTTAATTAGCGAAATCGCTCAGCCTACAAATAAAAGGAGCAGAAAAAAAAATAAACAACAACTCTTCAACCCCTTTTCGCAGGGATATTTCTTATAATCCTTGAATATCTGTGAATTAGGCTTTAGAGAATGACAACTAACACTATGTAACAGATGTCTTTTAAACATAGATCACGAGCAGCTAAGAATATTTTCTGTAGGGTTTATTTGGCTGGGGGAGAGGACTACAAAATTGACCTATTCTATCTCCATGTGGCACAAAAACCTCTTAGAAACTGATTAATCAAACTACATGGCAAAATTATATACTATCACTCAGAAATATTCTGGGGGGGGGGGCCCCCGAATGTATCTCTGTGCATATTTCATTTAATTCTTTGTGAAACCGCAGAGTTAAACTGTAAGCCTTACAAATTATAAACTTTTGGCTTGATTTTCTAATCTACTGCACATAAGAACACTTCAAAGTATGTAAACACTTCAGGCCACTTGGCAGAAATATAGGATCATTGTCAGGTCATGCAGGGATGTGGCAAGGAAGGCTAAGGTACATTTGGAATTAAATCTGGCAAGGGATGACAAGGACAACAAGAAGAGCTTCTTCAAATGCATCAGTAGAAAGAGGAAGACTAGGGAACATGTGGGCCTGGGTTGGGTATCCTTGTGACAAAGGATACATAGAAGGCAAACTTACTGAATGCCTTCTTTGCTTCAGTCTTTACTGTGAAGACCATCCCTTAGGAATCCCAGATTCTGGAGACAAGAGGGAAAGCCTGGAGAAAGAGGAAGACATTCCCTTGATTGAGGACGATCACATTAGAGATACTTTAGGCAAACCTGATACCCACAAATCTATAGGTGTGTTTGGGATGCACCCACGGCTGCTGAGGGAGCTGGTAGAAGTTATTGCTAGGCTCCATCATCTTTGATTATGATTTTCCTCTTAATTATGAATCTATTCAATAATTGTTCTTTGATGTTGTCAATCCTCTTTAATGTAGATTTTTTTTTTTTTAAGTTTATTTTTTTAAACTTAACTATTTGGTATTGATTGATCAATATTGATTAATCATTTACTTCTTTGAGAACATTAATAGATTTGTATGGCATGACTTCGCTTCACAAAAGTGATATTGATCTTCTCACTATATCACATTTATTCATGCATTTACTGATACCATTCTTTATTAAAACATCTACTATGTTGCCTTGTAGCAAAATGAGATTTATTTGTCTTCACTTTAGGATCTTTGCTAGAGGCCTTTCTAAAATCTGGTGTCAGTTTATATTGTCAGCTTGCATTCCTTTGGCACTATAGGCAGTTAAATTATAAAGCACAGTTAATACCTGAGCAATTTCATAACTGAATTTCTCGACTATCCCTGGATGAATATCATATGCCCCTAAAGCTTTGTTGTTGTTTGTCTTAGTAATTTGTCCTAAAACCTCTTCAACTTGAGACTATTCCACAACTCATCCACTTTAAAAAATGAAGGGAAAAAAAAAAAAAAAAATCTCAGTCTGGAATTTTCCCTGGCTAATGAAAGTGACATTGCCAGAAATAAAATTACTGTATCCTTTATGTTTCTTGCATATTCCTGTTAGACTTGGAAACTCTTTCAGGCCTCCTTGCACTCCTGCTTTGGCATGTTCACCCTTCAGAAAACTGATCTGTGTTGGCCAATTTACATGCTTAGTGTTCTGGAGTTTATTATATGTTATTTTTATTTATAAACAACAGGGTATGTGGAAAGAAAATATCTGATCCCTTAAGGGTGTCAAGAACCTTTTTCAACCAATGCAAGAAATCAGTCTAGATTAATTGTTCTACTTCCCAACCTTAACCATTTTTTGATTCTGTGAATATAGGTGTCTTTAGTAAAGCTTTCTTGTTTAAATTCCTATTTTAAAAATGGAGATCTAGTAAAAAGTATTTTATGTCTCAGATTTACCATAGACTGCCATAGCCTCTAGGTTGCCTCCTAGACAGACTGTTGGAATCCAAGTGGGACAATGCAACCAAATTCAAAAGGCATTAGGTGTTATTTATTATTGTTTAAGCAGTTGAGTCTCACTTTCATGTCTTGATCCTTGGTCTGTACTGTCTCTAAAAGGACAATAAAACACACACATTTAGTCAACCATATGTGTGTCTTGATCTCAGATTGAATCCTGTTCGTGTTTTAAAATCACTTTTGTGATTGAGGAAACATGGAGCAGTGTTTGCCAGGACAGTGTTTTAACTACCGCAGTAGAATATATTCAGAAGACTTTTAAAATTATTTGTGCTAATGTATTTCACAAGCACTAGTGCATTAGCACAAAGTCCATGAGACACATCTCTCCATTTTTTCAATGATTTCTGTACATGGGATATGAACACAGAGGTATTATATAGAAGGTACAATACAGTCTGTCAAATTGTCAGACTAGAATATACATGCTATGATACCATACACATGATTTCACAGGGTAACCTTCTACAAAGGTAGGATTCCAATCCTTTGGTTTCAGAAAAAAATAATAGAATTTGAACCTGCTTCCAAGACCAGAAAAATTATCCAGTCAATTAAATTGTTAGACTAAAGGGTTAATTTTAGAAACTAAGATTTTGAGACTAAGACAAAAACAAAAGAAAACAAAACAGTTAAAACCACGCAGGAGATACAGCCTGAGCTTTTTAATATTTCAAAGACTATAGAAATGCATTTTTCAGTGAATAACCCATTTATCCAAAAAAATGACTCATCCCTATTCAGATTCAGCTGTGTGTTAGTAGCTTTTTCACACTAAGATGAACTTATCACACTGTGTGTGGTATACAGCATGTGGTCAAGAACTGCTTTAGTCCATTCATCGGAAGGTAACATTTCCTTCTCATCATCATGTGTCATCCCATCCCAGAGCTCATCTTTTTTTAGGTAACTTGTCTTTCTTGGGTAACATACCTGGATTTGTTATGAAACACTTATGCCACTCAGGGGTTCCCCTAGGTATCAGGATGTCAAAACTGTACAAAGTGTAGGCTTTTCCCAAGCCAAGGACCATCACAGTGATTTTTTAGCCTGTGGATTAGTGTTTTGTTTGTTTGTTTGTTTTTTAATGATACATTGAATATATTTGCCAGTAACTTCTCTATTTTACACTTAATTTCCTTCACAACTCTCAGATGAATATTATCTGGTTTTAGTGATTTACTACACTTAATTTTTTAAAGTTACTCTATAACTTCCTCCTTGGAGACTATCATTTTGTTAAGGCCATAGTATAATTTCCCATGAAAAGTGCTCTTGGAAGAGTAATTTCCCTATAGCCCTTGATAGTGAAGACAGATGCAAAAAAATTAATTTAGCTCCGCTTCTATTTTATCCTAATTGCTCCCCTCATTCCTTAGTCCAATATATCTAATTTCACGTTTGCAATCTTCTGCCACTTTTAATGTATTGCATGAAGTTTTTTTAAAAATTTATATTGATATACCTACTGTGCATTGTAATGACTGCTATGGAAAAAGTACAGAGTAATCCCAATGTTTATTGGCAGAATAATTGTGTCTTCTCTATGACTTTGCATTTTGCATAGTCCCTTACATCCTTCTAAGGAGGGTAAAACACTGCATAATAATAATGGTAGCATTTTATAACCTCTACTGTGGAGCAAAGCAGAAGAAACAGATGCCTCTTGTTGATGAACAAAAACCACATGAATAAATATAAGTAAGCTTGAGTACTAAGGATCCTTGACTAAATGGGTGAAAGGATTTTCACCCATTCAGGATTTCTTTTTCATAAAGCCTTGCTAGGTCACTGCTAAGGGCAGTTTCTTCAAAGTGTATTCAGTGGAGAGATAGTAAAACCTTCTTAATGCTTTCATATTGACTTTTTGTAACTTGACTCTTAAGAGTACTACTGCAAGGTGAGAGGAGCAGTGGAGGCTGATGAATGAGGAATGATGAAGTAATTAATATTCAATCCCCTCATTCTACAGTCCATACTTCTGTCCCTGGTTTGTTGTTTCACCATGAAACAGGCAGCCAGAAGAAATCTGTTGCTTCACTTGCAATGACGCCTGATAGACAAGACTGCTGATAGAGATTATAACCCAGTAAATATGATTTTTCCCTTATCAGAGGGAGACTCCTTCTGTCTGGATCCCAGCTTGGCATTAGCCTGAGCTGGGTTTTGCTGATTCAACCCCTGCACTCAGGTCCAGTGGCTGCTGCTTCCCTGCTTGAGCTTCAGCTCCTGCAATGGTTTCATTAGGGAGTGGATGACACCGCCACCAGTCACTGCTTGGGGGCCACTGACAGGCTGCAGCCAGCAGCCCTGTAGGAAAAATAGTCTGTGACATGGAATGTATGAACATAGTGAGATCCTAGACTGGCAGAGACCTCACTGTGAATACCTCGCACCCTTCACATAAGTGTCAGGACACAGGAGCTGTTTTTACTCCTTCACACAACTTGCATTTGTTGAGGAAAGTGCAAACTTCCAAGCTTGGCTCCCAGAGGTACATTGGAGGGGTGAGAATAACCCATAGACAAGGGAGGGTGTTTTTTTGTGCAACACTCACTCCCACATTGTTACTGAGGCTTTTTTGGGTAAGAAAATTAGGACTATTTAACTGTGGCAATGTGAACAGGCCTAATGACCCAATACAGTCAGCTTCTAACTGTGTCACTGGTGTATCCCTTCTGCCCATGACCAGATTCTGAGTGTAACAACCCCACCTACTCAAGTCTGTTCTGTTGTCTCTTTGCTTAGGTGAAAGGTCTGGGCAAGTTGCAGGACAGGAAGGACATCCTGAAGCTGCATCTACACCACAAACTGAGAAGCTGAGATTAGTTCTGGGAGTATAACTCTGTGAACTGCATGGTTTCAATGGCTGATAAAAATGCCATTGTTTCTTATGCGATGGTTGTTTTATGTGGAGAAACTGTGTACATTCTGAGAGAATCTGTTTTTAATTTGGAAGCAATAGGTCTAAGAAATTAATATCTACCTGCTTCACAGTTCTGTTGTTATTCATCTTCTTCCTCAGAAATTTTTATTAATTACACTATATAAAAGTTAGGAAGGCATAGGTTCATGATGCTGTGAAAAATTAATTTCATAAAATGCTATGAAATCCAGTTGAAAGTGTGAAGTTAATTGAAGTCTGTTGCCAGGTTCAAGTTGTGAAGAAACCAGGAATTTTGAAATAGAGAAAAAATGCACAAAGATTGATTATCATAGCAATAACTGTAACTTTTAAGTTACATATATGTGTTAGTGTTCTGGGTCTGGCTGGGTTGGAGTTAACTTTCCCTGCAGCAGCACATAGAGTGCTGTGTTCTGCACTTGTAGCTAGAACAGCACTGGTATCACACCATTGTTGTGTCTATTGCTGCACAATACTGGCAGCACATCAGGATTTCCTCCAAGACCCCAAGAGCCAGCAGGCTGGGGCTGGGCAAGAGGTGGAGAGGGGACATCACCAGAGCAGCTGACCTAAACCAAACAAAGGTCGTCAAACTTGAGGCTGGGAATGATAAGGTTGAGTCGCTATGGGTTAGGATCAGTGGTAAGGCCAACAAGGCAAGCATACTGATGGGGGCCTGTTATAGACCGCCAAACCAGGATGAAGAGACGGATGAGGAGTTCTACAGGCAGCTGGCAGAAGCTGCAAAATCATCAGTGCTTGTTCTTGTGGGGGACTTTAACTTCCCAGACATATCCTGGAAGCACAACAAAGCCCAGAGAAAGCAGTCTAGGAGGTTTCTGAAGAGTGTGGAAGATAGCTTCCTGACGCAGCTGGTTGGTGAGCCTACCAGGGGAAGTGCCCCACTAGACCTTCTGTTCACTAGCAGAGAAGGACTGGTGGGAGATGTGGTGGTCGGGGGCTGTCTTGGGCAGAGTGACGACGAAATGGTAGAGTTCTAGATACTTGGCAAAGTAAGGAAGGGGACCAGTAAAACTGCTGTCTTGGACTTCTGGAGGGCTGACTTTGAGCTGTTCAGGACGCTGGTTGGCAGAGTCCCCTGGGAGGCGGTTCTGAAGGGCAGAGGAGCCCAGGAAGGCTGGGCGCTCTTCAAGAAAGAAATTTTAATGGCTCAGGAGCGGTCAGACCCCACGTGCGGTCAGACCCCCATGGAAGAAGACCGGCCTGGCTGAACAGAGAGTTATGGCTCGAGCTTAGGAGAATAAAGAGGATTTATTATCTTTGGAAAAGAGGGCGGGCCACTCAGAGGATGTTGTGAGGCAGTGCAGGGATAAAATTAGAAAGGCCAAAGCTCATCTGGAGCTCAATCTGGCTACTGCTGTTAAAGACAACAAAAAATGTTTTTATAAATATATCAGTACAAAAAGGAGAACTAAGGAGAATCTTCACCCTTTGCTGGATGTGGGGGGAAACGTAGTTACCAGAGATAAGGAAAAAGCTGAGGTGCTTAAAGCCTTCTTTGCCTCAGTCTATAGCAGCAAAACCAGTTGTTTTCTGGACGCCCAGTACCCTGATCTGGTGGAAGGGGATGAGGAGCAGAATGTGGCCCCCACAACCCATGAGGAAATGGTTGGTGACCTGCTACAGCATTTGGATGTAAGCAAGTCAATGGAACCAGATGGGATCCACCTGAGGGTATTGAGAGAACTAGCAGAAGAACTGGCCAAGCCACTTTCCATCATTTATCGGCAGTCCTGGCTAGCAGGGGAGGTCCCACTCGACTGGCGGCTAGAAAACGTGACACCCATCTACAAGAAGGGCCATAAGTAGACCCAGGGAACCATAGGCCTGTTAGTTTGACCTCAGTGCCAGGGAAGCTCATGGAGCAGATTATCTTGAGAGTCATCACGCAGCACTTGCAGGGCAACCAGGCAATCAGGCCCAGTCAGCATGGGTTTATGAAGGGCAGGTCCTGCTTGACGAACCTCATCTCCTTCTATGACAAAGTGACACGCTGGGTGGATGAGGGAAAGGCTGTGGATGTGGTCTACCTTGACTTCAGCAAGGCTTTTGACACCATTCCCCACAGCATTCTCCTCATGAAACTGGCTGCTCTTGGCTTGGACTGGCATATGCTTCGTTGGGTTAAGAGCTGGCTGGATGGCCAGGCCTAGAGAGTTGTGGTGAATGGAGTCAAATCCAGTTGGAGGCCGGTCACTAGTGGAGTCCCCCAGGGCTCGGTACTGGGGCCAGTCCTCTTTAACATCTTTATTGATGATCTGGATGAGGGGATCGAGTGCACCCTCAGTAACTTTGCAGACGACACCAAGTCAGGTGCGTGTGCCGACCTGCTTGAGGGTAGGAAGGCTCTGCAGGAGGATCTGGATAGGTTGGACCGATGGGTGGAGGTCAACTGTATGAAGTTCAACAAGGCCAGGTGTCGGGTCCTGCACCTGGGCCACAGCAGCCCCAAGCAGCGCTACAGTCTGGGAGATGAGTGCTTAGAAAGCTGCCTGTCAGAGAAGGACCTGGGAGTATTGGTTGATAGTCAGCTGAATATGAGCCAGCAGTGTGCTCAGGCGGCCAAGAAGGCCAACAGCATCCTGGCTTCTATAAGAAACAGCATGGCCAGTAGGTCCAGGGAAGTGATTGTCCCCCTGTACTCAGCTCTGGTGAGGCCGCACCTCAAGTACTGTGTTCAGTTTTGGGCCCCTCGCTACAAGAAGGACATGGAGGTGCTTGAGCGAGTCCAGAGAAGGGCTACGAAGCTGGAGCAGGGTCTGGAGAACAAGTCTTATGAGGAGCGGCTGAGGGAGCTGGGACTATTTAGCCTGGAGAAGAGGACTCTCAGGGGCGACCTTATCGCACTCTACAGGTACATTAAAGCTGGCTGTAGCAAGGTGGCGGCTGGTCTATTCTCCCACGTGCCTGGTGACAGGATGAGGGGGAATGAGCTAAATTGCGCCAGGGGAGGTTTAGGTTGGATATTAGGAAGAACTTCTTTACTGAAAGTGTTGTTTGTCACTGGAAGGGGCTGCCCAGGGAAGAGGTTGAGTCACCATCCTTGGAGGTCTTTAAAAGACGTTTAGATGTAGAGCTTAGGGATATGGTTTAGTGGAGAACTTGTTAGCATTAGGTCAGAGGTTGGACTCGGTGATCTTGGAGGTGTCTTCCAACCTAGACTATTCTGTGATTCTGTGAAAGGTATATTCCATACCGTGTGGTGTCACACTCATCAATAAAATGTGGGAAAGGAGAAGGAGAGGGGGGGCTCTCATGGTGGCAGTGTCTGTCCTCCCAAACAACCGCTACGTGTATTGAGGCCCTGCTTCCCAGGACATGGCCAAACAATGCTCATTGATGGGAAGTAGAGAGTAACTGCCTTTCTCTCTGTGTGTTTCTGTGAGGCCTTTGCTTTTTTTTTTTTTCTTTTTTTTTTTCTTTTTTTCTTTTTCCTATTCTTTTCCCTTTAATTAAATCATCCTTATCTAAAACCCTGAGTCCTTTGTGTCATATATTCTCCCCCTTCCCCTTTGAGGAGGGAGAGTGAGAGAGTGGCTTTGGAGGAGCTTGGCTGCCCACCTGAGTAAAAGCACCACAGTTAGAAAGAAAATGATCTAGACAAATGCTTTATGCATGCTTCAAAATACAGCTGGACAAGGCCCTCAGCAGTCTGATTTTAGTTGATCCTGCACTAAACATGAGTTTGGACGAGATAACCTGTAATGGTCTCTTTATCATTTTGTTGTTTTACCCCATGACTTACATATTTATTTATCTTGACATTGTAAACCTTGTTTAGAGATAACAGGCAGATAGGGCACTATTGTCTCAAAAAGTGAGGAATCTTCTGCTGAAAACAAATATTGCTGCTGGTTTTCTTGATAACCTTCTGAAAAATGATAGGTTTTGTTGCTCTGCCTCAAAGGGGAGGCTATTTCAGTACAAGGTTTCCCTTCTGTAGAAGTATTCAAATCATTAAAGAACAAAAAAAAAAAAAAAAAAAAAAAAAGTCTTTCCTAAATCACCTGTTGAAATACATCCCTTTTTAGATCAAGGTCCTTCAAAATCACAAAATCAAAGAATCACAGAATATTAGAGATTGGAAGGGACCTTGAAAGATGATCTAGTCCAATCCTCCTGCCGGAGCAGAAACACCTAGATCACGTCACACGGAACACGTCCAGGCAGGTTTTGAAAGTCTCCAGAAAAGGAGATTCCACAACCCCCCTGGGCAGCCTGTTCCAGTGCTCTGTCACCCTCACTGTGAAAATGTTTTGTCTCATATTTTAGTGGAACTTCCTGTGTTCCAGATTGCACCCATTGCCCCTTGTCCTATCACTGGTTGTCACTGAGAAGAGCCTGGTTCCATCCTCCTGACACTCACCCTTTGCATATTTATAAACATTAATAAGGTCACCCCTCACTTTCCTCTTCTCCAAGCTAAAGAGACCCAGCTCCCTCAGCCTTTCCTCATAAGGGTGATGTTCCACTCCCTTAATCATCCTTGTGTCTCTGTGCTGGACCTACTTAACAGTAAAATAGACCTGATGATCTGAACACTTTTCTGTAAATGGTGGTTCTGCAGTCATTATTGTCAAACTAAATTACTCACTAGAAATCCCTCCCTTGTTACATACTTGGTTTGAACAGACTTGACAATATTTCTGGAATAATTACTATACTAGAAAGAGAAATACAGTTCTATTGATAATAGAAAACATATAAAACTGAATCTATACTTTCTGAAAAGGTAATAAGAAGTTTGGATTGTAAATCAGTGCACTGAAGTTTTGATTGCCATTAATAGGTTGATAAGTGGAATTGAAAAAGTATTTTTTTGCAGTCTACATGGTGAATGTCAAACACAATCTATTGTGTGCAATAGTTTTCTTAATCTTTTCTTTAATGGTGAATGTTAATCATTTATATAGTGTTGTATATATACTTTGTCATATGTAGTAGACAAGTTGGTACCAAAGACATAACAGGGCCTTCCTCTCATTGACAAAATCTCCAAAGCCCTGTATCATGTCAAATGGTGGAACACAGAACAGAAAAGTCAAAAGGCCTTAAAAACTGTGTGCATACCTGTTAAGTTAACATACATATGGCTACTAAAATTAAAAATTAATCCAAAAAATGTGATAAAGAGAAATACATGTTTTAATAGCACAGAACTACATTAAAATGGATATTCCAGGTTACAAGAAAAGTAGCAATGAGTGTTTTTCATGTTTCTTCTGCACAGGAGGTAAATGTAACATATCAGAGAACACATAACTTAGATAAAGAGAAAAAATATTGGAGGAGGATGGAAAGTCTAAAACCTACTTCTCACAAATTTAAATTATTTCTTATTTTTTTAAATATAATTATCACATGAACAGAACATAGAAATTATAACATAGGCAACTGTAGTGGGTTTACGTGGCAAGGTTTTGGTAGCAGGGGGCCATAGGGGTGGTTTCTGTGAGAAGAATCCAGAAGCTGCCCCATGTTAGATAAGGGCCCTGCTGCTGGCCAGAGCCAAGACAATAAACAATGTTGTTTGTGCCTCTGTGAGAGCAGATTTAAGAAAGGGAAAAAAGAAACAAACAAAAAACAAAACAAAACAAACAAAACAAACAAAACAACAACAACAACAACAAAAGCACTGCCACACCACAGCAGCTGGGGGAGTGAGAGGAGTGAGGAACAGCCTTGCAGGTGCCAAGGTCAGCAAAGAACGAGGGGGAGAGGTGCTCCAGGCGCTGGAGCAGAAGTCCCCTGCGGCCTGTGGTGAGGACCATGGTGAAGCAGGCTGTCCCCCTGCAGCCCATGGAGTCCCATGGTGGAGCAGGGTTCCATGCTGCAGCCCGTGGAGGAGATGACGATGGAGCAGGTGGACCTGCACTGAGGGAGGCTGCAGCCTGTGGAAGACCCCTGCTAGAGCATATTCCGGGCAGGATTGCAGCCCGTGGAGAGGAGACCACGCAGGAGCAGGTGAACTGTCAGGAGCTGCTGCCCATGGGCGATCCAGGTTGGAGCAGTTTGCTCCTGAGAGATGGACCCCACGGTATGGAGACATATCTGGAGCAGTTCTTGAAGAGCTGCTGCCTGTGGGAAGCCCATGCCAGATCAGTTCAGCAAGGACAGCATCCCATGGGAGGGACCCCATGGCACAGGGGAAGAGATTGACCGAGAAGGAGTGATGGAGATGAAGTGCTATAGACTGACCACAACCCCCATTCCCCCGTTCCCCTGCACTGCTTGTGGGGAGGAGGTGGAAGAGGGCAGATGGGGGGAAGGCATTTTTGGTTTCTTTCCTTTGTTCCTCATTTCTCTAATTTGTTAGTAATAGGCAATAAATCTTACTATCTATCTTAGTAATCTCCCTATGCTGATTCTGTTTTGCCCATCACAATAATTGTTGAGTGATCTCCCCATCTTTATCTCAACCCTTGAGCCCTTTGTCTCATATTTTCTCCCCCTTCTCAAAGAGGAAGGGGGAGTGAGAGACCAGCCATGGTGAAACTCGGCTGCCTACCCAAGTAAAACCACCACAACAACAAAATATAATAGCTGTAAAATCTACATTGGAAAACAATCTTTGAAAATATCTATTATATGTGTCAAATCTCAGTAGCATTGATGATGTATGTTGCATATATGCTCCAAAATCAATGTTTGGTCAAGATTTCCAAAGAAAGGGGGACCTCACAGGAAGTATCCTACAAAGAGAGCCATGTGATGTAAGATTTAGCAACTCCACTATTCTCAGCTATATGGGCACACAGGAAACTTCCCTTTGGCAACAAAAGAAGAAAAAAAGAAAAAGTGTAATCTAAAAAAAAAAGTAACATAAAAAAGTGATTTTTGCGTCACTGGAGTCAGTACAGTAGCAGTCCTAGTTAGCGTTCATTGTCTTAATAGCACTGACTTAAAGAAAACCAGGAAAATTGGCTGAGAAGTCCTAGGGTATAATGGAAAATAAATAAATAAATAAATAAAAGTTCTCCAGTAAAGACTCAGTGACATTGCCTGTTGTGGTTTAGCCCCAGCAGGCAACTAAGTACCACACAGCTGCTTGCTCACTCTCTCCAGGTGGAATGGGGAAGAGAACTGGAATCACAGAATCACACAGAATCACAGAATTTCTAGGTTGGAAGAGACCTCATGATCATCGAGTTCAACCTCTGACCTAACACTAACAGTCCCCACTAAACCATATCCCTAA
>CM021699.1:89135517-89191014 GCA_011074415.1 Stictonetta naevosa | reverse complement strand
CTCAGTACCCTTGGGTGGATCCCATCCGGCCCCATCGACTTGTGCACATCCAAGTGTGCACATTTATTTATTTATTTATTTTTATTCAAAGAAGATTGTACTATTACACTTTTTAAGAGTCTAATCATTTTTTTTTAAGAGTCTAATCATTTTTTTAAAGATTTCAAATGGTGGAAACCGAATATGTTGGAAAGACATACTTCCTGTTAAAAAACAGGCAAGATGTCATCAAGAAAAAAAGATATACTGTCATAGAATTCCATGGGAAATAAATGAGAATAGCGCTAGCCCCGTTATATTTGTACAAATTTCATAAAGGACAGTTCAGTAGTGTCTGGAATACAAAAATAATTTTTAAGATCCAAAATCTTTACTCATAGAAAGTAAAATCACAATAGGAATATAACTCCTTGATATCTTAATAGTTTATTTATAATTTTGGTCAAATAAAGATAGATGTTAAGGAAGGATTTTTTTTTTATTTTTTTTTCTCTGATATTTCATACAATGAGGGAGGCAAAGAAAGTTGTGTTTGTCTTAAGGATCAACATTAAGTTGTCCCATTGAAAAATGTTAATTTGAAGCAATTCACAGTGAAGGTTATGTTCCCTAATCTGTAACACACACATAGAAGTACTGAGACATGTTCTCTTGCCATAATGCAACTATTTTAAGCTAATAAAATAAAAGTTCAGCTTTTAAAGTCAGTTTATAATTTGCTTGATTTATTTATAGGCCAATTCCATCTCCAGTCATGGTCTGACACTTTAAAGTTTGCTCCTAAAAACATTTTCTCCCTCATAAAAATATGTTTCCTTAAAGCATGAAGTCAAGACAAAGACTATCCTATTGATAAAATCTTCATATTAATATATACATGTATATAATATCAAATTACAGAATGAATCATTTAAGAACAAACATCTTTTTTTAGACTGAAAAGAGCTTAGTATGTGACTTCCCTTGTTCACTGTTATCAGAGAACGTTTCTTAGAGTGTTCAGCATTTGACAGCTTTGCGAATTAAGACTGTGAGGAACATAGGAACACCTCTGGCATCCAGACAAAATTTAGCGCTCTGTATCTCAAAACTCATTCTTAGCCTGAGAGATTCTGAAGTTTTGTGCCTAAATGGAATGTTGGGTTCCCTTTCTGCTACCTTCAGTAGGCACATTGTGCAATAAATTGAGCAGGGAAGGCAGGAAAAAAAAAAAAAAAAAAAAAAAAAAAAAGATTAGGGAGCATGCTGGTTAAACTTAGGCAAAAGAAGGAACTGCACAGGTAGTGGAAATGTGTGTGTGCCATGGAAATAATACAGAAACGCTGTCTGGACGTGCAAGGATGGGATCGGGAAAGCCAAGGAACCGACAGAGATAAGCTTAGCAAGGGATTCAAAAAATAACAAGAAGGGATTCTACAGGTACATTGGTCATAAAAGAAAGGCCAAGGAGAGTGTACCCCCTCTGAAAAATGTAGATGGAGGACTGCTAACAACAGACATGGAGAAGGCTGAAATACTTAACAATTTATTTGCCTCAGTCTTCACTGGCAGTCAGGCTTCCCACATCACTTGAGTCCTCAAACCTCTACGTGGGGGCTGGGAGAGCAGAGTCCCTCCCACTGTAAGTAAAGAGCAGGTTCAGGACCTCCTGATGGAACTGAACAGGTGCAAGTCTATGGGGCCTGATGACATCTATCCCAGGCTCCTGAGAGAACTGGACAAACTAGTTGACCAGCCTCTCCCCATCATATTTGAAAAGTTCTGGCAGTCAGGTGAAGTCCCTGGTGACTGGAAAAAGGGAAACATCACTCCCATTTTTAAAAAGGGTAGAAAGGAAGAACCAGAGAACTACTGACTGGTGAGCTTCACCTCTGTGCCTGGGAAAATCATGGCACAGGTCCTTCTGGAAGCAATATTGAGGCACATGCAAGACCAGGAGGTAATCTGAGACAGCCGTCATGGCTGCACCAATGTATACTCCTCCTCCCAGTAGAGCCCATTCACTAAAAGAGAATTCTGTTATTTCTGTTTTGACTTTTCCCATGGTGTTAAATGTCTCTCAGAGTTCTTATTTCTCATTTTTGCTCTTCACAGACTAGTAACTAACAATATCTTCAACGCACAAAAAAAATCATAAACAGAAAAATGTCATGTTATGTGAAAATACAATACCGTAAATGTGCAGATAATACAACATCCTTCCACAATGCAGATGCACTCATTAAAGAGGTTAAGATCGGAGACAGTCTGGGCTGCAGTTGACTACACCATGGTTGAATTTGTAATCCCAAGGAATATGGGCCTGGCAAGGAGCAAAGTCAGGACCCTGAACTTTTGAAGAGTGAAATTCCAGCTGTTTAAAGACTTAGTGGATGAGATTCTCTGGGACACTGTTCCTTAAGGACAATGGAGCTGAACAGAGCTGGCAAGACTGTTCAGGAGACACTTTGAGCAAAAGAAGTCCTTATCCCCATGTGTATGAAAGCAAGCAAGGAAGGCAGGAAAACAGCATGGCTGAACAAGGACCTGCTGGTCAGACTGAGGTATAAGAAGGAGATGTACAGGCAGTGGAAGCAGGGACGCGTGGCCTGGGAAGAGTACAGGGGTGTTGTCCAGATGTGCAGGGATAGGATCAGGAAAGCCAAGGCACTGACAGAACTGAACTTGGCAAGGGATGCAGAAAATAACAAGAAGGGATTCTACAGGTACATTGGTCATAAAAGAAAAGCCAAGGAGAGTGTACCCCCTCTGAAAAATGTAGATGGAGGACTGCTAGCAACAGACATGGAGAAGACAGAGGTACTCAACAGGTTCTTTGGTTCGGTCTTCACTAGCAGTCAGGCTTCCCACATTTCTTGAGTCCTCAAACCTCTGGGTGGGGGCTGGGGGAGCTAAGTCCCTTCCACTGTAAGTAAAGAGCACGTTCAAGAACACCTGATGGAACTGAACAGATGCAAGTCTACAGGGCCTGATGACATGTATACCAGGGTTCTGAGGGAAATGGCTGATGTAGTTGCCAAGCTCTCTCTATCATATTTGAAAAGTCCTGGCAGTCAGGTGAAGTTCCTGGTGACTGGAAAAAGGTAAACATCACTCCCATTTTACAAAGGGTAGAAAGGAAGACCCAGAAAACTACTAGCTGGTGAGCCTCACCTCTGTGCCTGGGAAGATCATGGAACAGATTCTCCTGGAAGCAGTATTAAGTCACATGCAAGACCAGGAGGTGATCCGAGACAGCCATCATGGCTTCACCAAGGGCAAATCGTGTCTGACCAAACCGGTGGCCTTCTATGTTGGAGTGACTGCATTAGATGACAAGGGAAGAACACTGATGTCATCTATCTGGACTTTGGTAAGGCTTTTGACATGGTCCCACATGACATCTTGATTTCTAAATTGCAGAGATATCGATTTGAAGGGTAGACCTTTCAGTGGATATGGAATTAGCTTGATAGATGCACCCAGAGTGGTGGTCAATGGTTCTATGTCCAGGTGGAGGCTGGTGATGAGCAGTGTCCCTCAGGGGTCTGTCTTGGGATCAGTGTTTTTGAATATCTTCATCAATGACATAGATGATGGGATTGAGTGCACCTTCAGCAAGTTTGCTGATGACATCAAGTTGAATGATGCAGTTGATACAACAGAAGGAAGGGATGCCATCCAAAGGGACCTGGATAAGCCTGAGAAGTGGGTCCACATGAACCGAATGAGGTTTAACAAGCCCAAGTACAGGGTGCTGTATCTGGGTTGGAGCAATCCTAGACATGAGTACAGACTGGGAGAAAAACTCATTGAGAGCAGCCCTGCAGTGAGGGATTTGGGGGGTTCTGGTGGATAAGAAGCTCAACGTGAGCCAGCAATGTGTGCTTGCAGCTCAGAAGGCCAACTGAATCCTGGGCTGCATCAAGAGAGGTGTGGCCAGCAGGTCAAGGGAGGTGATTGTCCCCCTCTACTCTGCCCTTGTGAGGCCCTACTTGAAGTACTGCATCCAGGTCTGGGCAAGAAAGTTGTGGACCTGTTAGAACAGGTCCAGAGGAGGGCCACAAAGACGATCAGAAGGCTGGAGAACTTCCCCTATGAAGAAAGGCTGAGAGAGCTGGGGATGTTCATCCTGGAGAAGAGAAGGCTCTAGGAAGACCTCATTGTGGCCTTTCAATACTTGAAGGGTTCTCATAAAAAGGATGGAGAAGGACTCTTTGCTTGTGTAGATATTGATAGGACAAGGGGGGTTGGTTTTAAACTGAAAGAGGGGAGAGTTATATTGGATGTTAGGAAGAAATTATTTACTCAGAGGGTAGTGAGGCACTGGAACAGGTTGCCCGGGCCGGTTGTGAATGCCCCATCCCTGGCGGTGTTCAAGGCTGGGCTGGGTGTGGCCCTGGCAAACCTGATCTAGTGGGTGGCATCCCTGCCTATGGCAGGGGATTTGGAACTAGATGATCTTTAAGGCTCCTTCCAACCCAAGCCATTCTATGATTCTATGATTGTGTCTTTCTCTAACTTCTAAAAGGATGGCAGGGAGGAAGTTCCTGATCAGAAATCATGTCTAGAAGTGGGAGCTCTGCTTTAGATTTCTCTCTTTACTTGCTTTAAAATTGAGAATGTGAACAGGACATACTCTGCTCTTCAGAACTGGAACTGATCATGGCAGCACGCCTGTCAGGGTTCTGTAAGTGTTTGGGCAGTGCTCTCAGATGTGGATTTGATTTTTGGATGGTCCTGTGTGGATCCAGGAGTTGAATTTAATGATCATTGTTGGTCCTTTCCAACTCAGGATCTTCTATGATTCTGTGATTCTATACTGGTTACATTTGCATTAACAAGCAGTGCAGGACAATAGCACAAAATCAATAGAACAAAATGGGGCTGAAGACTCAATAGCCCTACTGTTTGTCAGTGCCATGTCCCACTGCAAGAGCCTGAAATGGGTCACTATGATGCCCTTGAAACCTAAGGTTGTAAAGCATTTTTTTTTGTGTGTCTTTCTTCTTGGCCTTGGTACATAACATTTATTTTTCTTAGTTCAGCAGCATTTCGCAATGATATAAAATTCACATCCTAAAAAAATCCTAATTAAGTTTGAGGCAAATTAATGTTCTAAATTCTGAAGAATATCTTCATCATCTGTTCATCTCTTTTTGCTTACAGTAGCAGCCCACATTTTTTTCTAAATATTTTCTTCTTAAATCCTTAAATCCTTTTAATCTACACAAAACATTTTGTTTAAAGTCGTTCCCCCTCCTCCCCCCCGCCCCCCCAATCCGCATCTTCCCCCAGTCTGGTGATTTATGATAATAGAATTCTAGTTTTTCCTACTGAATGCTTCTTTTTTACTTTGCTTTCATTTAGTCATTTATTTTTTATTTTTTTTTTTTGCACTGGACACAGAAAAATAATTTTGTCTTTTTTTTTTTTTTATTCTATTAAGAATTGTGTGAATAGTCTCAAGCTACTTTTTCATATTTGTGTATTCTCTTTCTCTATGCTTCTGCTGTTATGTGTGATATTTATAGGCAAACTGCAATATTCAACAGTATGTGTAGGAAATGGAAATACTACAGTGCTTTTCACGAGGATTAAAATGTTGCTACAAGCACCTATTTAAAACCCACTCAGTAATTTGCAGTGGTTTCTCCATATATGCTCAGGTTTCCTGCACAGAAAAGAATAGAAAATTAGAGTTTATGCTTAGGCACCCAACAATCCTATGTAATACTTGATCTGGTTAGAAATAATTAGTGTGTAAAATTAACCAGGACAAAATATTGTCCAGCTATGAATAACAAGGCAGTGAACAGAGAGAATAAGGTTATTGTTCACCTGCATGCCAACATTAACTAATGGAGAAGCTGAGACAAAACTAAGAAACCATAGTAATGGTGGGTTAGTTCACAATTTTCATAAAAGTTCTTGTCCTGGTTTTAGTTAGGACAGAGTTATTTTCCTCCTAGTAGATGTTTTGGATTAGGATGAGAAGAGTGCTGATAACATGTTGATGTTTTAATTGTTGCAGAGCAGTGCTTACACTAAGCCAAGGACTTTTCAGCTCCTCGCTCTGTCCTGCCAATGGGCAGGCTGAGGGTGCAGCAGGAGCTGGGAGGGGACAGACCAGGACAGCTGATCCAAACAGGCCAAAGGGGTATTCCATACCATCTGATGTCATGCTGAACAATATATAGGGGTGGCTAGCCGGGGTGGGGGAGCCGGCTGCTCGAGGATAGGCTGGGCATTGGTCAGCGGGTGGTGAGCAATTGCACTGTGCATCACTTGTTTCGTACTCATTCTTATTAGTAGTACTATTATTATTATTACTATTATTATTTTCCTGTCTTAATAAACTGTCTTTATCTCAACTCACAGGCTTCACTTTCTCATTTCTCTCCCCTATCCCAGAAAGTGAGGGGAGAGGGTGAGTGAATGACTGTGTGGTGTTTAGCTGCCAACCGGGTTAAACCACAACAGTTCTGTCATTTTATTATTCATTTCCATGGTCTAATGTTTCCTTTCCTTCTCAGTGAAGTGTTTCTTATACTAATTTGGTATTTACAGGGATGTTGATGACAAGTACCCATTACAAGTATTTTGGGGACTTTTCTGATGAAGGTTATTAAGTTTTAAAAAAATCTGAAGATATCAAATTTGCCCCTTGGAAGCATCAACCAGCAGTGTCGAACAGACATAATTATTTGTTTTGCAGAAAGGAACATTATGTTTCCTGCAGATAGGTAGGAGTATTATGTTCCAGACAATAATATTTTCTATGAAGATTTTGAGTATGTTCATCTTTCTCCTTATCAGACTTCTGATAATCCAGACAGACAGAATAAACTGTGACTCAAAGAAAATGGAACAAATTCATGTTACATGAGTTTACCTATATCTCATGAAGCCATAGGGGTGTATGAATGATGGTATCACCAATGAAAGAGGAAAACTTTGCCTGCTACAGAATTTGGTACTTGACAGGATAAGAAAGAAGCAGAAGCAAGTACTTACAGGAACAAATTGCAGTAAATTGCTGGAAATTCCTAAAACAATGGTTTTGACATGAATAGGACCATAAGCAAAGATAAAAGACCCTCTGAAAAACCTTCAGACAGATCTTTACTGAGAACAAAGGAAACACTTACATGAACTCTTAGAAATCTTGAAGAGAGATAGTACTCAAACCTGATGAGTTTAATCACAGAGGTGCAGCAAGTCTGTTCCCAAAGTGAAAACGGAGAACACATTTGACTTTTATAAAATTAACAGAAATGGAGCTCTGTTTCAGTAAGGATAGAAAAGTTCTATTGTGTTTGTCCCTATATTTTCCAAGGAATATTTAATTACTGACACTTTTTTTTTTTTTTTTGCATCTAAATGTTACATAATCTCTAGTAAAAACTATTACAAGTATTACCCAAACCCAGCTGCTGTCCACTACTAAAATCTTTAGCTGAAGTGATACTTTCATATAAAGGTAGTTGTTCCTTTCTGATCTATGCATCTAGTGCATTGGAGAACATATGCTTATGTGAATATAGCATGAAGAAAAAGATGACAACTCATAGCAAGTGAGAAATCATTTGAGTGAAGCTTTTACAAAGGACTCATTACTTAATCAGAACTCTCTTCATTGAAAGAGAGGTCAAAATCCACATCCCCACCTTCTTGGCAGTTTATTTGTAGAGCAGAGGCACTCTCCATTCCTTTTCCTAAAGTCTTTTTGTTGTACAGAAAAGGTTCAAAGCCCTTTGGTGTAAACAGAAAGTTTATCTAGTTGTGCAGCCTAGTGTTCAAGACATTCAAGACATTCACCTATATAGACAATTGCTTTTATGACTCCAAATTTTAATGTGACATTCACAACAATCCTTGCAGTTAATTCTGTTTACTACTGGGTTTTCTCTTCCTAACACCTTTTTTTTTTTTTTTTTAGATTTTTTTTTTTAGTGACAAAATTGGAAAAGACAAGAATGATATTTTTTTTTTTAATTAAAAAAGAAAATATTTTGAGCCCAAACAGTCAAAAAACAATTATTATTTTATTTTATTATTATTTTTTTAATCACAAAATATTTTTCTATAGTTTTAATAAGCAACTAGCAAGCAGAGTTAAATTTTAAGGTCCATAAAACTAAAGTCTTTTCCACTGCTTCTGCAAGCTTTCTAAATGCCAGTGCTAATCTCAATTTTCACATATTTTGAACCAGAGAATGTTACCAACTCTCTTTGTTGTGGGCATAGTTTCAAAAATGTCAGCTGATTGTTAAAGATGTAAGTTATGTATGTTACTTCTGTGCTGCTGCATTCGATGAGTCTATTTTCTAGGGTGGAATAGTGGAATAGCCATGCTTTCTCCACAACGAGTCCAGCACATTAAGAACCATAAAACTTGTACCTCCTGTAATACACTCCGTACTTTACTGACACATATTGTCTCATTGCAACATCACAGGCAAAGCAGTCCTGGGAGTAGCTTTGTAAGTATGAGTAAGCCTCTCACAGGGTTCCCTGTATAGATTTCTCTTACAGTCTGGTGTTTTTGTTTGTTTGTTTGTTTTTGTTTGTTTGTTACTGTGTTTTGTTTTGTTTTGTTTTGTTTTCACCAACAATTTATTTCCAATAAAAGGGCACGATGCTGCCTTCAACATGCACAGTTTTTAACAGCATAGTATCTTAAAAATGTTCTACTCCCCTTGATAGTAATCTCTTTCTAATTCTGATCATAATTATAGCAATAGAATATACAATAGGAATTTTATTATTGTCTTCAGAATACAAATGAGCCCCAGATGTAAGTATTTGTTCATGAAGTGGTAACACATGCCAATAGACATAATAAATTGAATTGTATAGATGAATGGTTTCACTTGCTGTGCATGAGATCAGTTAGCTTTTTAAATCCTAGTCTAACAAAATACAGAAACCCTTGGGAACGAATAAGATCATACTCTAAAGTAACAGCACAACAGCAAAATCAGAACACTGAGGTTTTTAGGGAATATTTTATGAGAAAAAAAAAATACAGCCTAAAACTATTGGTTATATTTTAGGGCAAAGCAATATTTCTATCCCAAACAATTATTGTCTTTCTTCTTCACACAGAATACCAATGCCACAACAGCTTCAAGACTGAAAACTATCAACCACAATTGATTTAATTGGGACACTAACAAAAAAGAGCATTACATTCAAATCAGTTCTACAACTGACTGTGTTATGAAAAAAAAAATAAAGGTCTAAGTTGATAAACATTTTAAGTCTTCCTTACCCAGGAGTTTTTAAACTTTCTAAATGACTATATCAAGTGCTATAGGAAAGTGCGTTACATATCAAACACAGACAATTATTGTTTGTTTGTTTCTCTGAGGGATAATGTTTTTTAATTTAAAATATTATGAAGAAACATAATCATAGAATATCCCAATGTGTAAGAGACCCACAAGGAAAGCGTACAAGTAGATTCAACTAGTACTCTGACTTCAGCATACATTATAGATAGGCACTAGGGCAATCTAATGAAGACTTGAACAATGTATTTCTTAAAAAACAAACAAACAAAAATGGAAAAAAATATGGATTCCAATGAAACTTGAAATTTTATTATAGGAATTGATAACATAAAAAAGCACATAATCAAAAAATGTCAACATTCTTACTGCAAGTCATTGTTTTTCCTCTGCAATTAATTATTTTATTTTAACAATTTTTGCAAGATTTTTGTTTGATTGTTTTCTTGTATTTAATTTGAGGGATAGGTATTAAACTACTATAGATACATTGGGTAGGTTGTGATGCACTAACCTATCAATCTGAAAGTTAAGTACAGACTTTAAGGTAACACATAATGAAGAAAGAGGGGCATTTCTCCATGGTATAAGCATCTAGTATAGTTAGAATTAAGTAAATTTATTTCCTTATTGACTACAGAAGGGGACTGGACAACTAGTTTACACTATCATCGTAAATTTAAGAAAATTAAAGATTTTTCATTGTAATTGTTTATAAAGCACAAGTGGACAGCTCACAGCATTTAGTGCTGAATAGAAAGGTAAGAGAATGTCTCTTATGTGAATGCTGGCCTTTTTTTCCCCCAAGTTTTCAAAATTTCTCTGTTGCCTGTCACCAGTAGAACAGTTTGACACCCCATCTGTAAATCTTTAATGTTGTACTGGCAAAGATTTTGTCTTTGAATTTTCTTGGAGTGATGCATCCCAACAAAGAGGAATTCAGGCAAAAACAGCAGGAAGCCTGCATGGATGAACAAGGAGCTCCTGGCCAAACTCAGGCAGAAAAAGGAAGCCCACAGAGGGTGGAAACAAGGACAGATAGCCTGGGAGAGATACAGAGAAATCATGTGAGCTGCCAGGGACTGAGTTTTGAAAGCTAAAGTACTATTAAAATTTTAAAATAAATAATAATTAATTGATATTTATTTGCTGATAAAAATTGGCCAGGCATATGAAGAGAAACAAGGAAGATTTCTATAGGTACGTCAGTGATAAAAGGAAGACTAGAGAAATTGTGAGTCCTCTCTGGAAGGAAACAGGAAACCTGGTTACCTGGGATATGAATTACTGTCTCAAACAGAAGTAAAAACACTAAAATGCTGAAGTGATAATATTTTAGTCAAGTATGATGGTATGTGAAGCACCGTCACTTTCAAAAGGACTCTGAAAACCGTTAGTATGAGAAATAATAATAAGGGAAAAAAAAAAAAAAAAAAAAAAAGGAAAATTGTTAGCTCATAAATTTCTCAGGGATTTTACAGCTCAATTGCTCAATTGACATTTACTGAAGCATATTTTGGTTTTAAGTTACATGACCTTTTACTTTATTTTCTTTTTGCATGCAATACCAACCTTTTTGATTTATCTAGTCACTAGTCACTAAATACCTAAAGCTAAAATCTCTGCTCACTAAGAAAATGAGCATAAATTTTGTCACTAAATAGGTATTTTTATACTAGATATTAAAATGGCAATTTGGTCCCATAAAGAATGTCCTGAAAAACTTTTAGACAGGTGTTATTAGGGATCTAATTACATCATGATTCATACATTTAATTTCCTAAGCTTTAATTACAAAATCTACTTGTCTGCTTTTTGTCTCACTACAATTTCACCTTGTTTTATAAATGTGAATAGGGCCAGCACTTCTCTGAAAGAAGCTGTGAACAAGCAAGTATTGCCTAGAATTTTCATATTTTCTAATATGCAAGTAATTCTAGATCCTAAAAAATCTTTTTTTTTGTTGTATACTATGTATTGGTTTTAATATAAACCAGTCATCAGAGTTCAATTTATAAACCTTTTGAATTCCTGAACTTCTGAAGAATCATTATTGCTTGTTTGTTTGTTTGCTTGTTTTCTTTTCTGTGATAGCACTCAGAATAGAAGGAAATAGAAGGAAGGAAAGCTGTTTTTTGTTTGTTTGTTTGTTTGTTTTGTTTTGTGTGTGTGTGTGTAAAGAAAACCCACAGAATAACATTGAATTTCAAAAGTATGGAAGTATCTGCTACTTTCTTAACTATGAGCAAACTATTTGTGAAATGTGTTCATTTGATTCGTGTCAGTAAGAAACAATGCTAGGGCCCCATGATGAAATGTAACTTTCTATCTAAGAAAAACAGAGTGATTAATGTACATAGTTCTTGTATCATGCAAAAGAAGAGTCCATCAATTCATGTAAATAGAGGGTTTGAAGGACGAACACTGAGACTCGAGTCTGGGAGATAAGAGGACCCTGAAGGGTTTTTTTTGGGAACTGCTGACTTCTGCTTGAGATGCTGCCCAAGCCTCTGACGTCTGGCAAAGAGATCCACCAAATAAGGAGAAAGGGAGAGTTGAAGGACGACGAAAAGACAAAACCTAGGAGGAAGACTACGAGCCTTCAGCCCAAGAGACCCCCAGAAAGACCACCAGAGACTGATACGCATGCACCCGGAGAGGGTTCAGATTCCAGAAACTAATTATAATAACCCTGCCTTTTCTAGGAATAGTGATAAATATGTATTAGTTTAGTAACATAAAAATCAGCCAGATGATGTAATAGGTGTGCGTCTCGGTGGAGCAGAGACTCCCGGAGCACCCAGCGCTGTTTGCTTGCCTCTATTTGCTTAATAAATCACAAACTTTGATTAAAATCCTATTTGGGACTTAATCATTTATCTCATATTCATATAGTATCATGTCAAAACAAACAAACAAACAAACAAAAAACCTACTACATATCAAAGAAAGTAAAGCAGAAGGAAATATATAGGGAAGGTTTACAGGTGGGAAGTGGACAGGGATTTTAATACCCCATTGATATGGAGTGTTATGAGGATAGATGTACCAACAGTTCCAAGAAGACTTAGCAATGTCCTCAGCTGAACTTTCTGCTTTTCTTCTTCCTTAATGTGTAAGATTTGGATGGCTCTCATATGTTAGTTTAGTCCTTCTGTTAGGTATGAGCTAGTCTTCCAAACTGAAAACATCATTTATATTACCTGCAAAACATGTATGGTTCAAGAGACACAAGTTGTTCAATAGTGGTGTAGACAAAGAGTGACAGAATCGTAGAATTGTAAGTTGGTTTGGGTTGGAAGGGATCCTACAGATATTCTGTTTCCAACCCCAATAATGCCTCAGATTATTTTGTTTCAATTTACAATGAAAATGATAAAATAAAAATAAAAATAAATAAAATAAAAATAAAATAAAGCCAGGCATTGTTCTGATGAGTAAAATCAGTGTTTGAGCTCAGGAAGATTAAATCAACTAGTCAACCTTTATGGGAAAGTAAACAACTTACATACCTCTTTCCACGTTAATCAGCAAAACGGTGCATATTTTTCTATGGTTTCTCTCTGACAACAGTTCACTATTCTCTTGCTGAAGATGATTGAAAAAATGAAAGACAATAACGAGAACCTTAATCTTTAAACTCTGTTACTATTTTTTGATCAAAGCACTTTGTTTTACCTTGTTATTGCTGCTATTTGATAGCCGATAGTAAATGTCTCTTCCCTTGTAAAATAAGGCATCTTAGATCTACAAAGTAGAGCAATGAAAAATACTTCTGTCTCTAATGAGGATTATTAAAATCCCTTCTGCTGTTACTTTTGACAAATAACATATTAAGTAACTAATTATATTAATCTTATCTGTACTTAGTGTATTTGTATTAAGTACTAATACAGGTATTAGTTCTGACCAAGTCTGGTACACAAACATGGCCTGCTTTTGCGTATCACAGAATCACAGAATTGTAGGGGTTGGAAGGGGCCTCGAAAGATCATTGGGTACACTCCCCCTGCCAAAGCAGGTTCCTTAGAGCAGGCTGCCCAGGTAGACGTCCAGACGGGCCTTGAATATCTCCAGAGAAGGAGACTCCGCAACCTCCCTGGGCAGCCTGTTCCAGTGCTCCATCACCCTCACTGTGAAGAAGTTATTTCGCATGTCGGTGCGGAACTTCCTGTGCTCCATCTTGTGGCCATTACCCCTTCTCCTGTCCCCACAAACCACTGAAAAGAGGTTAGCCAAATCCCTCTGTCTCCCACACCTCAGGTATTTATACACATTGATGAGAACCCCTCTCAGTCTTTCTTTCTTCAGGCTCAACAGACCCAGGTGTCTCAGCCTTTCTTCATAGGGAAGATGCTCCAGGCCCCATATCATCTTTGTGGCCCTCCGCTGGACCCTTTCCAGGAGATCCCTGTCTTTTTTTTTTTTGTACCGGGGAGGCCAGAACTAGACACAGTACTCCAGGTGAGGCCTGAACAGGGCAGAGTAGAGGGGGAGGATCACCTCCCTTGACCTGCTGGCCACGCTCTTTTTAATGCACGCCAGGATCCCTCTTGGCCATTAGGGCACACTGCTGGCTCATGGTCAACCTGTCATCCACCAGGACCCCCAGGTCCTTCTCCTCAAAGTTCCTCTCCAGCAGGTTGTCTCCCAGCCTGTACTGATATGTCCCAGGTGCAGGACTCTGCACTTGATCTTATTAAACCTCATTTGGTTTCTTCCTGCCCATCTCTCCAGCTGGTCCAGGTCTCGGTGAATGGCAGTACAGCCTTCTGGTGTGTCAGCCACTCCTCCCAGCTTTGTGTCATTGGCGTACTTGCTGAGGGCAGACACTATTCCCTCATCAAGGTCATTGATGAAGATATTGAACAAGACCAGACCCAACACTGATCCTGGGGGAACACCTCTAGTCACAGGTCTCCAGACAGACTCTGCACTGCTGATCACCACCCTCTGAGCTCGGCCAGTCAGTCAGTTCTCAACCCACCTTACTGTCCACTCCTCTATCCCACACTTTCTCAACTTTGCTAGCAGGATGTCATGGGAGACAGTATCAAAAGCCTTGCTAGAGTCAAGGTAGATGACATCCACTGCTCTCCCCCATCTACCCAGCTGGTGATGCCATCATAGAAGACAACGAGGTTGGTCAAGCACGACTTCCCCTTGGTGAATCCATGCTGACTACTCCTCATAACCTTCTTCTCTTCCAATTGCTTGGAGATGGCATCCAGAACAAACTGTTCCAACACTTTCCAGGGCCAGAGATGAGGCTGACTGGCCTGTAGTTTCCCAGATCCTCCTTCTTGCCCTTCTTGAAGACCAGAGTGACATTAACTGTCCTCCAGTCTTCAGGCACCTCTCCTGTTCTCCAGGACCTTTCAAAGATGATAGAGAGTGGTTCGGCGATCACCTCTGCCAGCTCCCTTAGCACATGCGGATGCATCCCATCGGGACCCATGGATTTGTGTGGATTGAGCCTACTCAGATGCTCCTGAACCACACTCTCATCAGCCAGGGGGGAAACCTTCATTTCCCAGACCCTTTGTCCTCCCGCCAGGGTCAAAGAGTCCCAGGGGGCAGTCCTTGAAGCAAAGACTGAAGCAAATAAAGCATTCAGTATCTCCACCTTCTCAGCGTCTCCCATTACCAGGACACCCCCCTCATTCAGCAAGGGACCCACTTTATCCCTAGTCTTCCTTTTACTGTTTACATACTTAAAAAAAAAAAAAAAAAACAAACCATTCTTATTATCCTTTATCTCTTTTACAAGCCTCATCTCTAGGTGGGCTTTAGCCTTCCTCGTCACGTCCCTGCAGGTCCTGACAACACTTTTATACTCCTCTCAAGAGGACAAGCCCTTTTTCCACATTTCATAGACCTTCCTCTTCCTTTTGATCTTATCAATGAGATCCTTGCTCATCCATGCATGTTTCCTGCCCCCCTTCCCCGTTTTCCTACTCTTAGGGATGCACTGATCCTGAGCCTGGAAGAAGTGCTATTTAAATGTGGCCCAGATCTCACAAGCACCCTTGCCTTCAAGCATCCTAGCCCATGAGATACTCCCAAGCATTCCCAGAAGAGGTTGAAGTTGGCTCTCCGAAAGTCCAGGGTAGCAATCCTGCTTTTAGCCTTACTTCTTCCACCAAGTTCCATCTTGAACTCCACCATCTCATGGTCGCTGCATCCCAAGCTGCCCTCAACCTTCACATCCCTAACAAGCCCATCCCTGTTGGTGAGGACAAGGTCCAGCAGCACCCCCCGCCTCATTGGCTCCTCTACCACCTGCATCAAAAAATTATCTTCAATGCATTGTAGGAACCGTTCAGACTGCACGTGCCTGGCCGAGTTGCTTACCCAGCAGATGTCTGGGTAATTGAAGTCCCCCATGAGGACCAGAGCCCGTGATCATGAGGCTACTACCAGCTCCTTGTAGAAGGCCTCATTGTCTTCCTCCTCTGGTGACCTGTAGTACACCCCCACAGCAGTGTCCCCCATACCAACCCACCCCTTAATACTCACCCACAAGCTCTTCACTTGTCTTTCACCCTCCCCCAGGTGGAGCTGGGTATACTCTGATTGCTCCCTCACATAAAGGGCAACCCCACACCCTTGCTTCCCCAGCCTGTCTTTCCTAAAGAAGACATAGCCCTCCATGGCAGCATTCCAGTCATACGAGCTGTCCCACCATGTCTCTGCAATTTCAATGAGATCATGGCCCTGCGACCGAACACAGATCTTGAGCTCATAAATGAATAGTTACTTGATAAATTTACCTTTAGGAGAGAAGAAAATAAAAACAAGAAAAAATATCATAACTGTCATGTATAAGATTAATCACTGTTACCATAATCACTATCACCATAGAAGAAAAAAAAATAATTAAACAAACAAACAAACACTAGACAAAGAAACCCTTAGCATGAATGTGATGTATCATTAGACCTCTAAAAAAAAAAGAAAAAAATAAATATTCACAAAATCATAGAATCATAGAATTGTTTGTCTTTGAAGGGACCTAAAAGATCATCTAGTTCCAACACCCCCGCCCTGGGCAGGGACACCTTCCACTAGACCAGGTTGCTCAAAGCCCCATCCAACCTGGCCTTAAACAGTTCCAGGGATGAAGCATCCACAACTACAAAGACAGGTTGAGAGAGCTGGAACTGTTCAGCCTACTGAAGAGAAGGCTCTGGGCTGACCTCATCACAACTTTTCAGTACTTGAAGGTGGCCTTTAAAATGATGGTGAGCAATTCTTTGCTCAATCAGATATGGCAGGATGAAGGGGAATAATTTTAAACTAAAAGGAGGAGATTTAGATTAGAGATTAGGAGGAAATTTCTCACTCAGAGTTTGGTGAGGTGCTGGAACAGGTTGCCCGGAGAGGTTGTAGATACCCCATCCCTGGAGGTGTTCAAGACCAAGTTATATGAGGCCCTGAGCAACATGATCTAGTGGGTGGCATCCCTGCCTATGTCGGGGGGTGGGGGCGGGGGGGGGGGGGGAAGGTGTGGTTGGAACTAGATGATCTCCAGAAGTCTCTTCCAACCTCTGATTTTCAGTGATACCTGCAAGAAATATCTCTTACAACTAAAGATGATGAGAAGTTGGAAAATTGTGGCTGACACGTGTGACCCTTGCTCATAAGCACATCTGAATATTCAATATATACTTGCTGAAATTTGGTGTCACATTAACCACTTTTCATGTAATTAAGTCTCAGCTTCAAAGGTAGGCAAATGTTTTTTTTTGTTTTGGTTTGGTTTGGTTTGTTGTTTTTTTTGTTGTTTGTTTTTAATCTTTTTTGTAAAACACTATGGTCACACTCTTAAAGCAACCTTATGGTAGCAAGAGGGATGACAATCTAAATATATTTTTAAACATTAGGCATCTAATCTAAACTACTTATTCTGGACCTCATCATAATTAGTGAAGAGAAACAGATGTCTCTGGAAAGAAAGAACCTAGAGAAATATCAGAAGTCAGATGCCTATCACTTAGGCATGGCTAAAATTAAGTGAGATTAATTGCTTTTTAAATGACTTGATCCTGGAAAAGTAATTACATCTTGAATAATATATGGATTTTTTCTGAAAGGGAGTAAGTCTGAGAAGGGATGCACCACATACAGATTCATATTCTAATTCTGAGAAAATAAATGAGTTCAGATATTTTTGTGGTGCTCTTTCATGTTGCATATGACACTATGGTATGAGGTCCATTATGGGGCTGTACAGAATCTTCCAGTTATGGAACAAGTCTCACTTGAATAGAGGTAGAAAAATAGCAAATGCAAAAGGTTTTGTCAAGAAAAATATTTTGGGTCTAAAAAAAAATAGCTGTTGTTTATTGAACATTGTGGTTATGTTTAATTTTTGTTCCTTCAGACTCCTATAACCTTTTACTACGTTTATATATATATATACCATAATTTAATACAATTTTATATAATAATAATTTTATAAGTTTGAAAGGAATATTCATTTATATATATGTATATATATGGTATGTTATTTCTTTAAAAATGGTATAAACACTTCAGCACAGAATAACCCTAGTCTTAGGAAATACTAAATTTATCCTGTGCCAGGAGCCCTACACATAACGTATTACTTAAAATATGTTGTCCAATGTTAGTGCCTTAGCTTCCTTGGTGTTTTAATGTTATTTCAAGGGGAGAAAGAATTGTTTTCCTTGGGCTTTCCATATAATTTCTGATTATTTCACAGTGTTTTGTTTGTTTATTTGTTTGTTTGGTTTTTATTTTCATTACGAAGTCTGAAAATCATTCACTGTAGGAAATAGAACAGGACAGACACAAGGCACTCTTCAGTTTGCATATGCTCAGAAGCACCGATGTGGACCCTTAACAGCAACAGATCACAGTATTTTTATAGACAACTATAAATCTAATGATCAACCTAAATAGGAGAATTTGTGTTTGTTTTCACTGTTGGCTGCACCTGGTACTTGTAAGACTTTTATACTAGAGAGTTAATTTACATCAACAGAATAATTCATAATTGTTGTTGTGAGTTATTTGATTATATATATCATTGTATTTGCAGTTTGATACAGCCCCATAGTGCAGGGTGAAACTGAATGTCTTGCACCTGTGACCCAATTAATGTGGATTGTGGTAGGCTGTTAAATTTAGATGCCTCTGTGGTACTTTTTGTCACTACGTGGGTTGCTTCTTTTGTATATGTGTGTTTGGATGATAATACACTGCCAGAAGAAAAAATACTATGTTCTCTAACATACAACACTGACATATTCCTGAACATTTTAGTTTTCCTGTTATAGCTGCTAGCAGCTGAGTGCTAATATAAAAGCCATTTGTAAATAAGCATGTTTACATATTGTCTTATTTATTTCATTATTTGATATTACAGCTCTACATATAGAATCACAGAATCACAGACTGGGAAGGGTTGGAAGGACCTCTGAAGATCACAGAGTCATAGAATCATCGAGGATGGAAGAGGCCTTCAAGATCACCGTCTCCAACCTCTGACCTAACACTAAGAAGTCCTCCACTAAACCATATCACTAAGCTCTACATCTAAATGTCTTTTAAAGACCTCCAGGGATGGAGACTCAAGCACTTCCCTGGGCAGCCTATTCCAATGATTAACAACCATTTCAGAAAAAAAAAAAAAAAAAGTTCTTCCTAATATCCAATCTAAACCTCCACTGGTGCAACTTTAGCCCATCCGCCCTCGTCCTGTCACCAGGCACGTGGGAGAATAGACCCACCTCTCTACAGCCTCCTTTAAGGTACCTGTAGAGTGCGATAAGGTCGCCCCTGAGCCTCCTCTTCTCCAGGCTGAACAATCCCAGCTCCTTCAGCCGCTCCTCCTAAGACTCGTTCTCCAGACCCCTCACCAGCCTCGTTGCCCTTCTCTGGACTCGTTCAAGCACCTCCATGTCCTTCTTGGAGTGAGGGGCCCAAAACTGAGCACTCAAGGTGCAGCCTTACCAGAGCCGAGTACAGAGGGACAATCACTTCCCTAGTCCTGCTGGCCACACTGTTTCTTAAACAAGCCAGGATGCTGTTGGCCTTCTTGGCCACCTGAGCACACTGCTGGCTCATATTCAGCTATCAACCAATACTCCCAGGTCCTTCTCTGACAGGCAGCTTTCTAAGCACTCATCTCCCAGACTGTAGCGCTGCTTGGGGCTGCTGTGGCCCAGGTGCAGGACCCGACACCTGGCCTTGTTGAACTTAATACAGTTGACCTCCACCCATCGGTCCAGCCTATCCAGATCCTCCTGCAGAGCCTTCCTACCCTCAAGCAGGTCGGCACACGCACCTGACTTGGTGTTGTCTGCAAACTCACTGAGGGTGCACTCAATCCCCTCATCCAGATCATCAATCAAGATACTAAAGAGAACTGGACCCAGTGCTGAGCCCTGGGGGACTCCACTAGTGACCACCTTCCAACTGGATTTAACTCCATTCACCACGACTCTTTGGGCCCGGCCATCCAGCCAGTTTCTGACCCAAAGAAGCGTACGAGAGTCCAAGCCATGAGCAGCCAGTTTCTTGAGGAGAATGCTGTTGGGAACAGTGTCAAAAGCCTTACTGAAGTCAAGGTAGACCACATCCACAGCCTTTCCATCATCCACTAAGTGCATCACTTTGTCATAGAAGGAGATCAGGTTCGTCAAGCAGGACCTGCCCTTCATAAACCCATGCTGACTGGGCCTGATCAACTGCTTGCCCTGCAAATGCCGCATGATGACGCTCAAGATAATCTGCTCCATGAGCTTCCCTGGCACTGAGGTCAAACTAACAGGCCTGTAGTTTCCCTGGTCTACCCTCCGGCCCTTCTTGTAGATGGGGGTCACGTTTGCTAGCTGCCAGTCGAGTGGTACCTCCCCTGATAGCCAGGACTGCTGATAAATGATGGAAAGTGACTTGGCCAGCTCTTCTGCCAGTTCTCTCAATACCCTTGGGTGGATCCCATCCGGCCCTATCGACTTGTGTACATCCAAGTGCTATAGCAGGTCGCCAACAATTTCTTTGTGGATTGTGAGGGCCACATTCTGCTCCTCATCCCCTTCAACCAGCTCAGGGTACTGGGTATCCAGAGAACAACTGGTCTTGCCACAAAAGACTGAGGCAAAGAAGGCCTTAAGCACCTCAGCATTTCCTCATCTCTTATCACTAAGTTTCCCCCCACATCCAGTAAAGGATGGAGATTCTCCTTAGTTCTCCTCTTTGTGTTAATGTATTTATAAAAACATTTTCTGTTATCTTTAACAGCAGTAGCCAGATGAGCTTTGGCCTTTCTAATTTTGTCCCTGCACAGCCTTGCAACATCATTATAGTCCCCCTGAGTGGCCTGCCCTCTTTTCCAAAGATCATAAACCCTCTTTTTTTTTTTTTTTTTTTTTTTTTTTTTTTTTCCTAAGCTCTAGCCACAACTCTCTGTTCAGCCAGGCCGGTCTTCTTCTGCGCTGGCTTGTCTTTGGGCACATGGGGACAGACTGCTCCTGAGCCTTTAAGATTTCCTTCTTGAGGAGTGCCCAGCCTTCCTGGACTCCTCTGCCCTTTAGAACTGCCTCCCAAGGGGTCATATAGTCTGAGATCATATAGTCCAGTGCATCTGCCAAGCAAGATCACCTAGAGCGTGTTGTGCAGGAGGGCATCCAGGCGGGTTTTGAATATCTTCAGAGAAGGAGAGTAGAACACCTGTCTGGGCAACTTGTTGCGGTGCTCTGTCACCCTCACAGTAAAGAAGTACCCCCGCATATTGAGCCAGAACTTCCTATGCTTCAGTTTATGACCATTGCCTCTTTTCCTGTTGCTGGGCACAACTGAAAAGAGAGTGGTTCCACTCTCTTGATACCCTCCCCTCAGATATTCATATACATTAATGAGGTCTCCCCTCTGTCTTTTTTTCCAAGCTAAGAAGCCTGTCCTCATAGGACAGGTGCTCCAGTCCTCTTATTATCTAAGTAGCCTTCTTCTGAACTCGCTCCAGTAGTTCTATGTCCCTCTTGTACTGGGGAGCCCAGAACTGGACACAATACTTCAGGTGGGGCCTCACCAGGGCTGAATAGAGGAGGAGGATCACCTCCCTTGACCTGCTGGCAACACTCTTTCAAAAGCAGCCTAGGATACCGTTGGCCTTCTTGGCCACAAGGGAACATCGCTGACTCATGGTCAACCTGCTGTCCACCAGGTCCCTCTCTGCAGAACTGCTTTCCAGCAGGTCAGGCCCCAGCCTGTACTGGTGCTTGGGGTTATTCCTCCCTAGGTGCAGGACCCTGTACTTGTCCTTGTTTAACTTTATGAGGTTCCTCTTGGCCCAACCCTCCAACCTGTTGAGCTCCCTTTGAATGGCAGCACGACCCTCTGGGGTATCAGACACTCCTCCAAGCTTTGTGTCATCAGCAAACTTGCTGATAATGTACTCCATTCCATTGTCCAGGTCGGTGATGAGTAAGCTGAACAACACTGGACCCAGTACTGATCCCTGCAGGACACCACCAGCAAAAGGGCTCCAACTAGATTCTGCACCACCAAGCACAACTCTCTGAGCTCTGTCATCCAGCCGTTTGACAAATGTAATATATTACAAATTCTTTCATAATCATTTGTCAGAGTTGGTAATACAGCCATAAGAGAAAATACTTTTGAAATAAATCTTTTCCTCTGTTTTGGTAAGACATACATGTCTTGAAACAGTATAGTTTATTACTCATTATTTTATCATCTTTACATTTTGTTGAGAAGAGGATTATAGAGTATGTCCTGTTCTCTCTCTTATGCTATGTCCAGCATTTCCAAACCTGAGGAAACAATACTTATTCACTTTTTTTTTTTTTTTTTTTTTTTTTTCCAGAAGGGAAATTCTCAGGATGAATATTTAGAAAAATATTTTTAATGGTATCAATATCATCGTTTCTTGATTTAGAGGTTTGTTCTGTGATTCATTTGCATGGTACTAGAAATATCTTGTCTGAGTGGCAAACGTGTTCTGAAAGGGGTTACTCTCATTAATAATAACTTCTATCCATTTTAATTCCTACTGATGCACATTTTGATGGAGACTCACAACTCCCTCTTGTATTGATCAAACCAACAGTGGGTGAGTTTATTAGGAAGTTCAGAAACCATTAATAAGGAAATAATTCAAAGGCCTTTCCCACTATATTTAGATTAGGAAATAGTTTTCATTTAGTTGTTTCACTACTATATTCATCACAGAATGCGTCATGAAAGACTGCAAGTTTCTCATTGCAAGTTTCCTTAGGTTTTCACACAATTGCACAAGACTGCCTACAGGACAGCTGTATATATTGGTGTTGGAATGACAGTTGTATATATTAGCTAATATGTCATACTAAATAGAATAACTAAGCATTAAGCACCTGCATGGTTACTGGACAGATTTTAGAAGAAAGAAGTAGTAGAATTCCCACTGGTTTGTGAGGACTGTGATTCTACCCCATATATGGGAACATTAAAGATCCTGTATTATCACAAGAGCACAGGAAAAAATAATGATATATTATCTTAGGGCTTAAAAAGATAAAGAAGATGCAGCATACATTGAGAGAAGTATAAAAAAAGCTTTTGCAATTTAGAGAGAAAAAAAAGCATTTTAGATGGAAAAATATGTATTCATTTCAGTTGATAATTTATTGAATGTACTCCTTCAGCATTTTGTCAGCTTTAAAATTATTTTGTGTTGGATGATACTTCTCCTCTCTTACTTAACCTAGTGTCAGGTATTTATCCTGCATGTGCATACTACAGCTATGAGCTACGTTGATTTCCCTTTGTATTTCTTGTGATGTCTCCCGAGACACTTTGAGGTAAAAAGAGCTCTGAATATTAGAATGACAAGCATAATGTTAACATCCAGCAAAGGTAATAAGCATCCTTTTTCCTTCTCCCATCCTCTTTCTGTTTTAAATTCCCCCACTGGAACACACTGGAGCCCACACTGGAAAATTATCAGGAGGAAGTAGCAGCAGAGAGGAGCTGTTATGGACTCACCACAGCCCCCATTCCCCATCCCTGTGCACTGCTTGAGAAGAGGTATGAATAAAGGAGTGAAGTTGAGCTTGGAAAGAAGGAGGTAAGGGGAAAGGTATTTTAGTTTTTGTTTCTCATCATCCTAAACTGTTTTTAATTGGCAATCAATTAAACTAATTTCCCCCACGTCAAGCCTGTTTTAGCCATGACAGTAACTGGTAAGGGATTTCCTTGTTTTTCCATCTCACTTTCTCCTCCTGTCCTGTTTAAGGAAGGGGGATTGAGAGAGCAGCAGGGTGGGGGTCTGGCAGTCAGCCAAGGTTATCCCACCACACATGCATAAGATATGCAATATGTAGTATGTAACGTAAAGTGTGTACCCAAAGCACAACATGTAACATTAATATATAACTCATAATGCATAATATATTATCCAGAACTGGATTCAATACTTTTTGCTTAACATTCTGACATTGACTTTAGGTTTAAAAGAGATGTCCTTTATGACAGCTCCATGAAAGAAGGAAGGAAAGGCAACTGTGACACAAGGCAGCATATTTGGATAATTAATAATCATCATAATATTAATTATTATAATAATATAACTATATAGTCACATAATACCATAATAATTATTAATTTAATAATAATAATAATGATAATAGAAAAATGATGCAGTTGACAATGTGATCAAAATAATTCCTCAAGATTCTTCAAAATCACATTACATGCAGAGACTGTTTTTGTCAGGGCCCTAAGAGCAGCGCTCAGACATGCCCCTGTCCGTTCCACCCAAGTCCTTCCCCCACCTGTCCCTGCTCCAGAGAGGATGTAGAAGGGATGATAATGCAGCTTCCCACAATTTTGCCATGTGAGTTAAATTTTGATGTATATAATATTCTGAGTGAACCAAGAAAGAACTGTATGGCATTTATTGACAAGGAGCTCTTTGAGTACCTTAAATCATGCAAAACAATGTATAAGGAACAATACTATGTCTGTCTGAGGTGGTTTTAATTTTCTTCAGAGCAGCTTGTATGGTGCTGCATTTTGGATTTGTAGTTAAAACAGCATTACAGAATCACAGAACGGCCGAGGTTGGAAGGGACCTCTGAGATCATCTAGTCCAAACCCCTGATGAAGAGGATCATCTAGAGCACACTGTGCAGGATGGCATCCAGGCGGGTTTTGAATATCTCCAGAGAAGGAGACTCCAAAACCTCTCTGGGCAACCTGTTCCAGTGCTCTGTCACCCTCACAATAAAGAAGTGCCCTCTCACTTTGAGCAGGAACCTCCTGTGCTTCAGTTTGTGACCATTGCCTCTCATCCTGTCACTGGGCACAACTGAAAAAAGACTAGCTACATCCTCTTGACACTCTCTTCTCATATACTTATATACATTAATCAGGTCTCCCCTCATTAACAACGCAGCAGAGTTTTAGCTGTTGCTGAATAAAGGTTATAGAGTCAAGCCTGTTCGCACTCCCACTGCCACCCCACGCCACCCCCACAAGTAGGCTTGGGGTACACAGACAATTAGGAAAGAACACAGCTGGGACAGCTGACCTAAACTGATCAAAGGGATATTGCCCCACTGGGGAAGAAGGGAGAAGGGCACACATTTGTGTAGTGGTGTTTGTCTTCCAAAGTAGCTGTTACGCATACCAAGGCCCAGTTTTCGTGGAAGTAGCTGAACATCTGCCTGCTGATGGCAAGTAGAGAATGAATTTCTTATTTTCCTTTGCTTACATGTGCAGCTTTGCATCACTTGTTGTGATAAACATTAACATTTTAAACCAGAATTAACAAGAAAGGAAACTTGGTATTGATATACTTATGTGAGCTTTCTGAGTATAGACTAAGCAATTGTCCAGGCTCTTTTTTGGTTCTGCCCACAGTGAAACTTGGGAATATTACTGACCCTGGTTCTGAGGATACAGTCTGTGAATATTCCCACTCCATAGAATAATTTGGATTCCCACCACATGCTGTACCATTTACCCATGTGTCCTGGTTTCAGTTAGGACAGAGTTATTTTTCCTCCCAGTAGCTGGTAGGGTGCTATGTTTTGGATTAGGATGAGAAGAGTGCTGATAACATGCTGATGTTTTAATTGCTGCAGAGCAGTGCACTAAGCCAAGGACTTTTCAGCTCCTTGCTCTGTCCTGCCAGCGGGCAGGCTGGGGGTGCAGCAAGAGCTGGGAGGGGACAGACCCAGGACAGCTGACCCAAACTGGCCAAAGGGGCATTCCATACCATCTGACGTCATGCTAAACAATATCTAGGGGTGGCTAGCAGGGGTGGGGGGCTAGCTGCTCGGGGTTGGGCTGGGCATTGGTCAGCGGGTGGTGAGCAATTGCATTGTGCATCACTTGTTTTGTACACACTATTATATCATTATTATTATTATTATATTATTATTTCCTATCTTAATAAACTGTCTTTATCTCAACCCACAGGCTTCACTTTCCCTTTTCTCTCCCCGATCCCAGAGAGGGAGGGGGGAGGGTGAGTGAACGGCTGTGTGGTGTTTAGCTGCTGGCTGGGTTAAACCACAACACCATGTTTTCATGGAGAAGGAACAGTTTGTGCATGTGGAAAAGAGACTATAAACAATCAGGAATTAAGAATCAAAGACAATGCCATCTGGATCTAAAGCACAGTTCAGGTTAATTTTGACTGATAAAGCATTCAATTCCTGCCTCGCTGAAAGTATAATTCCACCAGGGCCATACCAGTAGAGTGTCTGTCTGAACACATCTTCCTCAGTTCATAGAAGGTAAAGATAGGTATGGCACAAAAAAAAAAAAAAAAAAAAAAGATACAGTACAATACAAGAGTACATGCAGATACAAATGAAGAGTATTGCTCTATGAGCTTGTTCCAAAAGGTCAAGCTTAATAACTTACTAACATTTATTAAAAAAGTTTTTAGTTTAGGTTGGAGAAGGGGAGAAATGAGAAGGATAAAAAGGGTGATAATGGGGTTCTTAAAATTTGTAAGGTTATGTAAGTTCTTGTGAACTCTTTCACTGAATTGATAGGTACTATTTCTCACGAGTGTATGAACACTCTACAAAATATTTTTTTTTTTTTTTTTTTTTTTTTTTGCTGACTGGGCCTGAGAGCAGTTTAAATAAATTACTTGGGAGTCAATAAATAGATTTTCATTTCCATGCAATGATGTGTCTATTTTTGGGGATTTATTTTACTAGTGCTAAGATACATATCTCAAACAAATCTCCAAATCTCCATTGACTCCTTCTTACAGAGCCCTGATATAAAACCTCAATAGCACTGATGTGATAGAGTATAATTTTGCCTATCAGAAAGCCAGATAGCCCTTTCTACAAAAACATTTGGAATGTGATACAATGTATTGCATGAGACGGAAGTTACTGTTTATTTATATCTCATAGATGCTGGCAGGTAAAATGACTCTCCTATTCAAGTCTGATTCAGAGAAAAGAGAAAGAGTAAGCATTTTGGGCTCAAGGGTTTAAATGAAAGAAGAAAAATATATTTAATGTTATCAATTGTTGGTCTTTTAAAAAGGTAAGATATTTTCATTTTATATATTGACAGCCTCTGATACAAAGGTAACATTTATTCATTTATTTATTTATTTTATGAGGTATTTGGGAAATAGGTTTTGTTTGTTGCTCCTGTTAGTTCTTGAGAATTGGACACTGAAATAAGGAAATCCTCACTCATACAAAATCAGCCTATCTGTTGTCCAATAACCTTTTCCCTTTCCCGAAAATACATCCCACCAACAGTATGAAGATGTGAATTAGAGCCTTGATGCTCTAATGGTAGATGACGATGAGGTTGAAGAAATATAAGGGATCTGGGATGGTGTACTCCTGGGTGTATGTGCAAAGTGGGGGATGAGAGGCTGGAGAGCAGACCAGTGATAAGGGATCTGGGGATTCTCGTCAATGGCAAGTTGAAAATGAGTCAATAACAGTGTACCTTGGTAGCCAAAAATGTCAAATGTATCCTGGGGTACATCAGGTACAGCACTGCTAGCCAGTCGGAGGAACAGATTGGCCCACTCTGCTTTGCACTGGTGTGGCCTCACCCTGAATATTGTGTGCAGTTTTGGGCACCACAGTATAAGAAGGACATAAAACTATTTGAGAGTGTCCAAAGACAGGCAACAAATATACTGTAGGGTCTAGAGGGTAAGATGTATGAGGAGCAGCTGAAGTCACTTGGTTTGTTCAGCCTAGAGCAAAGGAGACTGAGGAAAGGCCTCATGGTGGCCTGCAGCTTCCTCATGAGAGGGAACAGAGGGGTGGGTGCTGATCTCTTCCCTCTGGTGACCAGTGATAGGACTTGATGGAAAGGTATGAAGATACATCAGGAGAGGTTCAGGCTAGATGGTAGGAAAGGTTTCTTCACCGACAGGGTAGTTGGGCACTGGGACAGGCTCCCCATGCAAATGATCTTGGCACCAATCCTTCTGGAATTCAAGAAGTGTTTGGACAACACTCTCAGACATAGGGTTTTATTTTTGTGTGTTCCTGTGTGGAGCAGGAGTTGGACTTGATGATCATTGTGGTTCCCTTACAACTCAGGATATTCTATGATTCTATGATTGTAACATGACCTCTTTTATGTCTAAATTCTGCTCTCAAAGAGCAGGCATGAATTCTATTACAGTAGTCCAGGGTTTTGAAATGTAGATGGTTCTGGAGCACTTCCTTTGTATTAACAGCATAGAAAGCTCTTGAAGCATCTTCATCAATGTTATGAACAAGAAAAATTTATTTATAGGAAAATACACTGTTTTTTGTTTAGAATATTCAGAAATTTATTTATGGAAACTCTAAAGTAGGTTTTAAGTTGTGTTCTATACCAAAGAACAATAATTAGGACACCTTATGCATTCTGTCCAGTCTCATTCTTTTTTATTCCTCATTGTAATTTACAGAGAGCTAACTAAGAGACAACACACTAGGGTAGCATAACCACCAGATAAACAAGATGTCTGGAAAAGGGATCATGCCTACCTATTCTTTAGGATGAAGTTGTGTCTTGAAGGAATGTCCAAGACTTTAGAAAGCTTTTCTGTTAGATTCAATGAGAGTAAGTCTGAAGGCAAAGGCCTGCTCTCAGCAGGTGCTTGGCACCTTGCAGTATAAAGATTTCCTGAATATTTCATCAATGATAGGAGCTGTCTTTCATATGGTATGAGATTTATTACTTGTTTCTAATGATGCCTTAGTCCATCTATCTGTCCGTAGCATTTTCACAGTTATTGCTCTAGAGTGTGATTACTTTTTTGGTCATCAGACATTGTACTATAAATCACAGCATAACAACTGAATGTCCTTCACAGAGTTTCTTTGTGATATAAGACATTATAACATATTTGAATTCAGTCAATGAATACATCTTCCTGTCCTTTGTTTAAAGCCTAAAAATATTTTAATTCCAATATTCTGACTCCGTGAATATCTTTCTGTACATATATAAATAGGCATTCTTAATTGTGTCATTATGGATGGAGTGGGGAAGCTGACATGATGAATACAAGGGCTTTTGATGTCATAAAAGATTACATATAAGTGGTGTGTATTTCTACTTTTAGGCCATTTACAGAATTCAGGTTTCAATATGATCAGTTCAAAGTGTGCTGTTGGAAATAGCAAAAACCATCCCAGTCTGTCAGAAGTATTGATTGCTATAGCCTACTGTATCCTGCCTCTAGCTTTGTTGGCTTGAAAGCCAAGCTCAGTTTGTTAAGGTCTCCTAGTAAGCTACTGTTCCTTAAAGAAAAGTGACTTTTGAGCTACATTACACCTTTAAAATTTTGTGCCAAACTACCATTGATTTGTGAGGGAGTTCAACATGCAGTTGAACGTAGCTTGCAAACACATCAGGAGACAGCTGGGGCTTTATAGTGAAGCCTCCATAAATCAGATGGCTCCTGTGGGATTTATATGGAGAAAGAGAGCTGGATGATCAGCAAATATTACTCAAATGGATATTTTTAATGAAAAAATACCCATATCTAATAAAACTAGCACTCAGAGAATAATATATTATGCTTCTTATAGGATGCAATTAAACATTGTTACCTTTGTTGGTTTTTCATTCTGACCATTACGATTCCATTCCAGTACAAATGGAATTGTCACAGAAGGTCACAGTTCTGTTATAGATGAAAAGAAATAATCGGGCTGACTTTTTTTTTTTTTTTTTTTTAACAAAGTCAAGATTACTTACTTTGTGTATCTGAATGTAATATGACAAAAAACAACATGACACGGTGTTCAAAAATATCACCTTATGCACCCTGAGAATACATAGCCCTTGACATGCCCTTTGTATTTTACTTTATTTACATTACTTGTAAAATTTTACATCTTTTGCCTTATAATGACAGGAATTCTTTTAAACATTAGGGTCTTATTCTTATATATATTGCTATGTGGTTTCAAGTTCACATCAGAGCTTACTGTGTGACATTGATTGTATTATTACTGCATCTTGGTTTTGTATTTCCTTATGAATCAAAAATTGTTGTAGAAAGCAGCCAAAAAAAGACATTGTTATTTTCCCTTTTAATGAGCAAACAAGGTTACTGAGCTGTTTATAAAGAAAGGACAGATTCTACGTTCAATGTACCTGCAATATAATCCATTTACCTCAGACATGTAAGTCATGTACTTTTTTTGCTTTCATGTCTGCAATGTTAAAGTAACCTAGTAGAATGACCTCGCATGTCATGGTTGGAAACATAAGAGACTTAACTAGAAGGTGATAACCTTGAACCCAGGCCAGTATCAATGCAGGCATAGCTGAGGGCAGAAAATTAAGATGTTTGCAGATTCCTTCAGGGTGTCTAATGAATGTTGCCAGTGCTATGTTATAAAAACAGCATTCTGGTGAGCAGCAGCGTAGCCCATACACTTCAGATATTTCAAAAAGCAAAATTTCAAACCTGATTCAGGCACTGAACAGGAAGAGTACACTCAAAGGACAGTCATTATTTAGAACCTTAGAGGCACTGCATGGGCACAAAGGAGATTCAAGATAAGTGCTGGGTAGTGTGACACTTGTTTCAGGCAAAGTGTCTAGGTGTTGTACAGAGCTAGTCTCAGGTAGGAGGAGCTTTCCCTAAGTGCTGTGTATAGACTTTTTTAATAGACTCTTTTATTTATCAATGTATTTATAGATTGTATATTTCTGTACTTCAGTAATTAGTGATTATGGAATTATCACTATTACAGTGACACTAAACTGTACTTAGTGCTTGATCTGAGAGTATTTCTTATGCAAGATACTCAGTCTAAGCAAACACTGTAACATAGTTTAGTAATGTCCTTAGTCCTCTTAGGACATAGAACTGTTTTGGAAAACAAAATGGGGAAGAGGGAGGGGAAGGGAAGGGAAGGGAAGGGAAGGGGAAGGCAAGGCAAGGCAAGGGAAGGGAAGGGATGGGAAGGGAAGGGATGGGAAGGGAAGGGGGAATGGGGGAGAGGAGGGGAGGGTAAATGATTACAAAAAAAAAAAAAAAAAAAACTAAGGCAAATGGGCAAAATGTAGTAGGCTGGAAGTTAGACAAGAAAGAAGTTGAACAAGAATGGAATTATTATATAGGGGAATGGAAGGATGGAAAGGAAAAGAGAGAGGTCAGGATGGTTAGAAAGCTCCATGAATAAAAGTGGTTAATCAGTGGCAAGCACTGGAAAGGTTTAATCTTCCCAATAAGTACTTTTGTCCAATTTGTATATTGGAAACCAAAATTCCCAAGACTGGAATTTTTCTGCCATCAGAAAGTTCATGTGAAACCCTAGCAGATATTATTTTCTTGTTTCCTTCTAATTTTTCATAACAGAACAGTTGTGTTAGTTCTTGGTTGCTGTGTTGTCCCTTGTAACAGAAAACTGTGTTGCAAACTCAGGCTTACAGACTTGCTGAGGAATTAAGTTGGTTTCAGTATGATGACCCTTCTGCTTTTCTGTTTTCCTGCTGTTGTTTAAATCTCAGAACGTACACATGCAAAATTTCAGTAAAATAATTTTTCTCTCAAGTCCTAACATTTTAGAAAATTAAGGAGAAAATTGCAATTTTATTGTGATTTCTTTTTTTACTTTTTCCTTTTTCTGAGGATCATGTGTGGTATACGTGACTGGAGTAGTCCTGATGTAACATCCACTTCAGTCCTTCAGTCTTCTGAAATAGAAGACCAGAGGCTTATACTCATTTACATATATTTAGAAAGATTTAACATGAAAGAAGTTTTTTGTTGTTGTTGTTTCGTTTTGTTTTTTGACTGCTCATATTAGAAGAATATTTGAGAACACCTTAAGAGAATTCATCATCACTAGTTCAGGGGTAATGGGGCACTGGGCAAAATTTTTCAGTCAATCTTTTGTTACACAGGATCTTCATTCCCCTAGATATCATGTTAGTCTTAGTCTTATCTCTAACAGGGTAGAATTATTTGTCTCGATCATCGTTAAATGTTCCAAAACTTTTCTCACCAAGACTTTTTAAATAGCACAAGCACTCCCCGTATTACCTACCTTACACATCTTGAAATACTTTGTTTAATGCATTGTCTGAATCATGTCTTTTTCTGTATAAAGGATATCCTCATAGCACTTTTTAGAGATAAATCTAGTTCTAAATTAAACAAGTGAGGCATCTGAAATGCATCTTGCTGAAATACTTCAATACTAGGGAATCAGTATTCACCCCCCTTTTTTGTTTCTCAACCTGAGACTGTAGAGTGACTGTACACATTCCTGGTGTATTTATGAATTCAGGTAAATTCAGTGGGAAATAGGCTTTAATATAAAAAATCCTATAAAATCTAGCTAGTAAAGAAATCTTTTTCAAACTAGATACCCAAATAATATTCTTTTATAATTAATGTATTACATCCTGCTGTAGAATTTCTACTGTAAAATGGGGATAATACACCACATTATTTGCAATTTATAAAAGTAAATGAAGCACTTGCACTTGAACTATAGGGATGAGTGTTCCAAGTGAAGCAGAATAAAACTACTAATTCTATGTATGAACCAGATTCTCTCACTTAGGCACCAAATTTCCCTGAAATTGTAGAGGCCAAGTGAAATAGTTCTCATCAATTAAGTGTTCAGGGTCCTTAAATCATCAGTAGAAGGAATATGACTACACAGAAGAGTTGGGAGAGGCACAAGATGATAACATTTTTTATTCTTTTGCTTCTTTTTTATTATTATTTATATTATAAAGGATATCTTGTATGCTATGTAGTATCAGAGTACACAAAAATCATATATTAAATCAATTGACGTCTTTAATACTACTACTCAGTATTATTAAAGAGTGATGGGAGGGATTTAAATGAATGAAACTTAAGAATTTTAATATAATGCATTGCTCTGTACAGTAATTTACCAAACCTTTTTTTTTTTTTTTTTTAATTAGTCTTTCTGGAAGAACATTTTAACTTCATGATAAAACCAAGTTATATTGTTTTATCACTCATAAATCATACTTACAGTTTATGCCTAATTAAATTGAAATATCACCAGAATATTCTGAAAAAATTATATCTTGTTACTTATCTCTCTTCTCCTGTTCAGTTGTTATTAATGGAAATATTGAGATAATGGTTTCATATACTTTTTGGAACATGTACTTATTTTTATGTAATTACTTTTTTCTTGTATGTGTTCCCATAAGCAAATCAAGATCTTTGGTTTAGAGTGCTGGTTGTCTCACCTCTTTAGCTATTTCATTTTTCTTTATTTTTTGCTACTATTCTTTTTTCCTTTTCTTAAATTGAGTATTGGTGTTGTTATGTTGCTTGGCATTTGTGTAACTAACTGCTAGGCTCATCAAAGTTACTAGCTTTCAGAGCTCTTTGGAGAGGTGGTCCAGCCTTTGGACTGTAGTAAGTACCCACCCCCCCCCTTCTGTCTCATCCATGTGAACAGGAATCATACTGCGAAGGGAGACTCTTTGTACTTATCAAAAGTAAGTACAGAGCTCAGAGGGCTTGTGTGAAATTTGGGACAGTCCAACTGGTGGATTCTTCAGCCCCACCTGTCAAATAAAAAGGCTTGGGTAAGCCTGGATGCATCCTATGAGCCAGCATCTGACTGCCCAGCTGGTGCTGATGGAGAGCCTGTGGCCTGAAAGTCACAACGCCCTTACTAGGTAGCGAGAACAGGTAAAGAAAGATGGGTTCTAGCTGACAAGTGAAGCAAAAAGCCAGTTAGTATGTCAATAACTTACTGAGGAGAGTTTTGCAATGGATTTTTGAAAAAATGGTGACTAGATACTGAAGAAGCAAGGAGGAAGTACCCAGGAAATGAAATGATTGAGCAGGCTATAACACTCCTCAGAAATTACTGTGAATGGGCATCCATCTTGCATATCTATATGCAAATGTACACAGCATTGAAAACAAACAGGAGGAATTAGAAGGCTGTATGTATTCAGAGCCTTGATCTCATTGGGGTCACAGAGAAATGTTAAGGTAGTCTGCTAATAAGTACCAAAATTAATGTATTCAAGCTTTTAGAAAGGACAGGCAGAGAAAATGATGAGGGATCACTCTCCGTAAAAAAGGAATAACTTCAGTGCTCTTTCCCTTTTTGGGAAGGGTGTTAAACCTGTCAAAAAGGTATAGACCAGGATCACAGGAGAGACCAACAAGGATGATATTGTTGTAGGTGTTTGCTAGAGACTGATTACAAAGTGGATGAAATCTTAGAGCAATTAGAAGCTTCATGGTCAGTGGTGCTGCTCTGCTGTTCTTGTTACTCTCACAAATAACTGCTTGGGATGGGAAGGTCAATGGTGGCCTTGGCTCCAGTGAGCATGAGATTTTGGAGTTTAAAATCCTGACAGTGATGAGTAAAATGAACAGCAGAATTACAGCCTGGAAATTCAGGAGCACGGATTTCAGATTGCTGGAAGATCTGCTTATGAGGGTCATATGGAAAATTGCCTTGATGTGCAAAGGAGCCCAGGAGAGCTAGCTGATCTTCAAGGACAACTTTAAAGCACAAGGATCGTTCGTTCCAATCTGAACAAAAATTGAGTAGGTGTGTCAAAAAGGCTAGCATGGATGAACAGGAAGCTCTTGACAACTCCAAACTCCTGACAACTCCAAGCACAAATAAGAAGTATACTGAAGGTAGAAGCAGGGATAGGATACCTCGGATGGATGTAGTGACATTGCCTGAGCTTGCAGGGATGCAGTTAGGAAGGCCAAATCTCAAATGGAGCTGAAAGTATTGAAGTTTTTGAAGGGGCTTCTGTAAGTACATTGACAGCAAAGGAAAAGCTGAGAAAAACATGGACTTGATATTCAGTGAGGGAGGGAGCTAGACACAAAGGACAAGGAAAAGGATCAGGTAGGTACTCAACATCTTTCTACGGTAGAGTCTAAGTTAGTGACTTGAATTTGATGTATGTAAGTCAAAGGTGTGAGTGTGTCTGCATGTTCAGTCCATGGCATGTGACTTGGATAACAACAGCTGGTAAGAATGCAAGTATAAATAATATGTCTGTAGATTGAATACACAAAAAAATCTGGAATTTGTTTGCCTAAAGCCAGTTGGGTTAGAGAGGAAGATGAGGAACAATAACAGCCTCAAAAAATAAAATAAAATAAAATAAAATAAAATAAAATAAAATAAAATAAAATAAAATAAAAGAGGTCAAAGTACAGTAGATTACGCATTATATATTTTTACCACCTAATGGGAGGATACAGAGAAGATGGAGGCAGACTCTTTTCAGATATGCACAGGGACAGGGCAAGAGACAGCAGACAATGTCTGGAATATGGAAAATTGCAATTAGAAGTGGGGTGGTAAAAGGTATTTTGTGGTTGGTCAAACACTAGAACAAGTTGCCTGGAGAAGCTACAGAGAACCTTGGAAATGTATAATTCTTCTGAACATGGTCCTCAGAAATCCAGTGTAAGTTGTTCCATTCCATGTGAAGGACTGGAGCACATGATCACCAATGGTCCCTTCCAATAATTTTATAAAAATGTGATTTTCAGAATTGACTTACTGGTGCTCCCTGCTATATAATCTGTGGCAGATGACTTTGCTGAGCACCAACAAAATTTTAGCATACATTGTTTAAAAGTGGCAGAGGAAAACAGAAAGCTATTCCTTCAAAATGTCCTCAGAGCTCACTTTTTATAGGGTCAGATAAAAATGGACAGCAGCTTTCATATAAAGTTGTCCTTTATTTTCAAATTATGGCTTCTGATTTCAGCATTTTAATTATTATTTTTTAAATAGATATCATTATTATATTTGTAATTTAATACATGCCATTATACTTCAGCTGTGGTAGGGTTGATTTAGTCTTTATAAATCTTCCAGTTAACTATTCTTTAATTTTTTTTTTCACATTACTTTGCAAAGAAATTTACAGTATTGGATATTTGTGACTTGGGCCTTTGTTGTTGGTCTTTTTTTTTTTTTTTTTTTTTTTAACAAGGAAATAACACTCTTGTAAATGCAAGAAAAAAGAATTAGCTATGTTCTGGTTATTACAACTTTTCCACTATAATAAAATAAGCAGTTTAGAAGAGCTATGCTATTACAGTTCTGTACAGAAGTGCATACAGAAGTGCTAGCTGCTACTCTGAATCTTACTAACCTTACAAACCAGGAATCAAAGGCATGTAAAATGACATGAAATAAAATCATCACATTTTACAGATTAAAACACAGAAATTTTACATTTTCTTTGCCCCATAAATTTTTACTGTAGTAGCAATTTCCCACTGAATACAAAGATTAGCTTCTGATCAAACCACTTGGGACAGCTTTTTAAAATTAGACAAGTATTAACATTTCACTGTATGTCCTTTCATCTGAAGTTCTGTCTGATCTAGTAATCCAAACATTATTTTTTGCTCAATTTATTAAGTGTTTGGACTAATGAAATGTATTTTACAATTATTTTAAAGATGTATACAGTAAGAGGCATCATGGACACAGTGCCACATGTCCTCTGAATAAAAATAATAATTAAAAAACCCAACACTTATAACAGCTGGATCACTTCAAGAGAATGAGGGGGAACTTGATGATTTTCACATCTTACACAAAGAAGAAATTGGTGGTTTAATGATGGAGATACCTGTTTGCTTTGAGGTACTGTAGATAGATAAAACCTTATAATCCATTCTTCATAGACAGTAACACAGAACAGCAGTCAAACAGTAAAGACTTTCAGTCACAATGAACATGGAATTAATTTAAATCAGAAACCTAGCAGTAAACTATGTATTCCATTGTCAATCAGGGAACTCATTAAGCTAGACTCAGGTCATACAAGAAGACAGTGGAAGATTCAAGCACAGATGCTTCTTTAACAAATAGACTGCCTTGATTAACAATGAAGAATGGACTAAAACATCAGGATTCAGTTTTTTTGTTTGCATGTTTTTGTTTCTTTTTCTTTTTTTTTCTTTTTTTTTTTTTTTATAGGAGTAATATACATATTTAAAATCAAGTTTACACTTTAATGTCCTTAAATTAATGAAGTTAGGAATAATACATTCATGTTTTCTTAAAGAGTACTATAAATTATTATTTTTTTCGGAAGCAAGACAACACATGCAAATGGTTTGTCAGCATAATTATATGGGCTAAGGACACTTATCTTCTGAGAGAAAACAAAATCAAACAGAACTAAGAATAGATATGCTCTATCATAATTCTGTAAAATATCTTCCATCTTGACAAACGAATAGAAGAGCTATAAAAGAGTGAACTATAAGATGATGGATGTTAGACTGAGGTGCTTAATGCCTTCTTTACCTCAGTCTTTAGCGGCAAGACTAGTACTCTGAGCTGGTGGAAGGGGATGGGGAGCAGGATGTGGCCCTCACAATCCATAAAGAAATGGTTGGCGACCTGATACAGCACTTAGATGTACGCAAGTTAATGGGGCCAGAAGGGATATACCCAAGGGTCCTGAGACAACTGGCAGAAGAGCTGGCCAAGCCGCTTTCCATCATTTATCGGCAGTCCTGGCTATCAGGGGAGGTACCACTCGACTGGCAGCTAGCAAACGTGACCCCCATCTACAAGAAGGGCCAGAAGGTAGACCAGGGAAACTACAGGCCTGTTAGTTTGACCTCAGTGCCAGGGAAGCTCATGGAGCAGATTATCTTGAGCGTCATCATGCGGCATTTGCAGGGCAAGCAGTTGATCAGGCCCAGTCAGCATGGGTTTATGAAGGGCAGGTCCTACTTGACGACCTGATCTCCTTCTATGACAAAGTGACACACTGGGTGGATGATGGAAAGGCTGTGGATGTGGTCTACCTTGACTTCAGTAAGGCTTTTGACACCGTTCCCAACAGCATTCTCCTCAAGAAACTGGCTGCTCATGGCTTGGACTCTCATACGCTTCTTTGGGTCAGAAACTGGCTGGATGGCCGGGCCCAAAGAGTCGTGGTGAATGGAGTTAAATCCAGTTGGAAGCTGGTCACTAGTGGAGTCCCCCAGGGCTCAGCACTGGGTCCAGTTCTCTTTAGTATCTTGATTGATGATCTGGATGAGGGGATCAAGTGCACCCTCAGTGAGTTTGCAGACAACACCAAGTCAGGTGCGTGTGCCGACCTGCTTGAGGGTAGGAAGGCTCTGCAGGAGGATCTGGATAGGCTGGACCGATGGGCGGAGGCCAACTGTATGAAGTTCAACAAGGCCAGGTGTCGGGTCCTGCACCTGGGCCACAGCAGCCCCAAGCAGCGCTACAGTCTGGGAGATGAGTGCTTAGAAAGCTGCCTGTCAGAGAAGGACCTGGGAGTATTGGTTGATAGTCAGCTGAATATGAGCCAGCAGTGTGCTCAGGCGGCCAAGAAGGCCAACAGCATCCTGGCTTGTTTAAGAAACAGTGTGGCCAGCAGGACTAGGGAAGTGATTGTCCCTCTGTACTCGGCTCTGGTAAGGCTGCACCTTGAGTGCTCAGTTTTGGGCCCCTCACTCCAAGAAGGACATGGAGGTGCTTGAACGAGTCCAGAGAAGGGCAACGAGGCTGGTGAGGGGTCTGGAGAACGAGTCTTAGGAGGAGCGGCTGAAGGAGCTGGGATTGTTCAGCCTGGAGAAGAGGAGGCTCAGGGGCGACCTTATCGCACTCTACAGGTACCTTAAAGGAGGCTGCAGCGAGGTGGCGGTTGGTCTATTCTCCCACGTGCCTGGTGACAGGATGAGGGGGAATGGGCTAAAGTTGCACCAGGGGAGGTTTAGGTTGGATATTAGGAAGGACTTCTTTACTGAAAGGGTTGTTAATCATTAGAATAGGCTGCCCAGGGAAGTGGTTGTCTCCATCCCTGGAGGTCTTTAAAAGACATTTAGATGTAGAGCTTAGTGATATGGTTTAGTGGAGGACTTGTTAGTGTTAGGTCAGAGGTTGGAGTCAGCGATCTTGGAGGTCTCTTCCAGCCTAGATGATTCTTTGATTCTGTTTGTGAAATACAGAGGCAATCTTCAGCTGGTAGAGCAAACTGTAACACTGTTACCAATGTTACATCCATGTTTGCAAAATTCAGACCTTCACACTTGTAATTTTAAGCTCTTGGTTTTTGAGAATTAAAAAATGTTAAAATGTTGAGGAAGTAACTTAACATTTCCAAAATTAATATATGACACTAATCAGAAATAATAATGGAAGAACAAAAAGAAAGACTTGTGGATTACTAAGGAAGTAACAAAACCTATCAGTTAGAAAGAAAAAACAAAAAACAAAACAAAACAAAACAAAACTAAAGAGGACTAAGAAGATTATGAGGTAAAACCAAAACCAAATGGTTTATAAAAGCTAAAAATAACATGAGAGGATTGCCCAGGAAAAGAATCAAAGGATTAAAATATTTTGCACATATAATGTTTTCAACGGGGAAATGCAGTCAGCATGCAAATCATTGGAATTAAAATTGTGATGCCTACAGAACCCCCTCAGCATCTTTTACAATGTATACTCCTCCTCCCAGTAGAGCCCATTCACTAAAAGAGAACTCTGTTATTTCTGTTTTGACTTTTCCCATGGTGTTAAATATCTCTCAGAGTTCTTATTTCTCATTTTTGCTCTTCACAGACTAGTAACTAACAATATCTTCAACACACAAAAAAAATCATAAACAGAAAAATGTCATGTTATGTGAAAATACAATACCGTAAATCTGCAGATAATACAACATCCTTCCACAATGCAGATGCACTCATTAAAGAGGTTAAGATCGGAGACAGTTTGGGCTGCAGTTGACTACACCATGGTTGAATTTGTAATCCCAAGGAATATGGGCCTGGCAAGGAGCAAAGTCAGGACCCTGAACTTTTGAAGAGTGAAATTCCAGCTGTTTAAAGACTTAGTGGATGAGATTCTCTGGGACACTGTTCCTTAAGGACAATGGAGCTGAACAGAGCTGGCAAGTCTGTTCAGGAGACACTTCGAGCAAAAGAAGTCCTTATCCCCATGTGTATGAAAGCAAGCAAGGAAGGCAGGAAAACAGCATGGCTGAACAAGGGCCTGCTGGTCAGACTGAGGTGTAAGAAGGAGATGTACAGGCAGTGGAAGCAGGGACGCGTGGCCTGGGAAGAGTACAGGGGTGTTGTCCAGATGTGCAGGGATAGGATCAGGAAAGCCAAGGCACTGACAGAACTGAACTTGGCAAGGGATGCAGAAAATAACAAGAAGGGATTCTACAGGTACATTGGTCATAAAAGAAAAGCCAAGGAGAGTGTACCCCCTCTGAAAAATGTAGATGGAGGACTGCTAGCAACAGACATGGAGAAGACAGAGGTACTCAACAGGTTCTTTGGTTCGGTCTTCACTAGCAGTCAGGCTTCCCACATTTCTTGAGTCCTCAAACCTCTGGGTGGGGGCTGGGGGAGCTAAGTCCCTTCCACTGTAAGTAAAGAGCACGTTCAAGAACACCTGATGGAACTGAACAGATGCAAGTCTACAGGGCCTGATGACATGTATACCAGGGTTCTGAGGGAAATGGCTGATGTAGTTGCCAAGCTCTCTCTATCATATTTGAAAAGTCCTGGCAGTCAGGTGAAGTTCCTGGTGACTGGAAAAAGGTAAACATCACTCCCATTTTACAAAGGGTAGAAAGGAAGACCCAGAAAACTACTAGCTGGTGAGCCTCACCTCTGTGCCTGGGAAGATCATGGAACAGATTCTCCTGGAAGCAATATTAAGTCACATGCAAGACCAGGAGGTGATCTGAGACAGCCGTCATGGCTTCACCAAGGGCAAATCGTGTCTGACCAAACCGGTGGCCTTCTATGATGTCAACTGGATCAGTTGACAAGGGAGGACTGAACAATATCATTTACCTCAACCTCTTTGATGCTTTTGACATGGTCAGTCCTACTGAAATGGAAATCTTCCTGATTTCTAAATCGGAGAGTTGGACTTGGAGAGTGGACCATTCAGTATATAAGGAATTGGCTTGATGGCCACTCCCAGAGAGTGGTGGTCAAAGTCTCTATGTTTGGGTGGAGGCCAGTGACAAGTGGTGTCCACGAGGGGTCTGTCCTGGGATTTATATTCTTTAACATCTTTACCAGTGACATAGACAGTGGGATCAAGTGCACCCTCAGCAAGTTTGCAGATGACACCAAGCTGAGAGGTGCAGTCAATACATTGGAAGGGAGGGATGCCATCTAAAGGGAGGTGAACCTAATGAGGTTCAACAAGTCTAAGTGCAAGGTGCAATCATACACTATCATGATACTTAAGTAGAAGTCTTACTTCCTGTATTGTTTACATATCTATAATAGGATTGAAACCCTGTCCTATCCAAAAGAAGTAAAATAAATGATAGAACATGTAAAAGAAAGAAAAGCAGAAATCAAATCACATAGAAATATTTATAATAACACATGCTCTCTGAATGTTAATAGTTTCGCAAGTATTTCTTCAATTTATGGCTCGATGAGATTGATACATAGAGGTTTAAAACAACTTCAGGGAGTAGTTTAGGAAAGCCATTCCATGAAGAAGAAAAGCTTTTATAAAAACCTTTTATAAAAAGTGAAGATGATTGGTGGTGGCAATGACAGGTGTGGCGTAATGACCACACAGACACCAGGGTTCTTTTAGGATCAGTAACTGCTACTACTTTATTGATGACATAACTTCATTATATATCTGCTGCCTCCCATATTGAGGACAGGCTCCCTTCTTATACCATTCCCCCACAGCAGTAATTTCCCACTCACTATTCATTGGTCAACAACTTTGCCCAACAGCCACAAACACCCAGCAACCCCCATGCCCCAACCCCAACCGCTGGAGAACAAGCAATCCGAGATGGCAAGGCATCTTCTGAATCACCCTTCTTTGTTCCCTCTAAGCTCTTTACATTCCTGATGGCCTCATCGTTAAGAGTCTGACATTAACACCAACCATGGGGTTTGTCGACCCCAATGGCCACACTCCCACATCTCCCCCTTCTTTATTAGCATAAAAAAGTGCGATTAAAACATGATTAACACAAACACAGAGAAAAACTACCAGTCATACTAATTCTATCTTTAACAAACTTTGTAACCACATCCTAGGAGAGGCAGGCACTGAGTGCTGCCTAGCCGGGGAGGCTCTGGCTGCCCCTCCAGCTCCTTGTCTGTGGGTCCTGCATATGCCAGCGGGACCCTCCCATACGTTGTTTTTTGTTTGAGCTGGAGTCCAAACCGCGGAGGAGAGTGCTGTGATCATGTTAGGGCAGATGATGAGACAGCCGGATGGGCCCATTGTGCTGACATCCATCTAGGACCGGCTCCTGTTAAAACACAAGCACAACCTCGGCCCCAAGTTATTAGAGAGTATGGCCCTTCCCATTGATTGGTGCTTAATTTTTTTACCCTGACTTGTGCCCTTTCTTCAACTGAGTTCAACGTGTTATGATTAAAATATATGTGAATTAGAGGACCTTCCTCTCTCTATTGATTTAAAAATTTAAGAACATGGTATGCTTTAGCTATCTTTTCCTGGGGGTCATACCTCTACTCCTCCTTTTTTTTTGTTTTGTTTTGTTTTGTTTTGTTTTGTTTTGTTTTGTTTTTAAGTATAGCTTTTAGATTGGCATGGGCCTTTTCGATAATTGCTTGACCTGTGGGGAGAATGATGTATACCCATCAGATGATGAATACCCCACTGTTGAAAAAAAAAAAAAAAAAGTGGGTTGCATGGGCCATATATCCTTGATATCCTTGCCCATTATCTGTTTTAGTCGTTTTTGGTATTCCTAATGTCACAAAAGCTGACAGAAAATGTTTACACACATCCTTTGCCTTTTCTTCTGCATGAACAGATTCCAAAATACAATCAGAAAAGGTATCAAGTGAAACATGAACATAGCAGTTCTCTGAATTCTGGCAAATGTTTAACAAACAATCCTTTAAGTCTATTACTATTAATGTCCATGACTGGGGGAGCATAGTTGGAGATGGCAATCCCAGTTGAAGCGCTCCTATATCTTCCATGACTTCATTAATTTTTCTCAGATCATGTAACAGTATCCACTTACATTCCTTTTCTTGATAACACCAGCAAGTTTCAGGAGCTAGTTGTGGGAACAATATGTATCGCTTTAAATTGTTAAACAACCCTGACTTCAGGCCCTATGTATCCCATTCCTCCCGGATCAAAGGGAAACAGATCTGGCACCTTTTCAGGGCCTATATGGCCTGGATCAAAAGGATAGTTCAGGCAGGAATGAGCAAGTAAACTGTCAAGAAAGCTTTGTTAGCATAGCAACACTGGAGTGGGGTAATATAAAAGTTACAAAGATCCTTTACATTAGGAACACACTATTTAAATGAGGCAGAAAACTGACTTCTTCACAATGGGATCATTAACACAGTTGTTTTACTGTAGTGTGTGCATGTGTGCATGAGCATGAGTGTGTTTGTCCTGGTTAGTAATTTTCCTCTACATGGCACAATGGTATAGTACAATAGGTGCAAAGGTTACAAGGATTCCTTGTAGAACTCAGATTTAATGGTCATTAGTCCAGCACACAAATCAGTGAGAATACTGTGATACACATGACCAGCTGAATTGGACTTCACAAGCCTGCTGACATACATTAACTTCTTCTGACAAGACTGGGTATGTAGGAAGCAGGACTAACACAAAAGTCTATTTTATACCTTGATAACTACCTGGGAATTCTAGTTGTTTAAAAATTCTGGCTATTAATTTTAAATCTATAAATTAATTCCTCCCCCCTGGCCTATGGATTATGAAATCCATTAGTGTACTGTCAGGATGTTTTATAGTTTATATTGTTCTGTAGTATATAAAATGTGTATGAAATATGATAGTATATTTAATAGAAACAGAATCTTAGACTATTATATTTTATTATTACATATTCATTTTCTAAGCTCATTTTCTTCCTTTTTTAAAAAAAATAATTCATTATTTTTTTCTTTCCCCCTTTTTTAGAGACAAAATGTAGAATATATTGGAGTTAAAGCTGAGAAGACACCTTTATACTTTAAAGATACTAAATATTTAGATATTATTGCATGTAACCTGAAATGTTAAATAGGCCATCCAGAGTTGCTAAAGTAAGAATAAATTTCTAGAAAGGAACTAGATTTATTAACTGAATATCTTGCAACCAAAATATAGTTAGGTAGAATGGAAAAGGTTGAGAGGATGTTTTAAAAGTATATTATTTTAAAAGGATAGAGCATGGCATTAGAGATACAGGCATGACACATCAAATAATATTGGTTTTGCAGGCACTCTTTCACAGAGGTGGAAAACATGTTTAAATGATCATTAAGACTGGAACGATTTTGTGCCTGTTTACATGTGAATTAACATGTATCTGCCTGCATTTTATTTTTCTCTAGAAAATGCCTTAAATTAAAAAAGGAGATTTTTTTTCATATATTTTTAAGGCCTTTACCTAAACATTTGGCAGAAAACCCTTATTTTTCTTTGTCTCTAACTTGTTAGAATATGCTACATACTATATGTTATATATAGTATACACATCTCACCCTGACCTCTTTGGATTTCTTTTTCTTTTTTTTTTTTTTTTGGTACCTTTCTTTACTGACAGAGGTCATATTGAATGCAAATTGATGCTTCTTTATAACAAAACCAGAAAAAAAATAGTCCACTCTGTCTGCAGCATATGACCTTACTTAATCATTGCTTCCCTTTCCCTCTTTTCCCTTTCCCTCTTCTTTTTGATAATGCACTGTGTGTGGACCTATAAGACTGTATGAGACAATGTAAAAACTGAAGCAGGCATTCTTGGAGCATGGGTCTTTCTCTATAAGGGGTCCCATCTACCAGGATGACATATTTGTTTAAAAACAGCTTTGTGTCAGTGTGATCTAATCATTTTCAGAAATGCATCACTTTCATCCTTGTAACTGTGTTGGTTGATATAAAGCAGCTACAGTAACAGTTAAAAGTGAATCACAAGTTGATTTTTATTTCTTTTTAAACTATTTCAATATTTAGCACCAAACACCTATAAAACACTACTAGAAAACATTTTTGTACAGAGATTCTATTTATTTATTTATTTATTTATTTTAAAATTGTCCCCCCTCTCTAAATAAGTACAGCATGATTTCTTATGTTTCATTAACATGCCTCACCTTGATCTCTGAGAAGGTATTGGAACAGCTAATCCTGGAAACCGTTTTCCAGCATATGAAGGAGAAGAAAATCATCAGGAGTAGTCAGCATGGATTCACCATGGGGAAGTTATGGTTGACTAACCTGTTATGCTTCTGTTGTGAAATCACCAGCCTGATAGATGAAGGGGAAGCAGTAGATATTATCTTCCCGGACTTCACTAAGGCTTCCCTCATAAGATACTCATATGGAGGCTATTGAAAAATGGTCTTGGTGAGCAGATTCTGACTTGAAAACTATTCATCGAAAACGAGTTGAATGGTCAGAGCCAGAGGGTACTGGTCAGTGACACAAAGTCTAGTTGGAAGCCAGTAACGAGTTGAGTACTCCAGAAGTCAATACTGGGTCCAGTCCTGTTCAACACCTTCATTAATGACCTGAATGATGAAACAGAGTGTACTCGCAGTAAATTTGCAGACAACACAAAACTGGGGAACATGTCTGTCACACCAGAGGGCTGTACAGCCACCCAGAGAGACCTCAGCAGTCTGGAGAGGTGCGCTGAGAAAAATCTCATGAAGTTCAATAAGGAGAACTGCATGGTACTGCACTTGGGCACAAATAACTACAAGCAACAGTACATGTTGGGGACTAACCCACTTGAAAGAAGGTTTGAGGTGGATATGAGTCAGCAATGTGCCCTTGCCACTAGGAAGGCTACTCGTATTTTTGGCTGCATTAGGCAAAGTACTGCCAGCAGGTCAAGAGAGGTGATCCTTCCCCTCTAGGCAGCATTGCTGAGTCCACATGTGGAGTGCTGTGTCCAGTTCAGGGCTGCTTGGTACAAGAGAGACCTGAACATGACGACAGCCCAACAGTCCAGGAGGCTCTGGGGGCATCTCATCATCAATGTGTACAAATACGTGAAGGGAGAGTTCAGAGCCAGGCTTTTTTTCCGTGGTGCCCAGTCCCAGGACAAGAGACAATAGGCACAGACTGGAACCCAGAAGGTTCCCTTTGAACATTAAGAAACACTTTTTTGTTGTGTGGGTAACAGCACTGGCACAAGTCACCCAGAGAGGTGTTGAAGTGTCCCTGCTTGGAGATCTTCAAAAACTGTTCGGACAAGGTCTTGGGCAACCTGTTCTAGGTATCCCTGCTTGAGCAGGGGGTGTTGTGGGTGGGACAGGGGAGAGAATCAGAAAAAGCTATGACTCATGGGTTGAGATAGAGAAGTTTATTAGGACAGAAAAGGAAGGTAACAGCAACAACTACAACATCAATAATAATGATAGTTTATTAATAATTATTATTTATAACTATATATTGCTTCCTATATATATATATTTCCTATATATATATATTGTATATATATATACATATATATCATATAATAACTGTATATATACTTATAACTATATATATCTATAACTATATATTTATATATAGTTATATAAACCAGTAATAAACAACTGCTCACCACCCACTGACTGATGCCCAGCCAGTACCTCAGAACTGGTCCTCCCCTGCACCAGCCAACTCCCTCCAGTTTTACTGTTCCACATGATGTCATATGATATAGAATATCCCTTTGATCAGCCTGGATCAGCTGTCCTGTCTGTGTCCCCTCCCAGTTTCTTGTGCACCCCCACCTTCTCACTGGCAGGGCAGTTTGAGAAGCTGAAAAATACTTGACTCTGTGTAAACACTCCTCAGCAACAGCAAAAACATTGATGTATTATCAATATTATTTTCTTCCTAAATTAAAACCATGAAAACATGCCAGATACTATGAAGAAAATTAATTCTGTCTCAGCCAAAACCAGGACAGAGTGGTTGGACGAGATGACCTTCAGAGGCCTCTTCCAGCCTCAGCCATTCTGTTCTATTAATGTTAAGATCCACATACTGTAACATAAAATTGAACATTCCTGGAAATATATATATATATATATATATCATAACAGACAATCCTGTTCCATAGATACAGACAGATACACCTAGAACAGGTCTTCCTGTTCACAGACATCCAATCTTTTACTGGATCAATTAATCTTTCCAAAAGTCTGTGAGAAACTAGTGTACAGTTTTCTTTCCTGTAGCCTCTACACAATTAAGCAAATTATTTCAGAACATTTCTGAGGTAGAGAACCACAAATTGGAACAAAAAAATCCTCTCAAACATATATTGATGACCTTAAAGGATCAGGATTTTTTGCCTATTCTAAGCATTGACTTGCATTAGGGAAGGCACTTGCCATTTAATTTGTTTAGGCATATCTGCAATTTATATCACAGAAAAATGGAATTTAATATTGATGAGAATGTTTGAGTATATACTTATATATCTGTCTGTATACATATAAGGATATAAAGATATAAAGAATGGACATTTTATCTGAAATCTTTTCCAAGTGTCTGGAAAAACAAATAAACATACAATTGAAAAAATAAAAAAAAAAAAAAAGCTTAAGGCCTAATTCATTCTCTTAATGACTCCTACAGCTAAGGTAAGATAGATTTTTAAATTATTATTATTATTATTATTATTACTGAGTATGCTTTTTAAAGTGGGGAAATATCAGGTGTACTCCTTTGTAATGGGCAGGAAAGATGTTCCAAAAAGACAACAGAAGAGTGAAAATGTGATTTTTCTTTCTTCTTTACATAAAACGTATTTTCCAGGAAAAGTAATTTTTGCTGGGTGTCAGTCTGGGAATTAAAGTCAAATCTTGTCCCCTGTGTAACCAAAGGAGTAAAACTTTCATGGAACTGGAGGAATTCTCACTTTTCCCCAGTCCTTCACCCAGACATTTGTACTATTTGATTAGCTTGCACATGACTCCATACATTTTCTGCTGTAAAGAATTCTTTCCAGTCTATTTTGTGAAAATTTCATATATATATTTTTTTTAAAGAAATGTAGAGACAAAGTACTTATGTTAGTGAATTTTTTTTGAGACTACACACTCAGATGGTGTAACAAGATGAAGTCCAGAATTCTGACACTTTTTTTTTTTTTTTTTTTTTTTTAAACAAAATGATCATACCCCTCCCAAAAAATTTGGATATTTTTATTTTTTTTTTTTTAAATTAAAGATTTAATTTTTTTTTTTTTTTTTTTTTTTTTTTTCTGAACAACCATGAATAAAGACTCCAAAAAGGCTAGTGACAAGAACAATAAGCCAGTCCCAGCCAATTTGTTTATAGCTCATTGCTTCTGAAGAGTAGAAGAAAGGAAAATCTCTACCAATTTTTCTGGCTTACACGTTAAATAACTTGCTACAGTTAATTAAGAGAAAGAAAATATTTGAAGTGAAAACAAATAGAACAAAATCTTTGCACTTTTTAGATATCTAGTGTCATATTTTAGGTATATTTTCTAACAGAAAACCTCCTATATTTAGTTATTACCATAAATACATGTTAGATACAAATACAGGAAAAGAGTTACCATAAGTTAAATTTATATCTGTCAAAACTTCCATTAGCATTCCTGTGACTGTATAATTCTCTCCATATTCATTTAATTCAGTAATGATGTTAGTAGCATTATGCATGACAATAAAATTAATGTGATCTGACCTCTATAAGATGGAAGACTTAGAAAAACTTAATTCAGAAGGAGTACTGGAAGAGGTCACTATAAATATCACTCATTATTTTCCTGCTAGTCTTCATAGAGATGGCAGGAAAATAAATGACATTTTATTTACAGTATCAAAACCAGCAGATATATAAGCAGTAGTGTTGCTCCATTTTCTGCTGCAGTAGCAAATTTGGCCATATATTCTCCACCAGTGCCTCATTATTTCTCATTTTAGAGAGAAAAAGTATACTGCATCCTAATTCCATCCTTAGGAGACATGACTGACTCACGATCCAGAGCAAGACTCAGATGGTGTTCACAAAATTGATAGGGGTATGCTGTTGCTTTGTATTAAGTAAGTAATTTATAAAAAATAATCTGAGAGGTACTGACAGACATTTACTATATTGTTGGATTTCTTTGCTGAAGTAATTAGCTAAACATTCTCATGTTCTGTAGGTTGTTTGGAAATGGTTAACTGAAAATTTTCAATACTTGGAATTCGAATTTGGTTGGTTATTTTTTGTTAAATAGATTGTCAACATCGTATTTCTGAATCCTCACACAAAGGTGTAAAAATATTTTGGAAACAAAAGTGGAAGAGTACAGTACTGGGGATGGGATGAGTTTAAGATTGTTAAGAAATACTTTACAGGGATAACAACTCAGAAAAGGGCCCAGGTGAAAAGTATTATGCTTTTCTCTTGCTTGCTTTTCCTCATTAAAATCTCCCCTGAAGATTCACTGCTCCTGTGATACACACACAAACAGATTTTTATATCTATGTGACATAAAACCTGAGGGCTTTACTGCATATTGTCTTTTCTGGATCTGCTGCTTATTTTGAAAGCTCTTTGGGAAAGGTGTTCCTTGTGTCTTTTACAAGATGATGATTGTTATTGATCTTGATCAGAAATAGAAACAATATATATGATATATGCAGTATGAAATTCCTTATTTCCTTCAAATTATAATCACACTGTATATGCTGAAAGTGAAGGATACAGGGACATTCAGTTCACTCAAATAGCAGCTAGTTTTCAACTATTCTTCTAGACAGTGTATTAATGGTTGAGAATTAGTGGCAAGTTACCATAGAGGAGATAGGTAGGTATATAAAATAGGATTTCACAATCTTGCTGGCTGCTTTAGTCAAAGAGCAGAAAATGAGAAGGAGCAGATTGGGCATGTGTTCCACCCTTTTTATCCCTAGGCCATATGTATGCCAAATGGAGATTTCTGTCTCCATGCAGCTATGAGACCTCACAATTCTAAGTCAGATAAAAGGAGAATGCAAACTAGCTTTTTAATGTTCAGTATTGGATTTAATCACATTTCTTTTGACAAATAGATAAAAACAAGTAACCAAGCATGTTGCTATGCCTTCAGCTGACTTTGTATGAGACACAGTCAAGGTACTGTATCAGACGACATACTGCAGATGGTGTACCAGCACTGAGATGCTTGCTAGGGGTACCTTGAACAGAGGTGTTTACTAGTGTAGGAGTGGATGAAGTTGGGTCCATCTCCATCATAATTTAAGTGGGGTGGGGGACACGGGACAGGACAGAGCTGTGTAGCTTTTATTCATTTAATAATTTTAAGCAAGTCCACTCAACCACATGGCACTACTAGTAGGACTAAAATCCCCTCATTAAATCTGCAAATGGAAGTTAGGTTCAGCACTATCAGAAACTTAGGTGGTTGAAAAAGTAAAACATCTACTGGGAAGTAACTAGTAAGCAGTATAAGTATAAGCAGAAAGTATAAGCAGCTCTGAGGATTTTGGTATTACATATATCTATGTCTTATCTGCTAAGCTTTGTAATATTATTTTTAGTTAGGAAAGTGTGAAATGATCTGGAATGATAATATATAGAACATAATTACTTTTTGAAGTATGTTTTCTCATACTTTCTTCTTGCTTGGCTATTTCTTCTTTATACAGTATAGACTAGCTATCTGTTGTTTTGTGGTAAATGGTAGGTACATAGATGTAGCACTATGATACTATCCTCTTCATTCATATTATTATATTTTCTGCAGTCTCTGTGTTTTTTGATTATCATGGTTCAGGATCACATATGTTTATGTGTAGATGCTTTATCTGAATGCAATTTAAAAAATCACTGGTAGATGAAGAAAGCAATCGTTGCAGGCAGCATTTCAAATAGTCCAAGTCATCTACTTGCAGGCCACCATGTTTCACTCAAATGGTTCTCAAAACAAATTTATTATGCTAAAAGTAATGTGCAATTTTAGTAAAATCTATTCCAGTTATCTGTATGTATTAAAAATACTAGTGCATTATCGTAGTCCATCACTTTGGTCTTATCTCCTTTGTTTGTGCTACTTTTATATTGTCTTTTCCATTACATCAGTTGCAACTAATAACTTTATCTGTTAGGCAGTTTCTGGACTGTCTTCATTGTACTTGGCATTTATTATTTCATTTTGGTAGATAACTCCATTGTCCTCCAAGACTTGGCAGAATTCTGCATGGTCCACCTATCCAATATTCAACAACTTTTTTCTGTAATCCATACCTTATGAATTAAGAAAAACAAAACAAAACAAAACAAAATAAAACAAAACAAAAACAAACAAAAAAAAACCACACCTTGGCCTTGATACTTGTTGATACCTGAAGAAAACAATCAAACAAACAAATAAGCAACAACAAACACAAAAAATCATCTTGCATCTGGGATTGAAATACCATTTCTTTACCTTTATTGGACTTCTTATCACTCACAAATTTATGTAGTATAAAATCATATATATATATACATATATATATATATTTCAGTTATAGTCTGCTAAAATTACATTAAGGTATGGGCCATACTTTCTCCTGAATATACTGAATGAAGTATGAATGAAATTCTGTTCTGAAAATGCTGGTTAATCTTTGTTTCAGAATTTAGTCTGATTCGACTTTGAATATAACTGATCCAAATGTGTGTCCCTTACTCATCTGGGCAAGGTATACTGAAGAGCTTCTGTTGAAGTCAATAGAAAGGTATGTTCTATTAACAAGGGATCATATGTGCAAAGAATGAAGCCTCAGATAAGACATTGGACTTCAGAATCAGTACTGTTAAATGCAGCATTTAAGTTTTGTTTTTTAAAGATACAATTTTCATTTTTTTTAAAGTTGATTTTGTCCACCATAAAGCAACATCTGATATTAACAAATCTGCAAAGTATCATTGGGAAAAATAAATACAATCACAGATTATTATTATTTTTTTTTATTTGCTATATACACTACATATTCCTCAGACCAGAACTATTTTTTTCTCTGTGATTCATTTCTTCAAAACTTTTTATTAATGTACTAAAAGCATGAAAAATGCTATTTTTGTTTCAAATAAAATTATTTCCACTCCTAGGAATAGAATTGGCATTCCAGTGCTAGGTCTGCAAGGACAGCTCTTTGAAGCACAGGCATGGTCCATTCCAATACTCAGTTTTGGTATTTCTCATCTTTTTTAGGTTGTTTTGTAATTGGCTTTCTGGAGATGGAATTTTTTCAACAAGCATTTTCAATTTTTACTTCAGTTCAGTTGTGGAGAATATTCCATATTCCACCCATATTCTCAAGGACAAAGTGATCAGAGATTCCCTAGCAGAATGTGATTTCTTTTAGTATTTTCAGAATCACATTCTGACCTCACAAAAATGACTGTAAGTTTCATAGATATTAGTGAAGCCAAGACTGCACAATAGCTATGAAAACCTCTACAGTCATATTCATTTTTATTATTATTATTATTATTATTTTTTCTATGCTCAGTAGGGTATAAAATACATTACATTCTATGATTACTAAAAATGTTTTTGGAAGTTAATTTTAAACAAAATTATTAGATCTGAACTTGGGGGTCAGGTTTACTTCTTACATCATTAGCAGATTGCATGTTTTTTTCCTTTTTTCTTTTTTTCAAAATTTGTACTTTGCTTGTCACTGTCTTGCATATTGCCAGATCTGAAAATATTTTCTTAATCCTCACTGGCTCCTCCTTTTTTTTTTTTTTTTTTTTTTTTTGTAATTTATTAACAGAAGTCTTCTTTTGGTTCTTAAATTGCTTCGTGAACATATTCCATTTAACAATGGTAGGTAGAGTATGAAACCTCATCAATAAAACTTATTGCCTCTCTTTCTGATCTTCATACAGAAGCATCAAAATTTGTTTTTCACAAAATTTTTACAATCTGAGTAAGGAGAGAGGGTCACAGATACTTCTGTCCAGCTTGATTTTCCTGCCAGTGAAGGTTAGAACAAATGTTTCTTACATGGTATGCTGTTGTTGCAAGAGTTTCTTGCATCACTTCTAAACAGTTAAAAATCAAGACACATTTCAAGAGAAATGCCAACATCGATTTTATACAACTGCATGTGATACGTCGATCACTATAGTATATAGTTGACAAAATTGGAATCACTGTAGACCACAGTATAATACAGCCTGTCCAACTGCTCAGAATTGCCTATGTTCTTGTCTTCTAAAGAAGATTCTCAGACTCCCTTTGTGGCCTTCCGATCCTCCTTTTCAACATGGTGCTGTTGATATAACTATTTGATGAAGTGCTTTGAATTCTGAATGAGCAGATGTTAGCTCTATAGAAGTTATATTATCCTCCTTGGTGGTTGGGCACATAAGTTCTTATTATTCAATAAATAATTAATAACAAGAAGCTTTCCTAGGTAGATGAGAGACAGATTCTGTTTAAAGTGATTTTGTCTCAGTGGTTGATCTGTCTAACTCTAGGGTTATTTTATCTCAAACTTGTTTTAGTTCTGCTTCAATTAGCATTTTAGTCCCCAGTGGGACACTGCTGGTTAATTACTTATTGTTCAGTAACTTCATCTTCTGGCCCTGACTTCAGCCACTCAGTCTAGTGTGTATTGATGAGCCTTAGATCTGTGGCATGTTCTTTTTGGTTGCTTAAAGACTGATTGGTCTGAGTGAACCAAATATTGACCTTGGCCTCAATTCAGTAACATATTGAAGCACATGCCTACATCTGAGTAAGAGAATAATACAATAAACACAGCTAAACTATTTTTTCCTGCTTAAAGTTAAGCTGATAGTTAAATACTACATTCTAGTCAGAGCATTGGCTGGTTGTTTTGTTGGTGAAGTACCTTAGCAGGTTTGAAATGTAAGAACAGCAAAACTTTGACAATTCTTGAAATTCATTTTACTATCTCAAACACTGAGTCATATCAGACTCATAAGAATACACAAAAATATTTTAAATGGACAAATCACTTGTATAAGATGTTTTTGCCTAAAAATCTGGCAGCTAATATTTTGTGAAGACCTCAAAACAAAACAGTTTCAAAACACCCTGGATACTATGCCTTCACAACAGAATATTTTTAGAAAAGTTTGGTGATGATGTAACAGGTTTGGTGGGTTAATTTGGCACTGTATGAACACGAAAGTTTCTCTGATCATTTTTCAACCTTTATTTTTCATACATGTTCCTTAGGTTTATTGTAAAGAAAGGTATATAAGTGTAACTGCCAGTAAAATTGTTTTTGCTTGAAGGGGACCTTGTAGGGAATAAAGAATTAGGACCAGTAACTTCCAGTGTCCTTGTTAAACAGAACTCAATGTAGCTGGAACATTTTATGCAAATTTAGGATGTTACTGAAAAGCAATCTAGTAATTTCATACATGGTCATTCTTCATGTTTGATGTTTTAAGTTTTTTATGTGGTAAAAAGCATAAAAGATATCATAAACTGATTTTTGTACTACAGCTTGATTTGCATTTTTGTTCAAATTGTAAGATAGCTGTTTCTATCTTATAGCTAATGGGCATTATAACAGTTAAGAAAGAGCACAGAATCCAAAGATAATATAACTTTAGGAATGTCAAAGTATCACTATGATCAGGGTCATAATTTTAAATTTAATTTTATTAAAAGCTAGTTTAAAATATTTTCCTTAATTTCCTTGTTGTTACATCTCAAATTTAGATGATCTAAGAAAAAGCAGAAATAAAGTTTTGATCCCAGGCAGAGTAGGACTCATGCAATTTGTTCTCATGAACTATGTAGGGTCCATTCAAGCCAGCTATAGAAATGTAACTGAAACATCTCAGTTAGGAATCAGAGTGGTACTGACTGCATATATAAAATATACGTATAAAAGAAAGAGACACTCCAGAACAGTGGTAAAATTTCAGAGGAACATAATTACTCTATATGCATACCTTTCTCCACCTAGTATCTTTGAATGTCAGAAATAACTCTTTTATGTGCTTTTATGTATATGGCTACTATAGTGTATCCATAGTTTTGGAGAAATAAACTGTTTTCAAAACTGTTGTGGTTTTTGCTGGGAGAGGGTTAATTTTCTTCACAGAGGCTGGTATGGTGCTGTGTTTTGGATTATGATGAAAATAGTGATGATAACACACCGATGTTTTAGGTGTTGCTAAGCTGTGCTTACAGAGGACTCTTTTCTGCTTGTCATGCTGCCCTGCTAAAGATGAGGCTAGGGTTGCACAGCTGACCCAGGCTCACCAAAGAGAAGTTCCACATCATATGGTGTCATGCTCATTACGCATTATAGAGCCCTGCTTTCCTGGAAGTAGCTGAACATCTGCCTGGTGATGGGAAGTAGTGAATGAATTCCTTATTTTGCTTTGCTAGCATGTGCAGCTTTTGCTTTAACTAGTAAGCTGTCTTGATCTCAACCCACTAGTTTTCTAACTTGTACCTCTCTCCTATCCCACTACGGGGAAGAGTGAGTTAGTAGCTATGTGTTGCAGAGATGCTTATTAGTGTTAAACAAAAACCCAGAAGACTGAAATGAGGAAAACTATGTGCTGGGAGAAAAGAGATGTGAAAGTTTTCCACCTGAACATTAGAAACATTGACCACTACATATAATAGTTTTCCCTATTCCAGACAATGCAGATCATTTTTTTTTTTTTTTGTAGGTTGTGTTGTTTGTTGTTGGTTGTTTTGGCTGGTTGTTTTTTTTTCTGCTTTTTTTCCC
>CM021699.1:89033024-89135417 GCA_011074415.1 Stictonetta naevosa | reverse complement strand
TACAATAAATAAAAAATCATGTTGATTTAAATCAGTGACACTCAACCTTGAACTGCAGACAGTCCTTCTGGATAAAGCAGAATAACCAGGAGCCACAATATATGTTTTATTAGTCTATTATATGAAAATGCATGTACAAATTTATGATAAAATAAAGGTTGAGACATTCATCCATTAAGTTACATATAATTCACTCTATTAACAGGATTATTTATGATAGATTCAAAGTGGTTTCTTACATTATAAATCAGCAGTGAAATTCTATAGTGCTGTTAGATGAGGGCAGTTAGTTGTATGGCTGGACAGACAATTGACTGAGTGCAGGTTTTTTCTTACTGTTTCAGTGAGAGCTGAAAATATATCTTCAGAAATGACTGCAAGTAGAAATACTGAAATGGGAATTTAGAGACTTCCTTATTGGAAGAAGGTTTGTGGAAGCCTGGTGGTCAAATTCTTTAATGCTGTGAACTGTGTCTTGGTGGGAATCGTCATCTGAGAAAATTATGACATAGTCTTACAAAGTGTTTTCCTTGCTCTGTGGGCACTGTTTTTTTTTTTTTTTTTTTTAAGTTTTTTAAACATTGGTACATTTTTTGTAGTAAGATTAATTCCTGGAGAGCAATTAAAGGCAGAAGAAAATACAGGTCTTATCTCACATCAGTTCTTGAGACAATATTGACTTAGACTATCCCTCAAAAGGTACCAAGGAAAGAAAATTTGTGACAACATTTGCTCAAACTCTGATAAATACAAGGCAGAATAAGCCCATTAGATAAGAATAAAATAAAATAAAAATAAAGAAGTATCCAAGATGCCTCTTCTGTCAGTACAAATTCATGAACCTCCCAGCAACTTCCATTGCCCTACTGAAATATTTTTGCCCTACTTATATTTTTCTGTCTTTAGTTTGTGTCTCATTCACCAGAAAGCTAATGACATCTTGATTACATGTCAGTAGATACCAATGCTTAAGCAATCAGTGAAATGATTAAGAATGATAAAATGGAAGAAAATCATAAATTATTAACAGTGTGAATGACAAACAGCAAATTGACCTCTGGTCATGCTCTCTCCCTGTTCTGAATTTTAAATAAATACGTGGGTTCAATACTTGCTTCTGCTCCTCACCATAACATGAGATCTCCAGTAAAGGAGATACACTTCATTGAACTTTGTGTCAAGTTCTTTGATATCTAGAGGTTAATGTCATCTGCGTGTTTATAAACTTCCTTTAGAGTTTTGATCATCAATTGCAATTGCTGCACTTTGTACTTGAGAAAAGGTTTTTATTTACATTGATGATAACCTTGTCACATAGGAGTTTACAGCATGTGTGCTGCAGTTGTTTTGAAGGAGACCTAAGAATTTGCATCTATGTAAAAAGAGGCCATGAATTCATTCTCTCATGTACTTATCCTAAACACTGTCCCAAACTGCTGGAGAAAAGATGTAAGCTTAATGTAGCCATTTAAGGAAAGAAGGATATGGGTGCTTAGTCTTTGAATGGAAACAGTTAGATCCCAACCATTGGGGATGACTCAAGACCATTCTCCCTAGAGAATGTGGGCCCCAACAGAGGCAGCTGACCCCCCAGACATCCACCCCTGCTCATTGTGCTAGTCAACAGTCATGAATATATTTATTTGGCATACAGACATTTCAAAGGAAGCCCCAGCCCAAGTTTTCTGCATATAACAGCATGAGATGGTGAAGTTTCAGAACATCACTGCCATATAGATGGAATGGATGGGTATATGTGGAATAGACAAGCATAGATACTGTCAGTATTACTATATCTTATTCAAGAAAGTTAAGCAATACTTTACTGAATGATACACAGCTCTATCAAGGTTTTTCATAAGAGGTTTTTCTTAAGAGGAAAAGGCTTAAGCAAAGACAAATTCAACCTAACATCATCTCTTTTCTGTCATAGACTTTACCAAACATCACAATACACTTTAAGACAACTACGAAGTTTCTCTGTCTCCACAGAAAAGAGTCTGAATTTTTAATGCAATTTTTGTGTAATTTATAGTTCCAATCATTTCATTTCTGACTGATGTAATATTCCTGAAATCATAGAAACTTCTCTGTCATGAGTAGTGTGCTATGCATAGGAAAAATAAAATCCCCCACCACCTCAACTATTTAACAGTATACTATGGTGCACATGTGACTTCAAAGAATGTATATCAAATTGACTGGGTTGGTTAAGTGATTTTAGTTTCCCAGTCTAAATTAGCTAAGCTCAAAGTATTTCCTCACACTTTTATTTTTAACAAGTTCTCTTTAAAATCATAACCTATTTTAAAAACAGATAAGTACTTTGCAAGGATGGCTAGGAGGAGAGAATTATTTCTGCAGAACACTCTTAAAATTAGTGCTAGACAAAATCTCAAATAAATATGTGTTTTTCTTGCTGAATTGTTCAGAGAAACAGAGGTCAAAGACACTACACATAAGCATCCCCATTAAATCCAGCAAGATCCTTTTTCTGAATCATAAAGAACAGATGTATATAAGTATCCATATAAGCAGGGAAGGGAGACAGTGAGGAAGACAAGTTGTATACAGTAGCAAAACCATATACTTCTATTAGTTTTATTTTTTCTTTAAAAATAATGATTTTACTTTTTTTTACTTTCATCTGTATGTCATAAATACAGAAAGTTTGGAGAGAGACTTTATCCCGTCTCTTCAGTATAACCAGTCAGTGGAGCTTCATATTGATTTAAAAGAATTGGTTACGGTGAAGTAAAGTTGAATGTACAGTATATGGACAAAATCGGGCTAAAATTCCTGTTATTGAATCCTCAGGCATTATTACAGAGAAGAAGAAATATAAGAAAGAATTTTGTTTTGATGAATTATTACTATAAATTCAGATATCCTGAAGAAATGTACCAGAGTTGTAATTCAGCTGCACTGGTGGACAATACATGAGAAAGTAGGCTTTGCACAAAGGTGTTTACGTTAAGGACCTTGATATCTGTGAAATAAACTGTCTCCTTCAACACCAATATGCTCTGCTTTGTTCCTATACTGCTGCTGATGTGAATTCCTCTTATGCATTTAGTAGTTGGCGTCTAAAATATTTTGAGCACCAGAAAGCACGAGGCACTAGGGTCAGACTTCAGCTGAACTCTTTTCTAACTGCTTTGAGCACGAGTTATTTGTGGCAAAGGAAATATATTCTCAGATAGCTTTATTATTATTATTATTATTATTATTTTTTCCCCCATCAAGTTCAGTCGAGTTTCACTGTATAGTATCCAATGATAACCTATCCCCAGGTTTCAGCCTGTTGGTGTTCTCTAATGGATGTTGTGATTTATCCATTTCTAACTCCATGTACACCTAAATGAGAATGACCCATGGAGTCATTTTAATTAAAACACTTATTGCTCACTTGTTTGCCTCTCTGATTCATGCATCTTTATGAGTCCATTGACAAGACAAGCTAGATATACGAGTGAATGCAGATTTTAGAATTAAAATCTCCCTGATAGAAACCTTGCAAACAAAAATATTTTTAATTAATGCATGCTATTTCCATTTCCAGCTCTAGAAAACAACCTGGTTTACTCAAAATGTGAGATTATCAGCATTGATTATTTTATCACTCCTTTGAAGATACTGCTCCTCTTTTTTTTTTTTTTTTTCTTTCTTTCTTTAATAGAGTATCTTAATCAGTCCTTTCATCCAGATAGATAAAAGGATCACTCCATTTTAATTATCAGTTTCCTTATTCCTATAGTTTTCAAAGGGGTAAAAAATGTATTCTTAAAAAATGAAGTAAAATTAATACCACCTGGTCCATATGCAGCAACAAGAAGCAGATCATAAGCCCTTTCAAAAACTCTTTCACAAAATAAATTCTTTCAGGAAAATTAATGTAATGTATCTTTACATAAGTAAAGATACATTCTTCAATGAATGCACGCAGGAAAAATGAAAAAGTTTTGTCACACAGAAGTTCAGCTACATGCTTGTTTTCAGATATTAGTCTGAATGTAAGACTAGCCTGTTACTAGTATGTAATATAAAACTAATGTGTATACCTCCAGTTGCTGGTAAAAACAACAGAAAATATTAACATGACAGCTAAAGTAGTTTTCAATTTACTTTTTCTCATTTTCTCACATGAGACTGAGATACAGACACTTCTCATGCAGAAAGTATAGAAATTTTTTATCACACACTTTTTAGAGTATGTATGTCTGACTACTTTTTTTTTTTTTTTTGTCTTTTTAAAAGCATAAAAAAAAAAAGGGGGAGGGAGGCGGGAAGAAGATGAAACAAGAATTCAAGGATTTCTGACCATAGCTGAATAAGGAAGATTTCCATTATGAATGCACAACTATTTACTTCACTAGTATCCATTTTGTGAACAGTATTTGTTCTGCAGCAACAATTGTGTTCTGTTCTGTGGCACCTAGCTGGCACCTCCAAGAAAAATGTTGTTTGAACCTACAGATTTCTGTTTCTATCTTTTAGTTTTTAAGAATAATGTTTTGAAAGTAAATGAAACTGTTAAGGAGCTTACAAAATCTGACTGTCAAACAAGATATCTATCTCAAGACCTTTTTTTCTAGAGTTGTATGTTTAAGGAATTACCCAGAAGTACATCATTGACTGAAATACACCTAGTTCTGGTATCTGCCCTGAATCTTGAAATAAATTATTATGATATGTATGATTGTATAGAGAAAGTTGAAAACAATGTTGAATTATGCAAGTTTAAGTCTGTAAAGCTTAGTTCAGTATTAAGCTACCTTCTATGGGAAGGAATTTTGTGTATGGGATGTCCTTTACTTGAAATGTGTTAAGGAACTGCACAAACATTAATGAGAGAAAAACTGTAACTGGGTATCTACAAAGAGACTGAGTAAGTTTTCACCGAGAAGAAACTCATCTAATTGATTTTGTCCATGTATAGAAGAAGCCAACAAATACAGCAACTTTTGTAGCAGTTTCTGGGCTCTACTTTAAGATTTTCCTGCTCTTCTGAGAACATCATCAGGGGATTCCTGGGAACTCTTTGAGGAGCTTCAGGATGCCTGCTGCTACTGGGGAAAGAATGTTACAGGAGCATTTTTCTGTTAGCAAGCTCTAACATCTTCTCACCAGCTCTGTCAACTCTTCATAAATAAATGGGTGCTTTAAGCTTTTTGTTTCCAGCTGGTTCCTGATTAGGGAGGGTCAAGAACCTATTAATCAAGTGCTAAGAACATGTCCGTATAACTGAGGGTCAGACAACTGAGACTGAGGTGCTTCATTTGTTATTAGTAAGGCCAACTGTTCTCAGGATAGCTAGACCTCTGAGATGGAAGATGGTGACAAGCAGTAATATGAAAATCCTATAGTCCAGGGGGAAACTGTAAACAATCTATTACATTATTTGAACTTTCATAAACCTATGGGGCTAGATGGGATTTGTCCAAGAGTACTGAGGGAGCTGTTGGAAGTGCTCATGAAGCCACTTTTAATAACTTACTGTCAGTTCTGGCTAACTGGGTAGATTTGTGAAGGTGACTTCAATTTACAAGAAGGACCAGAAGGAGGATCCAGGGATTTACATGCCTGTCAGTCTGATATTGGTACTAGGGAGGATTATGGAATATATTATCTTGAATGTCATTACATAGCCCATATGGGACAATGAAGTGATCAGAAGTAGCCAGCATGGGTTTATGAAGGACAAATACTGCCTGACTAACATGATCTTTACCTGTGACAAAATGACACACACTAAGGCTGTGGATGTTCAGCTGGATTTTAGTAAAGTGTTTGATACTGTTTTCAACAGTATTCTCCTGGAGAAACTGGCTGCTCATGCAGAAGGAGCATGAGCATGATGGAAGTACACTTAACCTGTGAAGAATACAGAGAGAGTGCCAGAACATTAAGATAAGCAGTTAGGAATGCCAAAGCCCAACCTGAATTTCATCTGACAAGGGATGTCAACAGCAATAACAACAGCTTCTGTAAGTACAAATGTGGAAAAAGAAGATTAGGGAAAATGTGAGTGAACTACTTAATGAGACAGGGCATGTGGTGACACAGAACCTGGGAAAGGCTGAGGTACTGGATGCCTTCTTTGCCTCAGTCTTTACCAGCAAGACCAGCCTTCAGGAATCACAGGACTCAGGGACCACGGGGAAAGGAAGATGTACCCTTGGTGAAAAAGGATCAGGTCAGGGAATAACCAGACATACAGAAATCCATGGGCTCTGGTGGGATGCACTCATGAGTGCTGAGGGAGCTGGCAGATGTGACTGCAAGACCACTCATCTTTGATTACATTGATTGGAAAGGTGCCTGAGGACTGGAGGAAAGCATCACGCCTATCTTCAAGAAGGTCAAGAAGGAGGACCTCAGGAACTACAGGTTGGTCAGCTTCACTTTGATGCCTGGGAAGGTGTTGGAGCAGCTAATTCTGGAAACCATTTCTGTGCTCAAGAAGGGCAAGAAAATCATCAAGAATATCATCAGAAGTAATAAACATGGATTCACCAAAGGGAAGTCATGCTTGACCAAATTGATAAGCTTGATGAAGTGACTGGCTTTATCACGGCGGAGAGCAGTCGATATTGTCTTTCTGGACTTCACTAAGGCCTTTGTCATAAGATCTGCATAGAGAAACTGTTGAAGTATCGGCTGGATTACCAGGCAGTGAGGTAGATTGAAAATGAGATAAATGTCTAGGTCCAGAGGGTGATGAACAGTGGTGCAAGGTCTAGTTGTAGTGCAGTAATTAGTGGAGTGCCACTGGAGTCAATACTGGTTTCAGTCCTGTTCAAAGCCTTCATTAACGATTGATTATGATTAACTGTCAGAAGTTCCTGACAGTTGGAAGAAATCAAACACACACCGCTACTTTCTTCAAGGAGGTTTCAAAGAACTACAGGCCAGTCAGCCTCACCTTAGTCCCTGAGGAAATTTTCCTGTAAACCATTTCCAAACATATGACTCCTTTCAGTCATTGTCTTGTCATTCAGTGTGGGTTTATAATGGGAAATTGTGCTTAACTATCCCTATAGCTCTCTGTGATGTGATGACTGACTTTCTGAATGAGGGAAGAACAGTGGATATTTTTTATCTTGACTTTAGCAAGGCTTTGGATACAGAGTCCTGTAACATCTCATAGATTAATAGCAGACTAGAAAAGTAAACAGCTATGTGGACTGAAATTGTCTGAACTTCTGGTCTTAAAATTGTGATCGTTCTTCCAAAATCCAGTTATTGTTTTGTTTTGTTTTGTTTTGTTTTGTTTTGTTTTTTTCCTCTTCTATACTGCTTCAAACCTCAACAAAAAATAAGCATGTGGAGCACTCTAAAAGTGGTCTTGTGCTGTTTGTCATATCCTGGAAGGTACAGCAAGGGTATCCAATTATCTGGTTTTGCTGCATGCAGTCATATTAATGCTTTTGTAGTCTGAGGTTCTTCACCTAGCAAAACTCATTAAAGAATGTAAATGAATCCTTAAAGTCAACATAATTTGATTTTAATCCTTTATAGTTGAAAAACATCTGACTTTACTGATACCCTCAGCTTATCTAATGGACAGTTAGACATTATTTTTCTTGTACTGGCAATGTCACTAGCTTATATGCATCAATTAATTATTAAAGAAGGATGCAACACACAATTTGTTCGAGTGCAACAGTAACACTTTATTTCTCATTGTAACCTTTATTAAGATGGAGTGTTTTTAATATTACTGGAAAATACTTTTATTACATGAAAAGCAGCAATCACTATGTTTTGACAAGCTACTAAACTGTACAAATATTTTCATAACATTTTCTAATAGTAAGACAAGTCAAAGTGCAGCTGAGTAGCTTAATATAAGGCATTGATAGGTGTGGCTCAGAATTGCTAGGGAAGGTGAAAAAGCTTTAAAGATTCAACCCAATTCACTTTTTACAAGTAAAGTATCCCATTGAAGTAATGTGTGGAGCTATGTAGATGAGAATTCTCTGTGAGAACGCAAGAACTGAGTTGATGACCTCTTAATATAACTCTTATGAAAATCTATTAATGTTCATGCTACCACTTGAATGATTTTGCTAGAAACAGAACTTCTAGATAGGAATATAGACTAAAACATTTTTAAAATTCGTGAAAATGGAATTATCAGTCCATAGTGTTTATAGTTCACATCTGAATAAAGAGAATGAGAAGTGAGTGTAATAAGCTACCAAAATTAGATTTCTCATATTCCTTTTCCAAAATGATAAAGTAAACAATAAAGTTTGGATGCAAAGTAAACATTCTAATATTTTAGTTCTGTTTCTAATAAATTATAAATGGATGAATCTAAATCTGAACTCAAGCTTTCAAGAATTTTAGTGGTTTTTATTTATTTATTTATTTATTTATTCCTAGGGAATAATCTAGAAAGAAAAACTGATCCCTTCTTTTCTTTCTCTTTTAGGAACATCTCTGCTTTTTGATAATGCTTTGGCTACGGAACCAACTGGCTCAGGCTATAGTTCTATTTTTCAACTCTGTAGCAGAAACCATTTATGTCTTTTGCCCTTTTCCCTCTCCAGCCATTTATTCCCATGTTCCTTTTGCAGTTTAATACTTCTTTAGTTGAACCTCTGCAACTTGCTAGGAGACTTGTATAGGACTATGGCTCTAATCCAGATCAGTGAAATGATAAATAAATTTTTAAAAATGTCCAAATACATTTCTCTTTATCAACAAAAACAATATTCTAAATATATTTTTTTTCAGGGACAAAGCTGTTTTAGGAGATTCACTTACCCAGTCATTTAATCTTAAGCTTCACCACCATAGATCACTCTAGTAAGTATTTGTGGTGGTTTTACTCTGCTGGGCACCTAAACTCCACCACAATCACTCTCTCACTCCCCATCCTCAAATGCAGAGAGGGAGGAGAAAGTATGATGGAAAGAAAAAGGTTGAAAATCGCACAGGTTGAAGTGTGAAATTTCGTAGAAATTTCTATGAAATTTCACAGGTTGAAATGAAGATAACTTAATTAAAAAGGAAAAGAAAGAGGAGGAAAAAAATAAGCCACACAGAAGCACAGAGGGAAAACAAACAAACAAACAAACAAATAAATAAAAACCACTACTGTTACTGCTGTTCTCTACTTCCTGTCAATGAGTGAGGTTCAGCTTTTATTGCTGAGTATGGTATTGGAGTATGGAATGTCCCTTTGGTCAGTTTAGGTCAGCTGCCCTAGTGATGTCCCCTCCCCACTTCTTGCCTATTGGCTTCCCAGCCCACTGTCTTTGGAGGGTTTGGAGAGTCTTTATGCTGTGTCAGCATTGCTCAGCAATAGACAAAACATTGCAGTGATATGAGGGCTGTTCTAGCTACAAGTGTGGTGCTCAACACTATATTGACCTTTGCAAGGAAAGTTAACTCCATCCCAGCCAGACTCAGTGCAAACAAGGACTGATACACTTTATTTTCTTAATTGAAAAAACATACCTATAACAATGCATATATATAATTTCACGTTATTTTTATCATATTATTTCATTGATATTATTTCATTGAAAACTATGAATATATTCCTAAAAAAAAAAAGGTAAAAAAAAAAAAAATTAAAAGGCTATTTTCATGTGATTTAAGTCTCTTCTCACATTTGTACTTCATTAATTTCTTCTAAAACTTTCAGTCTGTTGTTCTGATGGTGAACTTCAACACATTCATATGCCAGCATAATGAAACTGAATAATGAGTCCTTTTAGCATTAGATTCCTAACACTTAATTGGGGAGAAGATTTTGGAAAAAGACATCTTTTCTATTCTGAGGTTGCATTTTAATAGCTGATGAAGAGGAAAGAGTCGTCAAGAGTAGAAAGATCTTGTTTTATTTATATATGTATTTAATTATTTATTTTATTTCTTATAGCCAATACAATCTGACTGACATCATGATATAAAGGACTCCACTCATGCTAATTCCTCTGTCTAGCTTAATGCTTAGGTAATCCTATATGACCTTCCAAGATGACAGACTAAATAGTTGAACTACTAATTTTGCTAGAAGAATTACATTTATGCCTTAGGACAAAAATGGCAGAATTAAGCACTGCATTTCTTTCTGCAAACATAGATAATTCATTTCAACTTGATGATATTACACATTGTAAGCAACATAGTTTATTAGCTTAATATTAAACTGTACCTGGAAAGACAGACCTTCTAACATTTATCATTCTAAAATAGTACTTAAATTTAAAAGGCATATTAAATCACAACTTCAATAAAAGTTAGAAACTCAGATAGTAAATGATACATATTTTGCCTTATGCATTTCTACTTTTTGATAGCCAGATTTATCAAAGTGCCTATGCTTTTCTTAATTTGGCAACTAAGCTTTACAGTTATGCAAAGTACCAAATGATTTGAACTATCAAGGACAGCAGATATTAATAATGTTTCTACTTAAAAAAAAATTGTTAAATATTTTATAATTAATATTTCAAGAGGATCTAAAGTAAAAAAGGAAATCTAGTATCAATTCAATTAAACTATCAGTATTCTGATTGTGTATACTAAGTCTAAAGAATCTTTTAGAAGAAATTAAGGGATTATCGATGATAAGAAATGACCACATGAAAAGAAAGGACACTGATATGACAGGTAAATAGTAATGGTAATTGTGTCTTTACAGATTAGTTCTGCTCCCTTTGAACAGAGCATCTTGCCCTATGTTATCTACATATTATTATGTTATTACCAATTTTAAAAGCATCTGGGGAAATGCATGTTAAACATTTGTCACTTAAAATGACTAATAAGAATGACCTAATGAAATCTTACGCAAGCTCTTTTTTTTTTTTTTTTTTTTTTTTTATAGCTGGAATGCATTAGAAATTCTTAACTGTGGAGATTGATCACGTTTTCTATCTATTTATTTATTTTTATTAGAAGATACTGGTTTTATAATTCAAGCAATAAGTAAGAAGTTCAGCTATTCATTTAATCAGAGACTGGGATTACACTAATCTTACTTCACTCAAAATGAATTTGGTTTAACGTGTCAATCAGAAGCTAAGAATAAGATTACAAGGATTTCTAGCAGTGGTTGTACATGGCAAATGTCACTGGGTCATCAAATAATATTAAAGGTGTTTAGACAAGTCTAAAAATTCTCTATAATCCCAGATAAAATGAATCTATTCACAATTTATGCCCCCCAAATCTTTTTATTTGTTGTTTAAAGATTGTGAAATGGCTTACTGCTTGAGAGTTAGATAATGATGAACAAACAATATTGGTTTGCTTTCTTCACTTATTATTACTCTATACTGGTATATATTTCATTATTTTTGTGACTTGACAGCAGTGAAAAAGGCTGGTCATTGCTACTGAATGCGGAATTTTTCTATGTTCTTGCTACTGGATGGAACTTTTCCTAGGACATTTTAGTAGAATTGATATTAGGCAGCTATGCTCCATCTAGAATATGACGAGCTGCTTATTTCTAAATAATTGTCTTGCATTCAACTTCTTAGATTTTCTTATCTTCCAATTTGCTAAAATCATTTTGAAATCTAAACCATGTACCTTAAGATTGTACTCATTTTGTGGTATCTGGAAATAAGATATTCTTTAATGACATCATTAATGACTTGAATTAGAAATTGACTCATTATTGAGTCAAATCTGTGAAGGAAATATTTTCTTCCATTTCAACAGCATGTGAAGGAAGATTCTTAGCTCCTAAAAACACCTATAGCTTGAGTTTGTTTGTGTTAAAAAGTCCTAGGCTGAAAGGACAAAAATTCTGTTGTCTCACATATGTGTATTAGCAGGATAAGGACTCTTTCATAGAGTACTGACTTCTGTTCTGAAGAGAGGCCTTGCGTGCATAAGATGATTTTGTGTTCTTGTGCTTTAATTACCTTAAAATGTCAGGGTTAAAATGCTCTGGAACCAGAAATTTTAACAACACAAAATGGAGAATTCAAACCTAATCTTTCACTTTCTGAGTATGTCTGTATATTTACTTAATTATTATTATTATTATTATTATTATTAGAAAAAAAAGGCTAATTTGTTGAAAATTCAGTCATATCAATGTGTTCTTTGAAAATGCCCACTGGATTGGTGATGTTAGAGCTTTTTGGTCATTTGGCTACAGTATCAGAGAATGGTCCTAGTCAATTATTATTTCTTCAGGGACAAGCCAAAGAATCTCATAAATTCAAACAGCCAATTGTCTAATGTTGTAGGCACTCCCATGCAACATTAGTTAGCCAAATCCAGAGAGGATGTTTCTGCCTGTTGGAGTACACATTCAAAACCTGGGATTGAGCTCCTTTGGCCTGGATGCTCACTGTCCTGGTACACTATTTCATAGTAAATATGAGGCAGGTAAGAGAGAAATGTGGTTCCGTCAGCCAAGTCTCACTAAACAAATAATTTTTTTGTTTTGCAGCCATGGTTTCACATAAACACAATTGTATTGCCTTTGAGGACAATCAAGTAAATTTGCTCAGTGAACATGACTTCACACTGAGTCAACTGGGACATCTTCACAGAGTGGTGGTATCATAAATGGCTCTGAGGATTAAATAATAATAATAATAATAATAATAATAATAATAATAATAATAATAAGGCTTTGTTTTGCCTGCATTCTCAGCATTTCTATTGTGAGGCTGGACTAAAGAAGTCTTTCCTTCAAAACAGTTTGTGAGTATCAAATTATTTTCATTAAGGAAAAAAGTTTGTGAGGAGTTTGCTTTTTCTCATGAAAAATATTTCATTGCTATACTCATGATGAGCACTGTTGAACATTTCCTTCAGAAAGGAAGGGAATGGGTTGGCTGGTGAGATGGACAGCTACTTAAGGAAAAAGAAATCTTGCCATTAGAATCAAACAGAGAGAAGGAGTCATAAAACAAAAATATGGAAACTTTCTGAGATGTGGATGAGATAGTTATAGATTCAGGGTTACATGATCAAATAACTCCAACAATAAAAATCACAGAACTGAGACTTGTTTTTACTCAGTTATGCTTTCCTATTCCTCAAAATAATATTAATTCCCCATTGATTTAATTAGAATTGACCTATATTTTGAAGACGAAGAAATTCAAATTAAGATTAAACATACTTGTTAAAATAGTCGTAAACTCCTCATACAGTACTGAAGGAATATTTAAATGGAGAATGAAGCTGTATTGCTAATGGTATTTTTGGATTACAGTTGGAAAGTTTAAAGCCAAAACATATTAAAAATATATATATAGTTAACTGTACAAACTCAGAGAATAAAACTTATTTACATAAGTTTTGGCTGAAGATATTTCCTGAAGAAATCAAACATCCTCAAATACTAATTACTTGCAAATACATGGTAAAATCAGTGTTCCTACAAAGAGGTTATTATTATCTCTTATTATTGAAAATAAGAATCAGAATATGTGAAAAATGTATTAAAATTTATGCATGGGCTATTACCACATCAAAGCAATTGGAATGGATTTGTAAAGTGAAAGAGTTGGTGCTTAGGATCAAGAATCAATGCTATACACATTTCAGAAGTCCCTTTGGACCAGTCCTAGGTTGATTCATGAGCTGAATATTGAGTAGTAGAACTCATAAACTGTACTCCTGGAGAGTTTCTTACAGCTTATTTTTATGTGAAAGAAAACCAATTCATTCCAAAAACACTCTAGAATGTGGACAAGAGCTGGACATACAAGTAAGTGGACATGATTAAGAGTTGTTTCTAAAGCACACTCAGATTTGGTCCAAAATGTTAATATAGAAGTATCCATATAGAGCATGGAGCACAAGCAAAAGCTTAAAGTAAAATAATTTAGCCTCCAGCTATCAGAGGCCAGAAGCAGAGGCCAAAACCTTAAGAAAAGCATTCGTCTGATGGAAAGTGTTAATGCTTATTTCATGGAAATTTCTTCCTGTCTTAGTGTACATTGAAGATTTGCTCTTTGCTCCTTATTAAATTCCATTTCAGTGACTTGTTGTAAGGAATATGTGCAACTGTTTGCAGGAACATCCTGCCACACTTTCTCAAAACTCTCACAACTGTCTGTGTTGGCTGCACAACACACGGTGCAGCAATTTCCATTTCAATCACAGACTTAGGTTTTCTCTCTTTGGAAGCCAACGTGTTGAAATTTGTTGGTAAGTGCCCAAACTAGAGAAGTGCTTGACAGTCAGTGCTCTAAATGCATTTCTGTGGACTGATGGGGTTTGGTCTGTGAGGGTCAGCTCAGAACCTATGGCATGGACCTTATTGTTCTCTACAACTATCTGAAAGGAAGTTGTGGGGAGCTGGGGGCTGGCCTCTTCTCACAGATAACCAGCGATAGAACTAGAGAGAATGGCCCCAAGTTGCTCCAGGAGAGGTTTAAGTTAGAAATTAAGAGAAGTTTCTTCTCAGAAAGAGTAGTCAGGCATTGGAAAGTTTTGCCCAGGGAAGTGGTGGAGTCACTGTCTCGAGGTTGTTTAAGGAAAGGTTGGACATGGTACTTAGGGACGTGGTCTAGTGGGTGATATTGGTGGTAGAGTGGTGGATGGTTGAACCAGATGATCTTGAAGGTATTTTCCAGCCTTAATGATTCTATCAAGGGCAGCAGTACTGTTAAACTATTACTATGGATGGCTGCATTTGGGAGTAGTGAACTTTCTGTAGAGTTTAGGTGTGTAAGTCTATAACTAAAATCCATAAGGTTGGGGAAAGCATATGGTACATCTTTTTCAGGGAAGTTCAAATTTTGTATCCCTTTATTTATATTTTTTTATTTATTTATCAATAACTGTTTTAAACTCTTTTCCTTCATTGTTTTTTTTTATTTTTTTATTATTATTATTATTTTTATTTTTATTTCTGGAAGAATTTCTCATTGACCCTGAAGATTTATTTATTGTTTTAAATACTCTCTAGCCTTTGGCATTTACTATTACTCTATTTTTATGATTGTTAGGATAAGCTTTTACTTACAGTTTCTTTTATTCTTGATCAGTTTTTCTTCAGAGGAATAAATTCAGCAAATCAACATCTCACCTAGCTTCTCTTAAAGGGTTTAATTTAAATGGTTAATTGTTGCTATAAACAATTATAGAATTAAGCCTTGAAAATAGGGTAAGAATAGTATCATGCCTTTAAATAATTACTATCACATTATTAATAATGATTTTACATCTTCAAAGCATTCTGCAAGTAATTTCCAATTAATCCTCACAAGAATTCTGTGAATTATTTCTGCATTATTAATACTATTTTACACGTTTTTTAGCTAACGTCCTGAGGACTAGAATCATAATAGGGATTTAGGCACTAAGAGTCATTTCAGATACCAAAATGAGTCAATACCTCTATTCACAAAAGTCCCATCTAGCCTTGCAACACATGAAGTCTCTAGTTGTCTATTATTTGTGTTGGTAATGTTTCCAGTTGCTGGCTTACCTTTGGCAGCAGAAGTAGTAGCAAGTAGTTGTTTGTTCCACTGTTCTGCCTGTTACCAAATTGAATGAATCATAGAATCACATAATATTTTGAGTTTGAAGGGATCATCAAGGATCATCAAGTCCAACTCCTGGGTCCACATAAGACCATCCACATATCAGACCATATGTCTGAGAGCACTGTCTAAACCCTGTGACTTTTTCCATGGGGAGCCTATTTCAGTGCCTGACCACCCACTCAACTTTCTCCTAACATCCAGCTTTAACCTTCCCTGTTGCAGCTCCCTGCCATTCCCTTGGGTCCTGCCACTGGTCACTAGAGAGAAGAGATCAGTGCCTGCCCCTCTACTCCTCCTCATGTTTGCTTTCTTCACCCCTTGAAGTATAAATATTGATCTTAACTACCAACACCTTCAGTTTTAACTACTGTTCATTCTGGGTTGGAACTTAAAGGAGTAAGCACATGTTCTATTCATACAAATTTAATCAGCCACAGAAAAGAGTTCTTCATGAAGTTTTGGTAATGTACACGGTACAACTGCCTAAATCCTGGAGACAGTAAAATTTCTATGCGTTTTGCTAAGAGGAGTTAGCTACAATCTTTTACTTCAACAAACAATACACCAGTTATTAAGGTCTTAGATTGAAACTGTTTACTTTCTGTGACACAATTACAGAACAAATTAATGAAAAGCAAGAACACTGATCTCCTTCAGTGCCCTAACTAGTGAAGGAGATAATTATTTTCATGATCAACACATTGCTCCATCTAATACTTATTTCTTTCAAGAGTGACTTGGCTTATACTATTATGTTTTCTTAAGGCTTGTGAAAATTTGGTGTTGCAACAAATGACCTTTGCAAAAACTAAGGCCCTCTCTGAGTCTAGCTAAAATGTGGAAAAATGATTACTTACTTCCTGAAATGAATTTACTTAATGTAAACATTTCTGGTATATATCTGTGTGGTTCTGAGAAGAGAAAATTTGAATGACATATATGCAAACATGGAGGACTGTATCAGAAGGCATCGATATGCGGTGTTCCAGTGACTCCAAGAAAAGCATTGGAAGATTTTTGGAGGTAACATTCAAAAATGTATTAGCTCACTGGGACATTGTGGTTGGTAGAAAATTTAGACTCCAGGTCACATGCTGTGAGGTTCCTTTCAGCATTTAAAATCATTTTTTTTCCTGACACAGGTTATCTGTCACTCAGGAACAAGGTGCATTGGTCACAGCATCACTGCTATCTTTATTATTGAATCCAGGCTACTGTAATATCACTATCTTGTTAAAAACATGATTTAATTCAGTTTTAAAACTTGAAAGCATAGTCTTTTTACTATTTCTTTAATATTTATTTGCTAATCTCTATAAACCTAGTAATTGCTGCTTTCTAAGTTAAGCATATGAAAAATCACTGCATGCAATTCTTATGTACCATTCTATAAAAGCCAGGGAAACAGATCATGTTATCAATTATATTAAAGATAATTATTTGTTTTTATATTAATTAAATTGTTATATTAGAAATAATGATATTGTTGCTCTCAATCTCTCAATTGATAGAAATGGTAGATAAGTCAGTGTCTGTTCCTGATCTGTCAATTTAACCTTTATGATCTATGTTTTTCTCCTTCCCCATAGAAAAAGATAGGTGAATATTTCTTGTCAAATTCATACTGTTACTGGGTTATGTAACCCAATGTAAAATTAAGACTTGGAACTATTTTTACCATCTATTAAATAATAATAATAACAATAACAATAATATTAATAATAATAATAACCACAATAATAATATAACCCAAAGTAGCCATTGCTTTTTACTTTTTCATTTACTTTATCATTTCAACACTTTAAGTCAAGTAACAGAGGTAAAGTAGCCAAATAAATAATGGGCATTTAACATGGATCTTTCAGAAGAAATACATTTTACAGTAGAAATCAAATAATTCTTAGGGCACTTATTACTTTGATTTTCCTTTATAAACCTTTGTTCATAGGAAAGAAAATAAACAATTTTAAATAAATCAGTAGTGAGATAACTTTATCATAGTATCTTTTACTAGACTATATAAAAACTTAAATCTGTATTTAAGAAATGTTTGTTGTCTCTTTGGTAAATATGTGCAAATAATTATGTTTACACTTTTAATCAATTCACAATTTAATGTCACACATTAGTACATTATCTAAGATGAAACTTGCAGTCATATATAATGTACTATATTCCCATCTGCACACAATCTCACATCCTTTCCCAGATATTTCTTTTAATTGCTTATGATTTATGTCAACAGTACTCAATGTATATAACATATCAATAGCTTTGTCAGTCCATTGCTGTCTCTATTTTTTTTTCTCCCAAATATTGACCAAATCTCCATGATAATCTTATTTCTTGACTCATCTCTTTGTGAAACAGGTGTAGGACAGTAGAGCTTCATCTTTGTTTTCATTAGCAACCTCTTACTAGGCTTACTTTTAATGTAAAAGTAAAAGTTTCTGTAGTATTTCTGATCTTGTTTCACTCTTTCATTGCTCTCCTTAAGTTACCACATAGAAACCTATATTTTGGACAAGATCTGTTGATCTTTGATCTGTTTTGGGGTAAATTCTCAGAGATTCATCATATTTTGGAAATAAACACTATCTTTTTTTTTTTTTTTTTTTCCCATGATTTATTTTTATAGAAATTGAACTATTTGAGAGATACTGCATGCTGAAAGTGGGAGAAATTCTGGATTAAAATATATCACTGTGATGGTGGAATTCCAATATTACTTCCATGCAAAAAATCTTACTTCCCTTTTAGAGTAGAAAACTCATTTTCTTTATGTTTATGTGAATAGAAGCCCAAAAGTATGAGCTTCTGATCCAGAGAAGATGCTTAACTGTTGAATAACTCACTTGTCAGTATCTGTTATCTTGAAGTACTTGAATTCAGTTTATTGGTATATTTGGAACACGCAAGGACAGGAAAAGATATGAGTGGCCTTACATGTTAAATAATAAATAATCAAAATTACTTAAGGAATAAGGAATGCATATGGAAACATAACACAGCACTTTGCATTATGCATGTGCACCTTCTTCCTCATTCTTTAGTGAAACACAAAGTGAAAGATAAAGTGTTATTCTCATATCTAATGTTTTAAGCAGTTCGATTAGTAAGATACAAATGGTCTTGAGGATGAGATATTATTGTAGAAAAAAAAAAAAAAAGACTGGCATATCCTTCCACTCCCAGAATGAATGCTTTAACAGTTGCAATATCTCTTTTCCATGCAATTTACTTTTTTTTTTTTTTTTTTTTTTTTTCCCTCCAGGAATAGTGAAAGATTCTTAGGCAATGATTTAATTCTGTCCATGTAGCATGTATTGTGACACTTTTTTCAATAAGTGTTTTTACCTTTAACAGATTGAGTAAAATTAACAAAACATTCCCTTCTCAAACAACTATTTCTTTTTGTGAAGCTAAATCTATTACCTATGTCCAGTGAAATGTACATCACAAATCCTAGAGAGAAATTCAAATTCCTAGTAAGTTTAATGACAAAACTTGAGTGCGTGTGGAACATTGGTATAAATAAGCTTAGCTAAAAGATTACCTATGATTTTGGAGAAGCTTGCATTCTAGCTGTAATATGTTTATGCATTAGTGGTTTGGTCCATAAGATACTTATTAATTATCATGAAATACAGCTTAGGTTCAAATGTCTGAATCTGATACTTAATCACACAATATGTAAGCTTTAGTTCAGTGCTATGTTTCTTTGTAAGAAAAGAATTAAGGTTTCACAGTCTCATTAGGTAGTATCAGGATACTATCTAAAGCAAATGGAAAAGATGGCAATCACTGTTTATTACAAAGTAGCTGATGGGAAAAAAGCACACCACTTGTCATTTATTAATTTATTTACTCAAAGGTTAGGACATTCTTCCATGACAAAGACAGATTAAATACCTTTTCTTTCTGAAAAGTTAGAAAATTACCTTTCTCCTTTCACTTACAAAAATACCAGGGAGCAGAATCTTCTAAGAAAGACTGTCCAGAAAGGAACCTATGTCTTTATCATATATCTATGTAATGAGCTAAAGGACAAAATTTCTGGATGGTCATGTTTTCTACCATGTTCCTTACAGGAAGAGGACAAAACCTTGCTGAAATAATTTCTTGGTCTTCTGCGTGGTGGCTAATTCCACCTGGGCATTCCCTAGGGAACTTTGGTACTTGGTGCTTGCTGACAAATACTGTTAGATAGTCTACCTTTATTTTGTAACATCCATCAGGCCCTAATCTTCTGGGTAAAGCACTGAAAGTCATGTTCTCCACAGTCTTTAGAGGGAGAGAATTATCCCTGTCCTCACCCACAATAGTGAAAAGCAGCCCAGGCTTCTAACATTTAGAGAGAGCTGTATCACAGAATGGCCAGGGCTGGAAGGGACCTCTGAAGATCATCTAGTCCAACCCCCTTGCTGAGCAAGATCACCTAGAGCACATTGTGCAGGATGGCATCCACATCCAAGTGGGTTTTGAATATCTCCAGAGAAGGAGACTCCACAACCTCTGTTCCAGTGCTCTGTCACCCTCACAATAAAGAACTGTCCTCTCATATTCAGACAGAATTTCCTATGCTTCAGTTTGTGACCATTGCCTCTCGTCTTGTTGCTGGGCACGACTGAAGAGATTGGCTCCATCCTCTTGACACCCTCTCCTCAGATATTTATATACATTACTCAGCTCTCCCCTCAGTCTTCTCTTTTCCAGGATAAACAGGCCCAGGTCATCTTATCCAACTCCTCTACTGAAGCAGGAACACCTAGATCAGGTTGCGCAGGACCATGTCCTGATGACTTTTGAAGATCTGCAAGGAGAAAGACTTCACAGCCTCTCTGAGTCAACTGTGATAGTTCTCTATCACCCACACAATAAACAAGTGCAGATGTTCTGATGTTCTGACATTGTATTCCAGCTTGTGCCTGCTCCCTCTTGTCCTGGCACTGAACACCACTGAAAATAACCTGGCTGCATCTTCTTTGCTTCTTCCTTCAATTTTGAAGCACCTGTCTTCTTGCATTCTGCATTGCACGTGTTGCACGTGACTTTAGCTCAGGTCTATAGTTTTCACTACAATGGCTTTAAAAGAGAGGTTCTATATTGTTACCCTTTGTAAACTTTGTACAGTACTTTTCTAAATCCATCTCACAGTCTCTTCTGACACTGTCTCCTAGAGAAAAAATATTACATTTTTTCATAATGCTGTTGTGCAATTTATGTTAATTTATGTCTTTCCCACTTCTCAGTAGTAAATCCATACAATGTGGATTTCACTACTGTAATATTTGTATCATTGCATAATCTTTACCTATATATAAGTATAAAGTACAAAGGTTTCTGAAGTTTTTGAACAAATAGTTTGGCTTATTTCAATATCCAAGAAATCTTGGAGAGATTTGCATAATATAACCAGGCAAAAAAAAAAAAAAAAAAAAAAAAAAAAAAACCTTAAATACCCCAACACTGCAAAACAGATTTGAAACACAGGATGCAAATTATCCTTGTTGAATATTCTTGTATGTATTCAGATATTAGTCATGGAAAACTGAACAAAGATATTATAGCAATCATAATGGTATAGTAATTTTATTAAAAAAAAAAAATAGTAAATTTGCAAAATGTAAATAGTTGAAAAGACCAGACTTAAAAGAAAAAACAGAGTAGTTTATTTGTTTGTTTGTTTGTTTGTTTCCCAATAAAACTGTCATCCTAAATAATTTAGCTTTCTCTCTGCCTAGTGTAAAATTATTCTTTCTATATAACACTTGTTTCTGTACTGAGATTTCATGTGCTACATTTAATACCTGAAAATGCTCAATTCTCAATTCATCCAGAGAATTAATTTACATTACCATTTTTTCTTTCTATTATTATTATTTTCTTTTTATTACAACACCGTGGCAAAAATAGGCAATTCGTCCTGGCTTTTGTTTCCAGTTTCCCATGAAATCCTATATTAATTGCTTAAGGTTATGTTGTAATATTAGTAATTTTAATAACCTACATGTTCATTTTTACATTATTTGTTTGATCTTTAGTAACATACCTTCTGTCTAGGTTGCTAGTTTTTACTAAAAGAAAAAGTTATTAAGTATGACTATGAGTCAGGCTATGACAAAACCTGATAACTGATTGATATCTCTGTGAAAGCTGAATGTGGCGTAATGACACTACACAGACTCCAGGCTTCTTTTAGGATCAGTAACTGCTACCACTTTATTGATTACATAACTTCATTCTCTCTTACTGAGGGCATAACTTCATCTCATATTGAGGGCACCACTTCATTCTCCTTGTTTCATCTCCATATTGAGGACAGGTTCCCTTATACCATTTGCCCCACAGCAGTACTTTTCCACTCTCTATTCATTGGTCAACAACTTTGCCCGGCAACCAGAAAACACCCAGCAACTTCCATGCCTTAACGGCTGGAGAACAAGCAACCCGAGACGGCAAGGAGTCTCCTCAATCACCCTTCTTTGTTCCCTCTAAACTCTTTACATTCCTTATGGCCTCATCATTAAGTCCGATGTTATCACCAACCACGGGGCTGCACTCCCACAGCTGAAGGCTCTGTTCTAGATGGTGTTCTGCAGCATTAATATGTTCTTGATATAGATTGCTGCTGCGTTGTGTTTTAATCACATCTTTGCAATGTTGTGATTTCCAGACTAAGACGGTGGTTTAGTATGGATCTATCAGTCAGAGAATGTAGGCAGCCCTGTCTTCCTGCAATTTTTTATATTTGCAGTTACACAGAACCTTCTGCAAAATCAGGGTAATAAATGTATCTGCAGAAGTTTTCTACACAGTACCAGCATGCAGCATCTTGGAAAATAAAATAAAATAAAATAAAATAAAATAAATAAAATAAAATAAAATAAAAGGGTCAGTGAGACTTTAACAAAACTTTAAAAGTACACAAGTTCAGTGGAAAAAGAAGAAAAGGAAATTAATAATAATAATAATAATTATAATAAGTAGAAAAAGAAATAATGGTGAGGAAGGACCAAGTGCCAGTGGAGAATCAGACCAAAAGGAAGTGGAAGACATCTGGCTGATTGAGTCGTTCATTGAGGTGTTGAACATGCCATCATTTCATTGCCTCATGGTTTTGAGGGCAAAGCTAGCTAAAGAATACACTATGTATTTATGTATGCAAAATTGTGGTATCCAGCTAGTGCAGCAACACTAAAAAAAAAAAAAAAAAAAAAAAAAGAAAAGGTTAGATGGAGTTTAGAGTAGCCTAATCTAGTGTAAGGTGTCCCTGCCCATGGAAGAAGGTGTGGACTAAATGATCTTTAAGCTTCCTTCCAACCCAAACCATTCTATGATTCTATGATTCTATGATTATGATTTCACCAAATGCTATTATTTTTATTTAATATATATCTTTGATTTTTTTTTTTTTTTAATTAAATAAAATTGAATTGGGTGGCAGAAATTTTCTGAGCATATGTCTTGGTCTTTGTGTGTATTCTAGAGTCTGTTTTTTCTTTTTAGTAGATACGGCTTACTCATTATCTGCAGTTCAACTAAAGATCAAAATCCTTTTTCACTCAAATACGTGTTAATTATTTACATCAGAAAACTCATTTAATATTATCCAGCAACAGATCCATTACAAAATCTGCTCACTCCTTGCTCTTTACTTTTACCAAAGAGAATATGAAAATCAGTTATTAGTGGATTTTAATTGTTAATGTCTTTTGAATTAAGTTCCTGAATAATTCACAGACCCAAATAAATTCTGAAATACAAAGTTCTAATTGAGCATTGTGGACATGAGAATATGACATAACAACAAAGACCCGAATATGGATCTGAAATGAGCTACAAAGGCAGCCCTTTCACTATTCCTAAGGGAGTTCAACAATTAATTGTCAGAGGAATGTTCTCATTTTCTGTATGTTATTGTAACATCCTGTAGTCCACGATAGATGTGGAAATGTGAAAGATGCAGTAAGCAACCTAATGCTAACCATGGTGGGACTGAAAGGCTACCAGCTTTTCAGTGGCTATCCTTTTTCTGTGTTACTCTGAGTCTCCATAGTGAAGAGTTTTGGCTGATTACAGGCAAATCCCAGGGAAACAGACTGGGGATGTGTCACATGGGAATTAAATATTTGTAGATATTTAAATCCACTAAATTTGTAAAAAGGTCATTGACAGTTCTATGAGTTAGAAAGTCTGCTCACATTACCGCATTCCTTTTGAGAAGTGAAAAAACAAATTGTGAAAATTTCAGACCTTAAACATTTCAGGTTTTTAATAAATTCTGTGTCCAAAAGTGTCTGCCATCTTTATATATTTGACATCCTTATTGCAGTTGGTCATCCCTATGACTATTTTTTTTTCCTTAGCTGCTTCCTAATTATGAAATTTTGAGTTTGTGTCAATAAGATTGAAGTTTCTAAAGTCCGTAACACTGCATATACTTTCAGATGATAATATAAGAACAGTAAAATTGCCCACATGCTCTTCTCCACAATTTCTATATAAGATAGCACCCAGTTCAATATAAGCATCGCCTGGAACTCCAACATTTCCTTTAACTTTCTTATTGGTTCTCTGCCTTCTGATTTCAGAACAACCTGATGTTCTTGAAGATCAGGCATCTTCCAAATCAATGAGGATACCATATCCACAACTTGCATCTTCTTTACTACTTTGTAGATACTCTGTTATATGCAGATATTCCTCCTCAAATTCCCTTCATAGGATGTGTGAATACTTTTCAACTAATGCTCTTCCCAAATGAAGTCTGTGAATTGTCAATCTCAGGAATATGAAATTCATAGGATGTGTACTTTCTTCTACAGTCAACACTGCAGAACTGCAAATAAGGTGTTCATAACTACTCAGATTACTTGTATTTTAAGGGTATTAACATGTTAACAGGGTATTAACATTCTACCATTTACATAATCAAAGAAAGTTCAGCACTGTCTTTTAATTCACTAATGCACCTCCATCCTTCACAAACTTCAGATGATGTTTTCAAGATTTTAAGCAAGAAAATCATGGCAGAGGATTTGTTAAAGGTTTAGAACAAATGTCAGATTCTTCCTTGTTGCCTCTGCGTCCACATCATCTCCCCTATTACAGACATCCAGTTCTCTTGTACCTGTACCACCAAAGTCTAAAGAGCCATGAGTTAAAAGCTAATTCCTCTTCCTTCTTGATAAGATGCACCACATGTTTTACCTCCATAACAGAAATCCTTTCTACACATACATCCAGACTTTGTTCAGTTTGTTGCTCATATAACTTCAGTGAAATAGGAGAATTTGCAATGACAATGGTTAAACTGATGATAGTGTCACAGAGTGTTGCAAAGTAATTCTCCATTTGACATCAAAAATCAGTTTGCCTTTTCAGCTCAAGAATTTACCAGAGAAGTACAGTCAGAAGCTTGCCACAAGAGGCATTAGCTGTTTGGGAAAAAAGAAAATAAATAAATAAATAAATACTCCACTTATCCTCCTTTCCTGTCTTTACTAAAATGTGGAAAAGATAACTTGGTCAGTTATCAAGCAGTCTTTAGAAAGGATGAGAAGTGGGTGAGTTCTTGTTTTTCTTCTGTTTTTAATTATGAAGAACTTAAAACATTAACATTTAATTTTAAGGCCAAAATCTGTATTTTTTTTCCAGTAATTTCTGCAGTTTACAAGAATATGTATACTTGCACATCCACAAGCACATTTTACAGTTATACAATATTCTAGTTCCAATTTCTTACTTAGACTTAAGAGTGAAGTAATACAAACAGGTTCAGATCAAAGTCAAAGCGAGTCTCTTCAGAGTATAAACGTGGGTATGACCAAACAAGTTGTCTGGCAAGGTTTACAACTAAGTGGTATAAATGAATATAATTATCCAGAATTCTACTATTCAGTAGAGAAATCCTGTCTCTTACAGTCACTGTTTTTTTTTTTTTTTTTTTTTTTTTGTGGTAGTAATTTCATGTCCTTGTAGAAGGAGCACTGTCTGTGCTCTATATCCAGTAGAGAAATAGTTCTGCTTAATAAACACTGGAGGGGGACTGTACCATATAAACTATTCCACATACAGTGGACCTTCCTCCTTCAAACAATATTGCTTTTCAGACTTTTCTGGAATTATCTTTCCAGTTTATTTTAAAAATCTGTCCAGGAACATGAGACAGAATGCAGTGTGAATATACTGTTAAAATTACATTAAGAAATAATGACATCCCAGTAGCCTAAATAACCCATTTTGGAAAAAAAATGTGAATCTTGTCCACGTTCATTAAAATTACATGTAAAAATCCCTAGCAGTGTTTTTTTTTGTTTGTTTGTTTGTTTGTTTTTTTGTTTGTTTAATTGGAAAATAGAATGCAGACACTAAAGAGATTAAACTGTTGAACTTGTCAGTTCTCAAACACACTGCCAAGATGAAAATTCTGCTCTAGGCATATATCTCATAAGAGAAAGGTACTGTATGCCTTGCCTCAATTTCTAAAATATGCGTTTCTAATATGCTGCTGAAGGGTAAAATATGTTTCCCAGTAGAACATGACATGATTCTCCTCACTTTATTTTATGCTTCCAGTCTACTGCTTCATAGACTGTTCAGGATGGAGCCATGTTGAAATTTATGGTTTCATTCACCTGTAATTTTAATAAACTAACGAGGTGAAGAGATTCATCTAAGCATGAATAAATATGAAATATATGATAATCTTTGTAAGAAATAAATTATATAAACATATGCTTTTTAACTTAACAATATTATGGGAATATACCCATTATAAATGTATTGACTATCCTATAAAAGCACCATAATATTGCCATAATTTGCCTTTTTTTTTTTTTTTTTTTTTTTTCATGGGATGAAAATGGTTCACAACACAATGCTATATTTCCATCTTCCTATGAATGACCTTAAGAGGTCATTAATAAGGCATCTATTGTGGATTAATATATCTGTAGGGAACAACTATCAAGGATAAATGCTAAGAACAAAAAAACTTGTTGTTTCTGGATCTCTGATTAGTGAAATATAATCATGCTGCTGAGATTCATAGAAACCTGAGTGAAATCACACATTATGAAAACAGGCTCTAGAGTTGAAGGTATACTTTGTGTCTGTGTTGACTCTTGTTTTCATTAGACAGAAAATACACCTAATTAAAATTAAATTGCACATTAACAGCTTGATAAACCAACAAGACAGAAATGCTGTCACCTCATAATAATAATAATGCATATTAAAAACAACAAAAACTAAAACTCAAAAAAAATGATGTCAGGTCGAAGGTCACGTAGTGGTAAGGACAACACAGGAAGAATGCTTACCTCTGTAATACTAGTTTCTTCCTGACTACTGGTGAATTATATTGCCTGTTCAGGTTACATTTATTTATCATAAAATACTTATTAACCGCTAAATCAAATAAGGATTTCTGCAGTAAAATAACATACATGCTAATGTTATTCAGCATCTATACTCCAGTGCTATAATTTCTATGGAATGCATGGGTAGAATTAAGGATTCTGTTCTGGTAGTAGAGTTTTTAACGGTGAAGTAATAACATTTGTCAACCTAACTAACACAGTTGGAAAAAAAAAAAAAAAAAAAAGTATGAAAAAAATAGAGAAAAAATTGGTAGGTAAGCCCTTGGCAATATAAGTTTGAAATGGAGCAGTAACCTTCAAAACTAAGCATGAATTAAAAGGAGTTGTTCTAAGTTGAACCACAGATTCATCAACGTTATCACTATTATTAATATTCTCAAAAATGTCATTAATTCAGCTTGGGTCTGGTTGAGTCTATTGAGTTGAGTCTATACAGAGAACTAACACACTGTTTGACTTCTTCCAGAACTTAAACAAACTTTGCTGGAGACAGCTCTCTAACACTACATTCAGATCTAAATCTTAATAATACTTTTGGCACCTATGCAATTTCTGAATTTGCCTTAGAATCAAAATCTTTTCTCTTGTTAATTTTTTTTCTTTTAGGTGGTTCTCATGAGAAAAAGCTTTGGCTCAAGAGCCCTGATTTATATTCACTATTATGTTTAATGCTGGAAATGTCAAATATGGTTGGAGATAAGATATTTGTGCTGAATAAAGAAAGCAAAGATCACATGTCAACAAAGCCTTTTCCTGCAGTAATAAGCATTCATAAGTCAAGAAGAGATTGTTTGCTTTGACTAGTAGAGAAGGTTTCCATAAAACATTCTAGTATTTTCTGTCTTTAAATGTTTTAAAGAAACTTTTCAGTGACCCCCCCCCTTTTTATTCATGCATCCTATTTAGAACTATTTTATGTATGACAGAAATACATGTATTTTGTTTCTTAATACTCTCCTCTCATGTACTTTTTCCAAGATTACTAGTAGTAAGGAATGCTAGTAGAGACAAAGCCATTCCAAGACCCCCAAGGCCCATTCTATGTTGGCAGTTTCTTTTCTCTTTAGAATGAATTGTGAAATATTTAAAGTAGTCTTTTCTAAAATTACATGTATTAACCAATGAAGCAGAATATTATGTTTTCAGTAGCTTCCTTAATACAGAAAAAGGAGAGTCTAATGGTGATGCTGATTCATAGTTAGTCAGTATAGTGATAAGAAGTTCATTTATTCCAAAATTTCTCATCCATCGTTAATCCTATCTTGCCAGCAGGAAAACAGCTTGTTTCCTAAAAAAGTGTCCCTGATATAGCTAGTAAAATATAGACATGTATACAATGGAGCATCTTCAAAATAAAGTACTTAGATACTCTGTGAAACTTAAGTCTTACCCTCCCCCCAAAGAATCCTTAGAAAAGGAAACAAAGCACTGTGCTATTGAAGTAACCTGGAAATACAGCTACAAACACTTATTTCAGTTTGAAAGCAATGAAGATATTATCTTAGGAAAAAAAAAAAAAAAAGATAACAAAAACGGATATAAAAATAACCTACTTGAGTCTGAAAGATGTAATAGATGGCTGAAGAATTGTTATCTCTGTGAAAACACAGCTTTTTATTGTTGCCAGGTCATCATTAGTGTGAGGTAGTGTTACCATAAAACCAGTTGAGTATATTAAGCCTGTTCAAAACTAATACAAGTTATGTATTGGACTTTTAAAGAACTGTGTTTGTCGTATATAAAAATTGCTGTGTGAACAGTCTGAGTCCTTTGTGCCTAATCATTAAAGTTGTCTCATCTTGATGCTGTTGTCTGAGTTTGTAATTCTGGTGGGACTCCAAATGTTAGGTAACTTGTTTAAGCTGCCTTAGTGTATGAATCAGCACCTTAAAAAATAAAAATAAAATAAAAATTAAATCTACTATAAAAATGTTTTGCTACTAGAGGTACAGGGTATTAAAGAGAAGCAGTTTTTCATGTCATGAGGTCAACAGTAGCTTGTATTCATTCTTTACTGTAACATAGTCCCACTAACAATTATTAACATTTGCCTCATTATATATAGTTGTTTGAACAGCAAGAATTATATAACTTAATGGATTAATTAATACATGTTATAAAGGATAAATCGTACCTTTCTGCTGCATGAGTGCACAGAGTGTGTAAATGCAGAAGAAAGTCTCTGAACACCCAGAGTAACTGTAGCCCTCAAGTGCAGGTTATGTCTAATGAGCAGGCAGAAGACAGGAACTAGTTCAACATGTCTGAGCTGACTATTCTTCTAAATTTATGCAGCCCTATTAATTCAGCTAAAGGTCCCAAAATTTCTGTTATACATACAAATATTGATGTTGCTTTGTCACCAAGTCTAGAAGGAAGCTATAAGCAGTGATCAGCACTGTGTCTATATTGATAATCATTCATTTCAGTATCTAGTAATGTATATTTGCAAATTCTATAGTGTTTAGACAGAGAGGCTATGCACATTCTTTTAAATAAATAGGTCTTGGTCACTGCAGTCAACTGGCACATCTTAGCTTGTGTTTACACATATAACCTCTCTTCCCACCCACAGTAGGGTAGATGTATCTAAATAGTATTTGGGAGTGATACTGGGCCCATGCTTATTCCTGAACCCTGTCTGGGCATTGGCTGGGAGACTGCTAGAGATTACAGGCCAACAATAAGTGTGGAACATGCTAACAACTCACCTTTTTTATGTGATGGGGACCTAGCATAGACATACCTAGAAATTAATCCTCACTACATTTATGAAAAAAAAATAAATAAATAAATAAAAAATAAAAAATGTTTCTTCTTAGGTCTTGAGATCACGAGAATTTACTGACTAAATTTATAACTTCAGGGATTCTCTGTAGTAAGGTACTCGACTTCTTTAAGAAGAACCCCTCTGGGGTTGCTAAGTACATCTGGAATTCATTTGAGTTTAGGTTCCTTGCTGAGATAAGGACATCTCCTCAAATGTTGGCTCTAATTTTTTATGCAAATGATATCATTAAATTGGTGAAGAAATAGAAACATACACAAAGCCAGCCAGAGTATAGTAAGGTAGGTTTTACATTTGTATACATTCTGAAATACATACTGTTTACCTTGAGTAACTGTGAAGAGGAGCTATTAATTTTTAGAATCAAAGCCAGAGGGCTAACTGCTTGTCATTAAATGCTAGAGTTGTCATACTCATAGTATGAACACTGTTTACAGAGAAGTGAACAGTACTCAGGAAAGTTGGGTAAGAGCAAGAAAAAGTAGTTAAGTGAAAAGAGAGATTGTGAATGGCCATGAGAATTAATTGGAACCATTCTTGAAAATGTCCTGTGTGCTCAGATTTGGAAATTTTCAGGCTACAACAGTTGCTAGGTGATCAGATTTTCTTCTGACGCAGTTTATTATGGCACTAGTATACTTCCATTAGGAACTTATAAGGTCACTCTCTGTATGAATCGTTTTGCCATTCAAGATGAAGGATTTTGTACAGTTTCATAAAGTTTATGCTCATCCATCAGCATCTAAAGCTGTCTGAGATACCATCTTATGGGTCTTTAGCTGCCTCTTTAGAAAGGCACAGGTCTCCCATACATCTCTTCACACTCGTTGTTGTCTTGAATACAATTACTTTTTTAGAGTATTAACTGAACTTAAATAGTTAATGCAAATGGCTGAATTAGATTCACCGGGAAAGACTGGACTTTTTATATCTTACAGAAGTCACTTCTAATTTGTAATATTCTCCATGTTCTTTGCTCTGCTACCTTCAACATTCATTTAAATAACTAGCTATAGGTATGTCCTATATTTCATGGCTGATCATATTACTAAGATTTAGAACCAGTATCTACGATCCATAGACTTTTACTGAGACATGTGAGTGTCTTGTTCAGTATTTCATAGAGTCTGACAGAGAGATGATTTACGATGATGCAGATTGTTCTTTTTCCTTTCAAACACTTAATAGAAATCTTGTTTACAGGCTTTCATATCTGCTGGCAAAGACAAATCATATTAATTCATTTTGATATTTTCACATGGGCAATTCCAGTCATCCATGGCTAAAGAGGAAATGCTCTTGTGAGTTTCCAGGGACTATTAAATATGCAGGATCCCATTCACAGAAGAACTTCAGTTCTTGTCCCATCTGTCATCTTTTCTGACCACTGTTGGGTGGTCGTGTCTGACTAACCAACACACAGACAAACTGGATGGGAGCCAGAGGGATAAGCCAGAGGGAAAAGTTAGAAATGTAAGGATTATTGTTTTGCAAATAAAAGGCAGAGAAATGTGTTTGAATAGACAGTGCTCCAGTGAAGCTATCTCCTGGCAAGCTGCCATGCTCACAAAGACTGTGTTTAACACTGTGTCTGCCTGAATGAGCAATGCTTTCTCATTTTCAGACTACCTATCATTATAATACAGAGAGAGGAAAAGAAAATGGATGTGGTCTCTTTTTCATAACAGATGTACTGTAAATACATAAAGATAATGCATTGTTTGTAAGCTGACAATCCATAAGAATTCTCCAGGTTATAAAACATATCTGTTTAATAATTTTAAAGTAACTTCTCTAGTTATAACTAGATGAATATACAAGAAACAGTGTGCCACTCCCATATAAAAGCTGCAGATATTTAATAATATTCACCAGAAAATTTCTCATGTGAAATTGTGTTCAGGTGCAAATCTGAAAAGGCAAAATGACTGATTTTAGAATTAAACTTACAAACTTAAGAAACCTTCAAAGAAAAGTCTCTGTATCAGGGAAAGCAGAAAATAAAACAGTAAAGCATAAGTAAAGAATAAAAGGTCACAAAGACACAAGTCTTGCTAAACAGTTTCTTAAAGTAAGCATTTCCAAATGACAAAAATGGATTACATTTTGGAATTAGTGTATTAAAACTTTTTGTGAACTTAATAGAATTGTCCAAATTGGCTTAATCACACCAAAAGAAAAAATAATAAATAATAATAATAAAAAAAGATGTGTGACTTTAGACAAACCTTTTTAGATAGAATTATCTTTAACATTTTATCAAAAATATAATGTTTTTCAACTCCATTGTTTATCGTTGTTATACCAACCAATTCCTTCCCTGATTCTCTGTCATTAGTAGAACGCAATTAAGCAATATTCATCAGGGCACAACCCTCTTCCATTTAATCTACATCATTTTTTTTCTTTTGCTAACAGCTACATTGTTACCTTTGGATGATGGTTTGGATCTTCTAAAATAAGGAGTCATCGTGGTCATGCACAATTTATAAATGTATTGTGCCATTATGAATAATGATTTATTCACAATTCTGAGGCTACATTCATACAAGGAAAAGTTTTATGCTCCTAACTTTGAGTGAAAATGTTGTTAAAATGTTATACTAACTGTTTTCTATAACAAGCTGTAAAAACATCAAGGAATCTAGTCAAGGAGGTAATGCCCAAGCAGACTGTCACATCTCTGAAATCTCCAATACCATGACAATCAGAAAAATAATGAGTACAATTGTTTTGCTGTTGAATTAAAACCCCTGGGGAGAAGGGGTTTGGTTCTTTCTCCTGTCTTCAGGAAATTAAATTCTAATATATTTCTTCAATTTTTATGTAAAACTTCAAAAATGTTCTATAATGATCTTTTAAAAACATTGTCTTCTATATATCTTCTACATTTTGGAAAGATCTACTAACAACCAATAGTTAAAATATTCAATGCACTTCTAGGTCTTCATATGCTCCTCAATGAATTTTATCAGCAAATGTTTAATAATTAATAATCAGTGCTTTTCCAAGTATTCTGTCAGCTTATTTTATTGCCTGAGTGATTGGAGAGTTGATCAATGGAATTGGTTTTTGTTGTTGTTGTTCTTCCTTGTGTAGAAGGCTTCCACTGAATCATTATTGGAACTTCTATCTACTGCTTGTACTTAATGTCCTTCAGGGGATATGTCTACCACACCACATATTTTTGTATCCCTCATTTCTTGTTTTCCTTTTTGTTAATGCATGCAACTGAATTTTATGTGGAAAATCACCCCACTTTGGCATTTTCTCAGCCACAGGATTCCAGAGCACTTTCCTTGTCAAAGTTTTGGAGACAGTCATATCCAGGCTGCCTGTGCATTTGATAGACTCTGTCTTTTAACACTTTTAATACAGTGCTAGGATAAAGGTTGGAACAGGTGATCTTAGAGGTCTTTTCCAACCTAAATGATTCCATGTTTCTAACATTATCAATATTTTGTGGTACGAAGATCACCTTTCTTATCTTTCATCTTTCTTTACTCTCCAGAATACTTGAAAAAACAGATGACAGTACTCGAAAAAACAGATGACACTTTTTGATTTTGAAAGCAGAAACTATGTGTGAAATTATAGACTTTTTACTAAACACCTATTATTTAAAAATGTGTCATTTTTCCATAGAATTCCAACTCTTTACTTCTCTATTTATTAAATAATTGTCTTGTTACTAACAAGAAAATTACGGGAGATTGTTCCTTCCTTGCTAATTGTTTAAAGATCCCGGGTGGGATCCCTCTTGAAGGATTGTTTTTTTACACATAATTCAAGCAACACAACATCTAAAAGTGATTGAGAATTAATTTTATCTCTATATATTTTCAGCTAGCTCTTAATCCTTGATATACCATTAGAAATTCATTATACGCATCAGTAAAATGATTTGGAGCTCATAGCACGAAGTAGATTTTCTAATGCTTTTATATTTTACTATCCATTCAGAAGATGTTTTGATAGTTAGCCTTTTCATTCATTTTCCTGTGAGTAACAATACTATTTATTTATTTATTTATCTTGTCTTTTCTAATTGTGTTATTCTATTTAATACATTAATATACTTGCAGCCACAATGGCCATATTTTGTCTCCTATTCTCTATTCTCAGCACTCCAGCTGATTGCATCCTAATTATAACGTCTTTGAGAATTCCCTGGCTAGGGCACTAGTTCAATATCAACTCTGATAGAAGAGTGTCTCCCACTGAGTCAGTAACACTAAAGAACTTGCTATGTCACAAAAGTGTTCCTTGGAGGTCTCTGACTGTATTATTAATTCAACCTGAATCTGTTTAGCTTGTTAGGTCTGTCAGGTCAATCTATCGTGGCATCACTGCCAGAATTTACAGAAAACTAGGACATCTGTCAGCGTTTTTAAAGAGAATAATCTTCTACTGGATGAATGAAAGAGTAGTCAGTCTAACAGTGGTAAACTGAAAATGTCTGTAACAAATAAATTAGGGTATAAAAATGTTTACAGCAATCTTTTAGTTTTAACTGTGGAATGATATTAAAATATCTGTTAAAATATACTGCATGTGTAAATATAAACACAGTTGAAACTTTATAAGAAAAATGGTTTATTAATATCTTATACTGTGCATACTTACATTTATAGGTTTCAGATGACAAAGAATATAGATTTTTAAAAACAGTAAATTCATATTACACATATAAAGTTACAAACATTCTTTTAAAAAGTCTTAATATTTACTAATGCACCTAAATTAAGCAGCCATTGTTTCAAAATTAGTAAGAACACCTATAAATTTGATGTAAATAATCTTGATATCCTCTCTCTAAATTTGAGCAGGCTAAAAGATATATTCCTTGACATTTTACTAATACAAATACTCAAAGCACTCCTACACAATATGGAGAGTCTTAGTGATTCCTGTACAATGAAAGACCATTGATAAAATGTTGCACAAAACCTTAATAGTGATGAAGATAATTGAGCATAATAATGTGTGAAGCAAAAGAAAAAGTGATAGTAGCAGGTCTTGCTGGAAGACAAAAGGTAACTTCCTGACACCTTGAGAAATAAGCTGTGACAATTTTATTTAGTAATGTTTGTAATAATTAATAATTATGTGAACATCAAGTGGACACAGTTTTGGAGAATGACTCCAGTCTGCTAACCATGATAGAATCAGAATTATTTGGTATTTTGTACAATTCATTCCCTGAAATCAAGCTGCTTCTGAGATTCATGGTAACTTTTCTTAAGTATATGAAAAACTATTTTAGCTAGCTTTGGAGCTCTGGTTATCATTGTGAATACAATATATGAGTTCATATACCTTACAAAACCTTGAAATCCAGTGATCCTTCTCATCTTTTGTTGTAATGTTCTAATACTTACCTCTTATAACAGCACTTTTTGTCAGAAATCTCAAGATGTATAAGAGAGGAAGCAAGTATTATTTCTTTAAATAATTGTAGGAATATATTCCTGAATTTCTGACAAATGAAAGCTGCTTTTATGTCCACTTTTTCTCTCACAGTAGGAGTAATAGTCACTGCTTTGCAACACTGGTACATCAGTTATAGGTTCAGTACTGTCTTTTTATATACATATATATATATATATATTTCTTTTTGTGAGCTTGGATATTTAGCAAGGAACTCCAGATAATACCACTCAATTGATGAAGAGGCTCTTTCACTAGCTACTCTGACTGCAGCTGCTTTCTAGCAACGAGCTACTGTAAACCTTATTTATCTGATATTATAGTGTTCTCATAGTCCTTGATTTTACTGTAATGAATATAGGTACCATATCCCCAGGGCTTCCAAGCCATTATTTCTGATATAAAAGAGAATATGTAATTATCCCAGTTTCATTTCTGTTTTGTACTTAGTTAATGTGTGAAGGATTTAAGCACCAAGAGCACATGAAACGAGACAAGAACTATAAGGGGAGCTTTCTTCTGTACATAGCTATAATGCTTTTTTATTATTATTTTTTTTTTTTTTATTTTTTATATCTTTTTCTTTTTTTTATTATTATTCTTGCAGTAAATTTTACTTCTGTAAAAAGCAAAAATAATTGTAATGTATGTCTAACAAAATGCACTATTTAAAAGGTTTTATTCTATGTTTACTCAAGTTTCATATTATTTATTTTTCTCTGGATATACATTTTTTAATGTCTTTTGATGGTTTGCTCTCCTTATCTCTGTATTTTTAAAATGTGTGTGGTAGTGTTATAGCATAAACAAAGCTGTAGAATTAAAAGAAAATAAAAGTTACAGGGTTGTTTTTGAAGTCTTGTACAGATATGTATGTCCTGTCCTCTTTTAGAAAAAATGTTATTACTTTGATAATGCTCTTCCAGGTTGCCTGAAATGAAAGGAGTTAAAAGTCTTTTTCCTGAATATTGTTCAGTTGTATCACTGTTTTGCTGGAGGGGGTTAGGGTCCAGTGGATGAGGGGAAGGTTTAAGGAAAATAAACATGTTTTAGAATGTGCAAACATCATATAAAGCAAAAGTTTTGTCATAACTGTATATTTTTTGAGAACCTCTTTCAGTTATATTCTCATACGTAAACATTCTTATATAAAATTTTGAATATACAAAATATGCAAAGAATAGAATGGGACCTATTTTATTTAAAAGTGTATGTGCTAGAACTAGCACCCAATTTATTCCTCATCCACCAGGCAGGTCATCCGGTCATAGAAGGAGATGAGGTTGGTCAGGCATTTCATGAATCCATGCTGACTGGGCCTGATCCCTCTGTGGTCCTACATACATTGTGTGATTGCATTCAAGATGACCTGTTCTGTCACCTTACCTGGCACAAAGATCAGGCTGACAGCCCGCTAGTTTTCTGGATCCTCTTTATGACCCTTCTTATAGATGGGTGCCATATTAGCATATCTCCTGTCATCCGGTACCTCTCTGAATGACCATGACTGCTGATAGATGATGGAAAGTGGCCCAGCAATCGCATCTGACAACTCGCTCAGCACCCTCATAGCCCCATGGACTTGTGACAGTCCAGGTGGAGCAGCAGGTCTCTAACTATTTCCATCTGAACTGTGGGGGGTTTCTTCTGCTCCCTGTCCCAAACTTCCAGGTCAGGAGGCTGAGTACCCTGGGAAATAAGTGGTCTAGCTAGTAAAGACAGATGCAAAGAAGGCTTTAAGAACCTCAGCCTTTTTCTTATCCACTATAGTCATGTTTCCCCCCATATCCAGTAAGGAATGGAGATTCTCTTTGGCCCTCCTCTTGCCATTAATATATTTAATATATTTATAAAACCTTTTTTTTCTTTTTTTTTTTCTTTTTTTTTTGTTATTCTTAACTATAGTGGTCAGGTTGAGCTCGTGCTGGGCTTTGGCCTTCCCGTTTTTTTCCTATGCATATCCTGGCAACTTCCTTGTACTCTCCCCAAGTTGCCTGACCCTTCTTCCACTGGACATAGACTCTCTTTTTCTCTCAGACCCACAGCAAAAGTTTCCTGTTCAGACACGCTGGTCTTCTTCCCCACCTGTTCATCTTATGGCACATGGGGACAGCCCGCTCCTGCGTCTTTGAAAACTTCCTTCTTGAGGAGCGCCCAGCCTTTCTTGACCCCTTTGCCCTTCAGGACTGACTCCCAAGGGAACCACTGTCCTGAACAATTCAAAGTTTGCCCTCTGGAAGTCCAAGGTAGCAGTTTTACTGATGCCCCTCTTGACTTCACCAAAGATAGAGAACTCTACCATGTCATGGTTACTCTGCCCAAGACAACTGCCTACCACCACATCTCCCATCAGTCCTTCTCTGTTTGTGACCAGCAGGTCTAGTGGGTCACCTGCTCTGATAGGCTCACTAACCATCTGAGTCAGGAAGCTATCTTCCATGCATTCCAGGAACCTTCTAGACTGCTTCCTCAAGGCTGTATTGTATTTCCAGTATATGTCTGGGAAGTTAAAGTCCCCCATAATAACAAGCACTGGCGACTGTACAGGAGGAAATAGCAGAAGTCTATTTGCTTACTGCAAATAGTCAATGTGACCATTGCTTGAAAAATCTAGCCTTTTGAACAAATACCAATGAAACAAACAAAATTTAAATGATATCAATATTAAGAACTCATAACACTCTTTGGCGTAACATACCTTTACAATCTAGCAGAACAGGGATCAATAGTCTTATAAGACCTCCTCTTCTATATCTCCAAATGAAATCTAAATACATTTTAATAGGTTCTGGCTTCTGACTTCATAGCTCTGAAGTAGGGCCAGAGACCATTCTTACTATATTTAATTATCATAGAATCATAGAATCAAAGAACATCCCGAGTTGGAAGGGACCCATAAGGATCATCAAGACGAACTCCTGGCACCGCACAGGTCTACCCAAAAGTTTAGACTATGTGACTAAGTGCACAGTCCAATTGCTTCTTAAATTCAGACAGGCCTGGTGCTGTGACTGCTTCCCTGGAGAGCCTGTTTCAGTGTGCGACCACCCTCTCAGTGAAGAACCTCTTCCTGATGTCCAGACTAAACTTCCCCTGCCTCAGCTTAACACCATTCCTGTGGGTCCTATCACTGGTGATTACAGAGAACAGGTCACCTGCCTCTCCACTCCCCCTTGCGAGGAAGTTGTAGACCACGATGAGGTCCCTCCTCAGCCTCCTCTTCTCCAGGCTGAACAGGCCCAGCGACCTCAGCCGCTCCTCATATATCTTCCCCTCTAGTCCCTTCACCACCTTCATCGCCCTCCTCTGGACACTCTCCAACAGTTTAATGTCTTTTTTGTACTGTGGTGCCCAGAACTGCACACAGTAATTGAGGTGAGGCCACACCAGTGCAGAGTGGGACAATCACTTCCCTCGACCTACTAGCAATGCCGTGCTTGATGCATCCCAGGATACAGTTGGCACTCCTGGCTGCCAGGGCATACTGCTGTCTCATATTCAACTTGCTGTCAACCATAACCCCCAGATCCTTCTCTGTGGGGCTGCTCTCCAGCGTCTCATCACCCAGTCTGTACGTATAGCCAGGGTTGCCCCATCCCAGGTGCAGGACCCGGCACTTGCTTTTGTTAAACTTCATGCTGTTGTTGATCGCCCAGCTCTCCAATCTATCCACATCTCTCTGCAAGGCCTTTCCACCCTCATCCGACTCCACAACTCCTCCAAGTTTGGTGTTGCCAGCAAATTTGCTCAAAACACCTTCTAGTCCTACATCCAAATCATTTATAAAAACATTGAAGAGGACTGGCCCTAAAATGGAGCCTTGAGGGACCCCACTAGTGACCATCTGCCAGCCAGATGTGGCCCCATTTACCACAACCCTTTGAGCCCTGCTTGTCAGCCAATTGCTCACCCATAATTAATGTTATCTCCACCATTAACACTGCAAATCACACAGGGAATGTTGCTAGTAACTTTCTGTTGAGTACTATTTCAAAGGAGAAGAAGCTACATAAGCATTTCCTTATAAAAAGATGTGGTGGCATTAGGGGTTCCAGAACAGGACTGCAGCCAAAAAAATGATATGATAAGCTGCTCACTTAGCCAATAAGAATTGCTGAATTAATCACCTATGTTATCTACTTTGGAAAGTATATCAAAATCTAAGGGATACCACTATTTAAGACTCACAACCACAAACAATTCTTTTGAGTTAGACTTTGTTACAACAAGCTAGGGAAGCTAGTTGCAAATTACCATTCTTTTTTCTCATAATAGGATTTTTTTCACCTCCTTTTATAGAATTGTGCAATGGCTGTAGAACTGAGAGACAGGGGAAAAAATAGGAGCAAAATTTCTTATCTGCATTTCCAAATTTCCAAAGGTCTTTTGCTTATTAAGAAATGTTTTCTGGAGAAACCTGTGTTCTCTGGAGTCTAGTATGCCATATTCTAACTCTGGAAATACATACTGGCACAATCCAAGTAGGTGGATTTTAGTGAAAATAGAGAAGTGATAGAAAAATTACCTAACATATTTTCTTTTAAATCTGTTTTCTTTTAGCATTAAATTTTACTGAGCAGATAGGTCCTTGCCTCTGATAAGAAAAAAAAAAAGTGTTAACAGAAAGTATAAACAAATGTAAAACAAAAGATTAAGTATGAAATAGAAATGTGCATTAGTTGCATGTCTATGTGAGTCAAGATGTAAATAATGATGGTGTATTGATAGGTACAGTGTGGCAATGTTAATATGCTAGTCTGACTGACAGCTACAGTATGGTCGAGCTGAAACTTATGTATGCCCACAGAGAAAAAACTGTCAGCCACAGGAAACAGCAGATGTCAAAGTAAAAGAGAGCACTGGACAAATCAGCAAGCCAAGATGTCTCTGTGGTACTTGTACACCTAGGCAATTAAAGGTATGATTTCCACGGAATGGTGTAAGGATATAAAATATATGTTCAGAAAATGGACTAAAAGCTGGGTCTAATTTGTGGCAAGTATTGGCACATACCATCATGTGTGCTGCAGATTGTGTGGGTTTCATCTTCCACTAGATTAATTATACAATCTGTGGTCTACGTTTATTTTTTCACAAATGGCCCTTCTGATTTTTCTGTTTTATTAACTTCTGCTACAGTGCAGACCTTGGGCAACATATTCTTATTGAAAACACTGATCATTTATTCATACTTTGTTAGTTATAACGGTGCATAATTTCATTGACACTCCCAATCATTAAACACCTGTGACCTGTCCTTTTTTTCTTTGACCTTGCCAAGGTGGTTTAGGGTATTTACTAGAACATGACATCTGCAGGTTCTTAAGCTGTTGTAAGACCTAAGTATGACTAGATACAAAACACTGCAAACTTACTGCGCTATAGCTGACTATATGTGTAATTTAAAGTAGTGGATATAATGCTACCTCAATGACTATTTTTATACCAGTTCTTCATAAGAGTTAATTTTGCACAATTAAAAGCAAAGTAGCCTCTGATTTCACCATTGGTGTTCAAAAGCTTAGAAGATAATGCTAAAGTTTTTAAAACTTTGTTTTCCTACAGTGGCTGTCTCTGAAGAGAATCATTTCCTACAGAATGTCTCTGCTATGTTCTACATAATACTGAGGGATATTCAAACAAAACCACTAATTTCCATGGACTCTTACCTGAAGAAACCAGACTCAATGTCAAACTCACATTACAATACTCTGTTGAGGTACTTTTAGATATTCCATATGAGAAAAGTTTAACGTTATAGTATCAAATTTACTTATTTAAAGATATTCTATATTACATAGGATTTTGATTCATTAGAGAAAAACAACAATACACTGAAATCACAACACAAGCACAATGTAACAATTGCAATATATGGTTGGATCACTATACAGACACGATTCCCATTACTGGTCTTTATATGATTACCATCACAATGCTGGGCATCCCCATTCACTGGGAAAGAATACATGGGTTGAAGCCAGCTGAAGCCTCTTCTCTTCAAAATTAATTCTGCTGGTTGTTCAGATTTTATGGTCTGTGTTGGGCTCAGCCACATATTAATTTTCTCCACTTTTTTTTTTTTTTTTTTTTTTTTTTTTTGATTAGCTTAGGTAAAGTTGTTTACATGGCCAGTTGATTCACTGTACTGATACAGACCTTTATCAAAAACCAAGGCCACCCTCTGGTTACCTCTGTGTGAAGTTCAGCTTCCTTTGAAACAGCTGTGACCACTATTTGTATTCTTTCCTGAATAAAGCACATGTTCATGAGTACATCATGTATGCCCATCTCCTCTCAACCTTCTTTCATTGTAGGGTTTCCAGTTGTTGGATTACACATACTCCTGCAAATGAAGCATAAAATACCTAGGGGCTCACTTTCAGGCTACAACTTGCAGCACAGGAGAACAAAGTAGGCTGTGACAGGCAAAAAAAAAAAAAAAAAGAAAAAAAAAAAAAAGAAAAAAAAAAGTTAGGACTGGGCGGAAGACCCCCACTACAGAAGTACCTGCTTATAAACACACTTCCCCCCCTTTCTTCCCCTACTGCTTAAGGAGAGTCAGGTCAGGTTAACACAGAGACAAGTGGTCATCCTGGGAGAACAGAAAGCATTTTCTTGTATAATATTGAAAACTATGTTATTAATAAGGCTTTTTCAGAGTTATCCAGATAAGTTAGACTATTAGATTGTTAAAACTGTAATTGGGCTAATAATAATTTTTTAGCTCTGTATATATGGGTTTTTCATTTTTTTCCCCATAGTAAGATTTTCAGTGTTACATTCCTGTAGATTTTTATCCTTTGAGATATAGGTCATTAGTGTGTTAACTGGTAGGGCATTGCATTCAGTTTAATAGCAATCATAAAAATAGAAATTCTGCAAACTATTTTTTTCATACCAAAAATTAAATGAAGCAAAGCATGTGCAAAAGTGAGTACCCTGAATGTTAAATTTTCATACTGCCTTTCCACTGAAGTGGTATGTAGGAGGAATTAAAGTCAATCTTATATTTTCTTCTAGATCTAGTCTTATTTGAAACGTGTCTAGAGGACTAGTTCTGCAAACAATTTCTTTGCCATCTTGTGAAGTGGTGCATTATTAGCTATTAATCAAATAAAGTATATGTTAATCTTTATTATTTTGCTACAAGACAATAACATGTTCTCTATATTTAATAAGTTGTTTCTGAGTATTCATAGTACATTTTTCATTAATGTATGACTCAATGACAGAAATGAAAAAAGTTAGAAAAAATAATGATTAAGAACTTTTGAATTCAATGTATATTATGAAAAAGCATTTTGTTTTTTTCTGAATCAGAAACTTATGTCTCTGTAGATTGTTATAAAACAAATTACCTTGCATAATAATAGCAGGCAATTATGCCTCTATATTAGGGATAAGAACCCAATTTTCACCAAGGCACAATATTAATAAGTCTAAGCTGGGTTACGTGAAAGTCAAAGCAGTTCCCCACACAATGTAATTTTTTCCCCTTTTTATAAAGCTTACACAAAGTAAACACTGATGTAGATATTAATCATAGAATCATAGAACCATAGAACATCTTGAGTTGAAAGGGACCTACAAGGATCAAGTGCAGCTGCTGACTCCACACAAGACCAACCAAAAATAAAAAAATATGAGAGTTTGTCCAAATGCTTCTTGAACTCCAGCAGGCTTGGTGCCATGATTACTTCCCTGGGGAGCCTGTTCCAGTGCCCAACCACCCTCTCAGCAAACCTTTTCCAAACATCCAACCTGAACCTCCCCGATGCAGTGTCATGACGTTCCCTTGGACCCTATTGTTGATCACCAGAGAGAAAAGATCAGTGCTTGCCTCTCTGCTCCCCCTCAAGAGGAAGTTGTAGGTTTCCATGAGGTCTCCCTTCAGTCTCCTCTTCTCTAGGCTGAGCAAACTAAGCGACTTCAGCTGCTTCTCATACATATTGCCGTCTAGACCCTTCTTCATCTTATTAGCTCTCCTTTAGACACTCTAATAGTTTATGTCCTTTTTACATCATGGTGCCCCAAGCTGCACACAGTACTTGAGGTGAGGCCACACCAGAGCAGGGAAGTGTGGGACAATCACTTCCATCAATCAGCTAGCAATGCCATGCTTGATACACCCCAGGATATGGTTGGCCCTCTTGGCTGCCAGGGCACACTGTTGACTCATACTCAACTTTCCATTGACCAAGATGCCCGGATCCCTTTCTGTGTGGTTGCTCTCCAGTCTCATATCCACCAGCCTCTCTCCAGGTTGCACTGGGAAAGAGGCAACCCTTTACCTGCAACCAGGGTTGCCCCTTCCCAGTTGCAAAATCTGACACTTGCTGCTGTTATAAACTTCATGCGACTGGTGATTGCCCAGACCTCTGATTCATCGATGTCTCTCTGCAAGGCCTCTTTAGCCCTCTGGTTCATCAATGTCTCTCTGCAAGGTCTCCTTATCCTCGATGGAGTCAAAAACTCCTCCCAATATAGTATCATCTGCAAACTGCCTCAGTACACCCTCTAATCCTACATACAAATCATTTATAAAAACACTGAAGAGAATTGGCCCTAAAATGGAGCCCTGGGGAACCACACTGATGGAATGCCAGCCTCATGTAACCCCATTTATTCTAACCTTTTGTGCCCAACCCATCAGCAAATTGCTCACCCATTGTATGATGTTTTCATCTAGCTGTATGCTGGGCATTTTGTCCAGAAGGATATTGTAAGAAACCATACTGAAAGCTTTATCAACTGTATTCCCTTGGTCAACTAGATGGGTGACCTTGTCATAAAAGGAAACTAGGTTTGTTAAGCAGGACCTTCCACTTGTGTACTTATACTGGCAATGACCAATGACCACATTGTCCTTCAGGTGTTTTTCAGTAACTCCCAGAATAATATTCTCCATAATTTTACCAGGCACTGAAGTGAGACTGACAGATTTGTAATTACCAGGGTCTTCTTTCTTGCCCTTCTTGAAAATTGGAACAACATTTGACAGATTTCCACCAACTGTGACCTCTCCAGATTCCCAAGACTGGTGAAAAATAATTGAGAGAGGTCTTGTAATGACATCAACCAGCTCTCTGAGTACCTTGGGATGAACCCTATTAGGCCCTATAGGCTTATATGCATCCAGATGGAGCAGCAAATCTCACACCAGTTCAGGCTTTGCTGGGAATTTATCATTATCATAGTCACAGTCCTCCAGCTCAGGCCTCTGGGTGTCCCAATGCCTATCATCTGTGTTGGAGACAGAGGTGAAGAAGGCATAAAATGTCTCTGATTTGTCTAGGTCCATGTTTGTGAGGAGACCATCTGATCAAGGAATGGACCAATGTTTTTTTCTGGTCCTCCTTTTGCTGTTAACATAGTTCTTTTATTAAAAAACAAAACAAAACAAAACAAAAAACACAAAACAGCAACAACAACAAAAAACTTTTTACTGTTCTACACAGTACTGGCCAGCTTCAACTCTAATTGTGCTTTGACCACACAAATTATCTCCCTACAATGGTGAACAACATCTATATAGTCCTTCCATGTTGTCTGATCTCACAGCTACCATACACTTTCTTTTTCTGCCAAGGCTCTAGAAGAAGATCCCTGCTGAGCCAAACTGACCTTCTGCCTTGCCTGCTTGACTTCCAACATTTTGAATTTGCAATTGACTGCTCCTGTGCTCTTAGGAGATGGTACTTTGCTGGGTTAAAAACTGGTTGGGTGGCCGGACCCAGAGAGTGGTGGTGAATAGAGTAAAATCCAACTGGTGACTGGTCACAAGTGGTGTACCCCAGGTGTCAGTGATGGGGCCCATCCTCTTTAATATATTTATTGACGGTTTGGATGAGGCAATTAAATGCACCCTCAGTAAGTTTGAAGATGATACCAAGGTGGGGGGAAGTGTCGATCTACCGGAGGGTAGAAAAGCCCTGCAGAGAGACCTGGACAGGTTGGGTCAATAGGCAGAGGCCAGTGGGATGAGGTTCAACGTGGCTAAGTGCCAGGTCCTGCACTTTGGCCACAACAACCACATGCAACATTACAGGCTTGGGGAAGAGTGGATTGAAAGCTGTGCAGAGAAGGATATGGGAGTGTTGGCTGATGCTCACCTGAACATGAGCTGGAAGTGTGCCTAGGTGGCCAAGAAAGCCATCAGCATCCTGGCTTGCATCAGGAATATTGTAGCCAGCAGGACCAGGGAAGTGATTGTCCCTCTGTACTCAGCTCTGGTGCAGCTACACCTTGAGTAGTGTATTCAGTTTTGGGCCCCTCAGTACAAGAAGGAAATCGAGGCCCTGGAGCATGTCCAGAGAAGGTCTATGAAGCTGGTGAAGATGCCTGGAACACCAGTCCTGTGAGGTGCAGCTGAGGGAACCGGGGTTGTTTAGTCTGGAGAAGAGGAGGCTCGGGGGAGACATTATTGCTCTCTATACAACTCCCTGAAAGGAAAGTGTAGGGAGCTGGGTGTCAGCCTCTTCTTGCAGATAACTAGTGATAGGAATAGAGGGAATGGCCTCAAGTTGCACCAGAGGAGTTTTAGTTTGGAAATTAGGAGAAATTTCTTCTCAGAAAGAGTAGTTAGGCACTGGAACGGGTTGCCCAGGGACGTGGTGAAGTCATTGTTCCTGGGGGTGTTTAAGGAAAGGTTGGATGTGGTATTTAGAGACATGGTTTAGTGGGTGATATTGGTGGTAGGGGGTTGGTAGGAACAGATGATCTTGGAGGTCTTTTCCAACCTTAACAATTCTATGATTCTATAATTATATGATTTTACTTAAAATGTGATTAGCACTGATGGACCTCAATGACATTTCCCAGGGGACTTTACTAATTCCCTGGGCAGTCTGAACCCTCTTTCAGGTTGAAGTTTTGCTGGCAGCTTTCCAGCTACCACCAATGGTTTTAAATTAGACAATTTCATGATCACTATGGCCAAGACAGCCATCAATCGCCACTTCACACATGAGAACCTCTCTGTTTACAGGCAACAGATCTAGGAGGGTGTCTTTCCTAGTCGGCTCCCTTAGTACCTGTACCAAAAAGGTATCATCAAGGTGTTTTAGGAATCTCCTGGACCTGTTTGTACCAGCTGTGTGATATTCCCAGTTAGTGTCTGGCAAGTTAAAATCCCCCATAAGGACAAGGGCAGCTGATCCAGGGGTATCTCTTTAAGAAACATAATTTATTGGTGTTTTCATCCTGGTTCGGTATTCTATAGTAGACTCCCAAAACATCCCCTTTATTTGTTTCCCCCCCTTTTTTTTTTTTTTTTTTTTTTTTTTTTCATACGCAGGAACTCTCAACTATGTCATCACAAGCTACAAGTTCTGTACAGTCCAGCCTTTCCATTACATATAGCACTATGCCCGGCCGCCCCAGTCCCTTCTGAAAAGCCTATAACCATCCATCTTACACCAGTCACAGGATTCTTCCTTCCAGGTTTTGCTTATGTCAGTGTTGTTGTAGCTCTGGGTCTGAGCCAAGGCTTCTAGTTCCTTTTGCTTGTTCCTCTTGCTCCATTCATTTGTGTAGAAGTATTTCAAATGTGCTTCATTGTACCCATCCTCACGGAGCAGACTGAAGTATCTCACTAGCATGCAGTCCTTCAGATTTTGGTGTGTTGTTCCATTGTTTATCACCATTGAACCTGGTTTTATTCCTTTCCCCCTTTAAGTCTAATTTAAAGCCCTGTTAATCAGCCCTGCTAACTCCTGTGCAAAATCCTTTTCCCTCTCTGAGAAAGGTGCATTCCATCAGGTGCCGGCAAGGCCTGGTGTCTTGTTGACCATCCCATGATCAAGAAACCTAGAATTCTGCCAGTGACACCAGCCTCACAACCATGTATGAATGATCAGCTGTGTCTGCCTGCTACTTTCAATATTGTTCCCTGGTGCTGGAGGAATAAAGGAATAATTTGGAAGTGTTCTGTTTATCAGCATAGCATAATACTGTGCATAGCCTGCTCCATCACAGCTCCCTTGAGGTCAAAGAAGTTAAAATATTTTATACTACCTCCTATTGATTTATTGTTTATGTTTTTCTTGATTGGAAACAAAGGAATTTAATGTATATTCCTGAAATCAACTTTCAGCAAGATTCCATAACAAGATAGTGCAGTCAGCAAGAATCCTGAACTTCTAACATGTTCCTTTGTTTTTCTTCCATCAAGTAACTCTATCCAGTAATTCAATCTGTCAAAACTGCAGAACAGCATATATCTGTCTTGTGTGACTAGGAAGTTATGTTGCCATTTTTCTCTGTAATATTTTATTAATTAGTTGGAGAAACAAGTAGATGAAAATAAATGTACTAAGGTTCTCTGCAACAAAAAACAAATGGTGATTTCTCTCTTCTTCCTTCATTTTGGAAACAACTTTGTAGAAAAGTGCAGACATTCAGGGAAATAAATAAATAAATAAATAAAAATTATACTCTGTGTATAACTAACTATTCCACAAAAAACAGTGAAGGCTTTATTAGCCTCTGAAGCAAGTAACTTCCGGAACTTTGATGAGTATAGAAATGACAGCTTTGACAATTTGTGCCCACTATCTTGGACTTGATGATCCACCTATTTTCTAACTTCAGCTTGTAGAATTTCAAATTAATGCAAGGAAAGAAGATAAGAAAAGGCATCTTCTAATGAGTTCTAACATAGAAATACAAAAAGGTCTGGAATCCTAAAAAAGCACCAAGGATATTCCAGATATTTTTGAGAGGTAGGTGAATAAAGACAGTATTAATTTGCATTATGACAGTCATGAAATGAAAGCTCCAAAGCAATTTTACATAATCTATCCAATCTAAATCAACTAAGGTAACTGTACTAAAGATTTTTTTTTGTATGTTTCTATGATTCTATGATTTTCCTCCAGATTCCAATATGATTCGGATTACATATGGTGCATAGTTCAAATGGTCAAATTATGATATTATATACAAAGCAGCTTAATCAGTCCATAGAGATCCACAGAGATACCTGAACTTTTTTGATTTAAGTCAAATATAATCTTTCCAGTCCTGTGCAGAGGTAAATAGAAGACTAATTACTGAGAATACACAGGCATATTCTAACCAATGCACTTTTTTTTTTTTTTTTTTTTTTTTTTTTTTTTCAAAGCACAATAGCTAATTAAACTGCATAATAAGAATAAAATGAGTTATTTTGGAAAAATCAAATACTGTGTTTACATGCAGTCTTAAACTAAAGACAATTCCTTCTATGGCTTAGATCTTGGAAAACCAGTCAGTGTATGAGAGAGTTAAAGCAGTTGATATTCAGAAACAAGAACCTTGTCGGTGCTAATGGGTTGCTATGACATTTACTTAGTGTAGAAATAAGACAAAGAAGTATTTGCTTTTCTCAGTAGCCCAGAAACCAAGCAGAACATGAAGTGAGAACAGCTGTGATGCTGATAGTAAGATTCAGTCCTGATTTTTTCTTTCTTCACACTGAATTGTTGGCTCTGGCTCAATAAGACTACTTGCATACTAGTCACAGTGAGCAAGACTAAGAAAATGATGCCATATACTGAACTGAATATTAATATACTACAAATGACTGGTACAATAACATGGCCATCCTTCTTATAATATCTCGTGTTCACTTCCATGTCCACAGTAACACAGAACTTCACAGGCAGATACCTCTGCTAAATGCCTAATTTTCCTAATATTTCTTCCATATTTTGTAATATAAATTATGAATATTTCTAAACTTTAACATGATTCAGGAAATTAATCAGTCTAGAATTTTGAGCTGGAAGTGGCTGCACCTTCTGCATGTAATTATCATAGTAGAAACATCTTAAAGGAAGCAGTCTGCATCCTGCTGTGCCAGAAAGGGATAGGAGATTTTCCCTTCCAAAGTTTCATATTATAGGTAGGTGATGATTGTATAACACTTCTCATAGCCTGGTTACCTTAGTCATTAGATTTTTATTTTTATTTTTCCTCTTCTCACTTAGTGTTATCAAGCAAATATGCAGGAAGACCATTTTAAAAATGAGGCTGTATTTTTGGTTGTAGAGAGCAAGGTATTTACCTGCTCTGTGCAGAAACGAGTGTAATATTCATAGAGGGCATTGAAAAATCCAATAGTATGTCTCTTATGTCAGCCGGTTAAGGCATTCACTTGAGACTGAAAAGGTCTGGGTTGCTCCATGAACTACTTATACATGTTATCCAATGTCTATCTCATGTAAAATGTATACTCCTTGAAGCACAGAACAGAATCCGTGTCTCTTTTCTCAAATGAGATTTTGAACTGGTAGGGTACTGAGTCATTGTTATGCTTGCTCTCTTTCCGATCCTATAAATTTTTAATTTGTTTCTACACAGTGAAACAGCTTCAAAAAGAAGAAGGAAGAGTATTCTTAACCTCAGTACAATCTACAGCCCAGATATGAAGTTGAGAGGTTTGGGTGTGAGCTTGAACTTTCTCCTTACTGATTATTATTATCACAGTCAGTATGTGTAAGTGAGAATATATTTTAGGTAAGTGTATGCGAGTTTTCTCCTCCAGAAAGGGAACAGCTGATGCATTTTATAAGAAGTCTGCTCCTGCGGATGCATATGTATGCATAGAATAAGAACAATGGAAACTTAATTGGAGAAATGCCCAATTTTTCCATCTGCAGATGGAAAAATAAAATACCTATCTACATCCATATGTAGATAGCTATTACATATCATGAGTTCTTAAACTTTATCAAGATGAGGATATGGGTGTACAAAAATGTCACTGTATAAAATTGAGACATATATTGTATTTAACATGTTGATTGGGTATCATTTTGCATGACGGGCTAAAATGTAACTACAGTCCCTTGTGTCTCAACTCAAGTCCCCTGTGTCTTGTATATCTCAGATGAAAATGTTAACCTCCTGAGTGATTAGCTACTACATCTAAGAGAATTTCTTTCTTTCTTAGGCTTAGCTATTTTTTAAAAATTGATAACTTTTTTTTTTGTTTTTTAATAACTAATGCTAATCAATAGAAACCTGATAATCTTGGTAAAATTTTATCAGATTTAGCATTGATACAATTTTATCATATTTCTTATAATATATATGGGCACACCATTTCCACTGTCATATGGAAATGTACAAGTAAAAATATAAATATGTTCTTTTAAACTATCCAAGGAAATTTACATTTGCACTAGGAAAAAAAAAAAAAAAAAAAAAAAAAAAAAGATTTTTAGTCAAAGTAATGAAGTTCCATAGAACTACCTGGGCACATGGATTTCCTGACCAGTTCCAATGTATGTCTTAATGTTTTTGACTCTGGCTCCTCGGCAGGACATTTGTTTAATTACAGTGGCAAAGAAGAATCACAGAATCACAGAATCACAGAATAGTCTAGGTTGGAAGAGACCTCCAAGATTGCTGAGTCCAACCTCTGACCTAATGCTAACAAGTCCTCCACTAAACCATATCCTTAAGCTCTACACCTAAACATCTTTTAAAGACCTCCAGGGATGGTGACTCAACCACTTTCCTGGGCAGCCTATTCCAGTGACTAACAACCCTTTCAGTAAAGAAGTTCTTCCTAACATCCAACCTAAACCTCCCCTGATGCAACTTTAGCTCATTCCCCCTCGTCCTGTCACCAGGCACATGGGAGAATAGACCAACTGGCACCTTGCTACAGCCTCCTTTAAGGTACCTGTAGAGTGTGATAAGGTCGCCCCTGAGCCTCCTCTTCTCCAGGCTAAATAGTCCCAGCTCCCTCAGCCGTTCCTCATAAGACTTGTTCTCCAGACCCTGCTCCAGCTTCGTAGCCCTTCTCTGGACTCGCTCAAGAACCTCCATGTTCTTCTTGTAGTGAGGGGCCCAAAACTGAACACAGTACTCGAGGTGCGGCCTCACCAGAGCTGAGTACAGGGGGATAATCACTTCCCTGGACCTGCTGGCCACACTGTTTCTTATACAAGCCAGGATGCTGTTGGCCTTCTTGGCCGCCTGAGCACACTGCTGGCTCATATTCAACCACACATCTCCCAGCCTGTAGCTCTGTTTGGGGTTGTTGTGCCCCAGGTGGAGGACCCGACACTTGGCCTTGTTGAACTTCATACATTTGGCCTTGGCCCATCAGTCCAGCCTATCCAGATCTTCCTGCAGAGCCTTCCTACCCTCGAGCAGATCGACACACACACCTAACTTGGTGTCGTCTGCAAACTTACTGAGGGAGCACTTGATCCCCTCATCCAGATCATCAATAAAAATACTAAAGAGGACTGGCCTTAGCACTGAGCCCTGGGGGACTCCACTAGTGACTGGCCTCCAACTGGATTTGACTCCATTCACCACAACTCTCTGGGCCCGGCCATGCAGCCCTTAACCCAATGAAGCGTATGCCAGTCCAAGCCATGAGCAGCCAGTTTCCTGAGGAGAATGCTGTGGGGAACGATGTCAAAAGCCTTACTGAAGTCAAGGTAGACCACATCCACAGCCTTTCCCTCATCCACTAAGCATGCCTCATCCACTACGTGTCACCTTGTCATAGAAGGAGATGAGGTTCGTCAAGCAGGACCTGCCCTTCATAAACCCATGCTGACTGGGCCTGATTGCCTGCTTGCCCTGCAAGTGCCGCATGATGACGCTCAAGATAATCTGCTCCATGAGCTTCCCTGGCACTGAGGTCAAACTAACAGGCCTATAGTTCCCTGGGTCTACCTTCTGGCCCTTCTTGTAGTTGGGTGTCATGTTTACTAGCCGCCAGTCGACTGGGACCTCCCCTGATAGCCAGACTGCCGATAAATGATGGAAAGTGGCTTGGACAGCTCTTCCTCTAGTTCTCTCAATACCCTTGGGTGGATCCCATCTGGCCCCATCGACTTGCGTACATCCAAATGCTGTAGCAGGTTGCCAACCATTTCATCGTGGATTGTGGGGGCCACATGCTGCTCCTCATCCCCTTCCACCAGATCAGGGTACCGGGCATCCGGAGAACAACTGGTTTTGCTTCTATAGACAGAGGCAAAGAAGGCATTAAGCACCTCAGCTTTTTCTCGTCTCTGGTAACTACATTTCCCCCCGCATCCAGGAAAGAGTGAAGATTCTCCTTAGTCCTCTTTTTTGTACTGATATATTTATAAAAACATTTTTTGTTGTCTTAAACAGCAGTAGCCAGATTGAGCTCCAGATGAGCTTTGGCCTTTCTAATTTTATCCCTGCACCACCTCACAACATCCTTATAGTCTCCCTGAGTGGCCCGCCCTCTTTTGCAAAGATTATAAACCCTCTTTTTTCTCCTAAGCTTGAGCCGCAACTCTCTGTTCAGCCAGGCCGGTCTTCTTCCGCGCCGGCTCGTCTTCGGGCACGTGGGGACAGATCGCTCCTGAGCCATTAAGATTTCTTTCTTGAAGAGCTCCCAGCCTTCCTGGGCTCCTCTGCCCTTCAGAACCACCTCCCAAGGGACTTTGCCAGGAAAAGACAGAACTCACAAAAGAGCACGAAAGAGAGAATAAGTGTGTCTGCTTTAGGACTCTTTCACTGCTTACTACCCAGCTTACATGATGCCACTTCTTGTTGTCATTCATTAGGTTGCAGAGCAGAGGGAATTGAATGTCTCAGGTTGAAATCATTCAGTACTGCTTTGCTAATTGCAATACTGCACTGGACTCAATGGAATAACTGGAACAGTTTTTTCGTAATACTAGTTGTTTAACAAAAAATAGCGTTAAGTGTAAAGTAGTTAAAAAATAAGGCAATTTTTCATGAATCAATCTGTAAAACAGAAATTGAGTAGTGGACACCATATAAACTACATAAAAAAAAAAAAAAAAATAAATCAGTCAAACAATCAAGGGATAGCTCAAGTTGGAAGGAACCTCAGGAGGTTGCTACTCCAAAGTCCTGCTCAAACCAGGGTCAGCTATGGGATCAGACCAGGTTGCTCAGGGCTTTATCTAGTTGAGCCATTTTCTGAAAGCCAGTTTCTTTCAGTAAACATTAGAAAATTCTGAAGAAAACCTACAATGCTCTATAAACTACCCCTTGTGAATTTTATCCTCAGAATTTGTCGTTATGACACTGAACATGTTACATTAAGAGGCTTAGGGCACCATTAAGTTGAAAATTCAGAATGTGATATTCAATAAACTATCATTTTTTCATCTGCTCATTTGAATATCTGTTTGAAGCTGATGTCCCTAAAATTTACTTCTTAGTCTATCCAGGAATTTATAGTTTAGCTGAGTAACTTATTTATTTGGTTCATTTATTCTTCTATTATTCTATTTATTAAATGGAAGTGCTAAATATTAGGTATAATATTTAGGTATAATATATTAGGTATAATTAGATATAATAGAGAATGATCTGAAGGATGTATAAAGATTTGCAGAAGCTGTAGCAATGTTCTTGGCACTTCTTGGTGCTTGTTGCTTCATGTGATTACCAAATAAATCTGACTGCATTGGCTGAGCTGATCAGGTGGACAATTTGAAAAAATCTACTATGTCTCTTTTAATATATTTTGAATATACACATAGTTCTAATTCATTTTCTCTACCACATAAAGGACCAAGCATCAACTCTTTAATCCACCCTGTCACTGGGATTTTAAAGACTGGAAGTTCCAGGGTCTTTTCAAATATTTATGTCCCGTATGGCAGTACTGAAAACTGCTGCCATGCCAACCGGCCTGCTAATATCTATTTTCAACAGACAGAATGCATATCTCCCCTGCTGATTTTGCCCAAAGTCTTTTTCATTCTTTTTACTTTCTACCTGTGTAAGTTGACAATTAGAAAACTAGATAGCAATTATTAACTTTTTAACAATAAAAAATGTATTAAAATATTATATTTTTCCTTTTTACCCTAATATTTATAATTTCAGTCATTCTAGTATTTTGTAATTATTCCTGTGAGGGGCATTGTACAAGCTGTTTACATGAGATGAATGGAAGCATGAAAAGTACATGCTCCATTATACTCATAGTGTATTGCTTGTTAATTTATATCTTGCTTTGGGCAATGCAAGGGGCATTATTCTGGCAATTTCTGTATGGGTGTTTCAAATTCTGTAGATTTATCTCCCAAGGCTGTTTTTACTTCTGATTTGAAAACTATTTGGTAGGCAGAAATTTCACCATGCATTTGTCAGATAAATTTCCTGCTTATCTTATTTTGCTTATAGAAACGTAGTGGTTTAAGGGAGGAGAGAATCATAATGACCATGACTTACGCTAATGGGACAGGAAAATGTAGGGCTTGAATACAATGAACATAATTGCATTTTTATGAGCAATCATATAAATATATTATTAAAATACTTCTCTTAAACAGCATATTCAAAATGAGAAAAAAGTCAGTAAAATTAGCCTGAATAGATCTTCAATATACTTTCTTCTGCCTAATCTAAACCCACTGCCATTGGAAATCATTAGTTAAATGAACCTTAATCATATTAAGAAAATACTTCTACGAAGTACATTTTTTTCTCAGCATGAACCATTGATACATGTAAAAAGCAGTTTTGACAAGAAATAGCAATCTGACACAGAAAACTGGGGTATTCTTAAGATTAACTTTCTCTATTTTAGTCAGAATATGTCATATACCTCTAGCATTCAACTAATCAGGTTTTGATAAGAGGAATTCTGCTAAGATACTGGATATTCTTTCTTCAGCCCACTGACAGATCTGGTTAGAATGAAAAATCCCTGCTCTCCATGCTCAGCATCACAATTCAGTAGCTCCTCTGTGAAAATGAAAAATCAGGGAAGAAAATGTGGTGAAACCATGATTACATTATGAAGACCAATCCCTCAATATGACTATGATTAAAGCAGACGACACTTTTTTCATAGTTTACATAAAGGAAGAAACAAACAACTATAATACCTGCAGTTACCTTCCAATTCAAAAATGGTGTTTTGGTAATAAGTTTGAACTAACTTAAGATATCCAGGTAAAATGCCTAAATTAGGAGCTTACCTAAACTGAATTAGTTTCTGGAGAAGCTTGTCACAGGCCATCAACTACAGTAAGACAGCAACAATGTCAGATGGGATGAAACTGGCCTTTTAAGAAAAACCACAGCATGAATGTAGCTGAAATAGAAGTAGACAATAAAATCTGATCAAATATTTTTAAATAATTACAAAAAAGAGAAGGTTTGTTAGTATTTTTTCACAGTATTTCTAAATATACAGCTCAGAAAGTTTAAACAGCTTCACATTTCAAAATCCCAAATGTAATATTTACTGTTTTGCCTTTATGTTTCCCAAGACACTATCCTCATGAGGAGCAAAGAAGAGTAGTTTATGATAGTACAAAGAATAAGTTTAGAAGAAGGATAACACTGGATTCAGAATACAGAAATTTAGGCCTAAAATTCAAGGAACAGTTTGTGCTGGTGCTTTTAAAATAAATTTGTCAAACCCCAAAATATTTATTATTGAACAATAACCCAAAGTTGGATCTACAGGTCATTCGAATAATATCTTTCTGCTGTTCTCTCACTCTCTTCTGTGACATCTTAGCTACTACATGCAGTTATATTTATAGTCTCTCCCCATCTGAGGAAACAATCTCAGCATATTCCATTGTGCTGTAGGAAAAACTTGCCTGATATATGGTTCTTACGCTATGTGTAGCTCATAAACAGTTCGGTGTACAACTTGCCTATACTGGCAAATGTCCTGGGACCAGACATGGGACTTTAGTGGACATGTTGACTGTATTCATCTGGGGACAGGAGGCAAGTATGAGACTGTCAATGCCAGCATCCACAGGTAGTTTCTGAACTGAAGTGCTTGCTTGATCCATTTCTCAGAGTAAAAAATGTTTGGGGGAGAAATATTCATACTTCTTTGTAAGTGAAATATTTTCAAGGTTTGTCCATACTTTATCTACACAAGTTATGGGAAATGTGTTTAGTGGCCTTTAAGATTTTAGGATCAGATTTGGAGTATCAGAAAAGCTAGTCACCATTTTCCTAGATAAAATATCTTGTGACAGTTTTTGATAGCTCATATTAACAACACAATGAATATTGCATAAAGTGAATAATTTACGTTCTTATTAGAAATAGTAACAGCTGCAAAATAAGCATGTTATATAACCTCAGATTCTATCTTATTGTCAAATTATTGTTCTTAATTCAGAAATGAATGAGCTGGCATAGACATAAATGAAAGAAAAATCACCATAACGGTGATTTTGCAAATAAAGATTCAAACAACTATGAGGATTTAGCCTGAATAAAAGAGAAATAAGTAAAGAAAAACCTGCTTGCATTATAAAACCTTGTCAAACATGAGTACTATCCCAAATTTAAATTAAAAAAAAATAGAATATGTAAAGTAATATGCACATATCTAGATTCTCCATCATATAATGGTAGTCATGATAGCACTTTATCAGCATTCCAGGAAGGCTTATGTTTGTGTAAATGTGAAGATATTTTGCAGCTGGAGCTGTGAAAACAAATAAATGCAAATACATTTTAAATAATTTTTGCAAGTAACTTGATTTTAATGATCCTGGAATGTTTTATGAATTTGGTTCAAATATGTTAACTACTTCCATTTGGAAAATAAAATAAAATAAAACCATAACAAAACACTATTAGAACAAACATAGTAGGTGGTCCTTTTTATGTATTAGCTTAATGACAAGAGTTCTTGCAATTATTTAGAGAAGTTTTGAAACCTTTTTAAAGCTAATCTAATATCAAACCATAATCAAAGTGACTTAGGTACCCTGTCCTGATAACATCTTTCAGTCATTCAAACTGACTTATTGTTTCACACCTACCACAGTATCTATACAAATAAGAACTTCTATGATGAAAGGCTAAAAAAAAATGATTTAAAAATGCTCAGCAGTTGCAACTTTACAGGTAAGGACTTATTCAAATGCATATGCTGAATCAGAATAAAAGGTGCAACGAGGTAGAGTTTCTAACTTTATAGATGAATGCTTCAGCTACCGCACATTCTGATGTAAATCTTTCCAGCTCTAAGGCCGTATATAAAGGAGAGTGAGTCCAATTTTAAAGGCAAACAACAGAGAACAAAATAGAATCACAGAATAATTTAGGTTGGATCTTAGGACCTGTAAGGTCATCTAGTCCAACTATCAACATAGCACTGCCAAATTTACTTCTACACCACATCCTAAAGCAGCACATCTACACGTTTTTTAAATACCTCCAGGGATGGTCATTCATTCAACCACTTCCCTGGGCAGACTTTCATTGAAGAAATTTTTCCTAATTGAGGCCATTTCTTCTTGTCCTATCATTTGTTGCTTGGGAGAAAAGACTGACCCCCACCTTGTTACACCCTCTTCTGAGGTAGTTGTAGAGAGCACTAAGGTCTCTTATTGCCTCTGAGCCTCATTTTCTCTAGGTTAAACAACCCCAGTTCCCTCAGCTGCTCCTCACGAACCTTGTTCTTTAGATCCTTCACCAGCTTCATTGCCTTTCTGTGGACACACTCCAACACCTTGATGTCCTTCTATGATTCTATGATTCTATGATTCTATGAGGGGCCCCAAACCGAACAGAGTATTTGAGATACAGCCTCACCACAGCCCAAGTCAGAGGGACAATCACTGCCCTTGTCCTGCTGGCCACACTATTTCTGATCCAAGCCAGGATGTTTTTGTCCTTCCCGGCTACCTGAACACACTTCTGGCTCATATTCATCTGGCAGTTGATCAATACCCCCAGGTCCCTTTCTGCCAGGCAGCTTCCCCTAGTCTGTGGCATTGCATGGAGTTGTTGTGCCCCAAGTGCAGGACCCAGCATTTAGCCTTGTTGAACCTCATACAGTTGGCTTCTGCCCCGTCAATTCCACCTATCCAGATCCTTCTGTAAGACCTTTCTACCCTCAAGTAGATCAATACTCTTGCCTAACTTGGTGTCATCTGCAAACTTACTAAAGGTGTACTCAATCCCCTTGTCCAGATCATTGATAAAGTTATTAAAGAGAACTGGACCCAATACTGAGCCCTGGGGGACATCACTTGTAACCAGTCACCAACTGGATTTAACTCCATTCACCACAACTGTGGTGGTTTTACTCAAGTGGGCGGCTGAGCTCCACCACAACCACTCTCTCACTCCCCCTCCTCAAAGAGGAACAGGGAGAAACTACGATGACAAGGCTCAACAGTTGAGATAAGGATGAGGAGATTTCACAGTAATTATCGTGACGGGCAAAACAGACTCAGCATAGGGAGATAGTAAGATTTATTGCCTATTACTAACAAGCTAGAGAAGTGAGAAAAAAAGGAAAGAAAACAAAAGCTCAGCTCTGGTCAGAAGTGGGGCCCTTACCAAACATGGGCAGCTTCTAGATCCTTCTCACAGAAGCCACCCCTATGGCCCCCTGCTACCAAAACCTTGCCATGTAAACCCACTACAACAACTTTTTGGGCCCAGCTAGCTAGCCAGTTTTTTTACCTAGCAAAGTGTATACCCATTCAAGCACAAACAGACTGTTTCTCTAGAAGAATGCTATGGAAAACAGCTTACTAAAGTCTAGGGAGACAATATCCCTCATTAACCAAGCAGGTCACTTTTTCATAGAAGGAGATCAGGTTAGTCAGTCAGGACCTGCCTTTCATAAACCCATTCTGACTGGATGTGATCACTTGGTTGTCCTGTGTATGTTGTGTGATGGCACTGAAGATGATCTGCTCCATAACCTCCCCTGGCACCAAAGTCAGACTGACAGGCTTGTAGTTCCCTGGGTCCTCCTTCTGGACATTCTTGAAAAGGAGTGTCACATTTGCTGGCCTTCAATCAGCTTGGACCTTTCTGGATTTCCAGGACTAGTGATAAATGATGGAAAGTGGCTTGGTGAGCACTTCCACCAGCTCCCTCAGTACCCTTGGATAGATCCCATCTGATCACAGAGACTTGTGTGTGTGTCTAAATGCACAATGTTTAGTAGGTTGCTAACCATTTCCTCTTGGATTATGGGGGCTTCATTCTGCTCCCCATCCCTATCTGCCAGCTCTGGATACCTGGAGAATAACTGGTCTTACTACTAAAGACTGCGACAGAGAAGGTATTAAGTATCTCAGCCTTTTCCTCATTCTTTGTCACTGTGTTTCCCACCACATCTAATAAAGGATGGAGATTCTCCTTGGTCTTCCTTTCATTGCTAATATATATATAGAGGCATTTTTTATTGTATTTAATGGCAGTAGCCAGATCAAGCTACATTTGGACTTTGGCCCTTCTAATTTTCTCTCTGCATAGCCTCATGACATCAACATAGTCCTCCTGAGTGGCCTACCTCTTCTTCCAAAGTTCATAAATTCTCTTTTTCTTCCTGAGCTCTAGTCAAAGCTCTCTGTTCAGCCAGGCCAGTCTCATTCCCCAATGGCTTGTCTTTCAGCACATGTGGGCAGCCTTCTCCTGTGCCTTTATTTAAGATTTCCTTCAATACTATGATCTTTCAAAATGAATGTTGTCTGCAATAGTGTGTTTTCATTTTATACCATCCTGAGATAATTGAGATAGCTTGGACATGATAGCAGTAAAGCCACATAAGTTATGTACACTTGCATGTGTGATAACATGATTATTCAAATTAATAGTGAGGTCAAATTTTATGAAAAGCAGAAGAAATTTGAGGAAGCATTTTGTTCCATACACAGCTAGACATTCAAATCTGTGTATTAGAATTGGAAAAATACATATATACCTGTTTATGGAGGTATATATGGTATATATAAAACATATATTACCTAATTTATTTATTTATTTATTTATTTATTTATTAATTACACCATTTTGGTATATCATTGATAATGTTGTGTATTTGAACTGATTGAAAGATTTAGATTTAAACTTTCTAAAATTATTTGATTTCTCAATATAAAAAAATAAATCTTTTTTTTTTTTTTTTTTTTTTTTACAGCAGTGTTCTGCATTTTCCTAACATATTTACAGTTTTAAGTTACAATATGTTCAAACCACTCAGATAAAGACATTGTTACAGAAACTAAGAATAATTGTGTCTCTTCATAAGCAAGCAAGGCTTCACATTCCTTTTTCTTCCAATAGTGTTCCTCAAGGCACCTGTTACTGTGAGGAAGACATAAACTCAGCTCTGCCAAGAAAATGTAAATTGGAGATGGGATTATTCTTTGATTTAACTATGTTTGGATGACTAGACTTCTTAAAGAGTATTTTTAATTTAATCTTTAATATCTCAATTCTTTAGTATTTGTAATAGCTCTTGTTTTCCTTTCAACTTTAACTTTGTCCGAAGACAGAAATTGCACATTAGTCTTTTATTTAGGCTTAGAAGTTAACTATATGATTTACAAGTGTTAACTCTGTTGTATAAAAATAACACTTAAAATTGCTCCTTCTTACATGACTCTTGTATATTTGATTTTTTTTTTCCAAATGCTACTGTAATATATATAGTAGAATATAAAAATTTCTCCAAAAAGCCACCATTTAAGCATTAAGAAATTTTATAGTAATAAAATAAGTTTAAGAAATAAAATCTTGAAATAGTGCTTCTGGTGACTGTCACACCTAACCCAAGCTCATGTTAGCGTTAGGTGCAATTGTGCCAGTGGCATGCAAGTGATTTAATTTTGAAAGAGGAGGACAAGCATCCAATATATGTAATTGTTGGAGCCCTCCTGGAAGACTGCACAACAGAAACAGAAAGAAAAAGAAACCTGTGCATGCAGCTGTAGGCTACTTGATAGTAAAATTCCATGGGAAGGGTTTCTATTTCCACTACATAAATCACACACATCTCTGTTTGGGTTCAACTATGTATGAGCCAAAAATACAAAGAGTGTCCAATGTTCAAATGAAAACCAGCTATGGAAATCATAATAACAGCTATTAAAGAAGAAAGTGGTGGGATGTGGTGAATTTTATTTTGCAGCCCTACTATAGTTTCTAGTGCTCAAAATAAGACAAAATTTCTAATCAAAATTTATGCGTACTTGTAACTTCCTTACTAACAGTACTTTTGTGCAGCAGCGACAATTAAAAAAAAAAAAAAAAGAAAAGAAAAAAAAAAGTATTTTCTAGCTGGCTAGAAGATTCTGGCATATGATGATCTTGGTTATTCACATTTTCTTCAGTCTCTTGGCTAGATTACAGAAATGTGATATACCTGGGCAAGCAGCCTGGAGTGTTTAGGAAACTCCAACTAAATAAAGAAGTACAGACCACCAAAACCATATAAAAGTTGTTTTGTGCTTTCTATACTAGTTAACACAAAAATTTATTCATGACACACTGTGGCTTGGTTTCAAGATATCTAAATGACCTCTGGAAGTTCCAAGTTGAAGCTTGACAGCTTGGCTTTTCTAACAGAACAGACCTCTTTCAACAAGCATACATTCATCATACCTTAAGAAGCAGATTTTCTTTCCTTCTTAACCTATAGAGTAAATTCTAGAGACAGGAGACTATCACTGAATTATTAGTTGTACATCACAGCTATTGCATTCTTAGATATTTTATGGACTACAGATAATATTCTCCCCAGGTCAATGCTAAACTCTTTGTGCTGGTAGAAAGATTTTCCATAAAACTGTTGCAATTCCCTTATCTGTTATTTCAGCTCATTACTTCTCATAATACTGTATCCAACTTTATAGATATGTCTTCATATTAGAAGTCTCAGAAGTCTCTTGTACTACCTCTTCCTCTTTTTTTTCTCTTCTCTAGTCTCCTCCCTCCCACTCCCCTGCTCTTCTTGCTTTCAACTTCTTCTCATAGATCATGTATATCATACTTCTTATTCTTTGTTTCACTCTTTAAAATTTGTTCACACCCTTCTTAAGCTGTAATACCTAAAGCCAAAAACTGTAATCCTCCCACTGTAGCCTGTGCTGTAATTTTTCCCCCATTGTGTTAAACTTCCTTGTACAGGGATCAGTCTTGATAAGTCCCAGCTATGTAACCTTGATTCAGACTGCTGAGAAAGAGCTGTGAGACCATCTGTATAGAGATAAGAAAGCTCAAAATTACTGATCCATGATTCTTAGGAAATCAAGGATTCAGGAGAGAAAACATCAAAATGAAAAGCTAAAATCTTAAAGAGATGAAATGCAGGGACTGCAGCTGCAGGCTAGTCTAGTTAGGGTCAGTCAGGAACTGCTGGGTTGGGGTTGAGTCCTCAGGGCTGTCAGCATTGGTAGGGCACAGAGAAGGTGGCAGCTCTGCACCCTTGAAGATGGCTCGCAGGAACTGAAGCCATTGACTCCCCTCTTCACTGGCACCTGCCCAAATGCTGAAGCCTCTTCAGGTGCTCTACTGGAGTGTGGGTACAATAGTGCTTAATCTCACAGTCTGCTAAAAACTATTTGTCTTTTATGTGCATTGACCGATCAATCATTAGTTTATACTTATGAGTTATCCATATTCTGATTGTAGCCTTTTCATGCTGAGCTAAAGATGCTTGAACAAACTGATCAAAACAGGGTGTAGTAACAATGTCGTCAAATGGAAATCTTACAGGTCTTGACTAGAGCTGACTAATTACAGAACACTGTTTTTTTTCTGACAAATGCCTTTGACTTAGTCTACATAACAAATATTTGAAAAGATAAAAGCGAAACTGAACTAAAGAAAAACAAACCCATTTCAGAAACATGGACCCAATGACAGACTGATACGTTAGTCATGCTGCTCAATAAACTCTTCGTAGAAAAAAAAAAATATATATAAACACTAAAATAGAATAAAATACAGTTTAACTATTTAAAAGGAAGAGATTAATTTCACTTTATGAGAAAGTAAATAGTAAGAATGAACAGGAATCCTATTTCATGGGTTTTGAAAGGGATAACTGGCTTTAGATCCTTACCTTCAATTACTGTAAATACAGGCTTTTTTTTAATTTTTTTTAAGTCTCAGTATTAAGTACATCTTATTTTTCTTTCCATCACAATAAGTCAGAGAAGTTCCTAATAACTGAGACATAGCTTTTTGTGAGGGCAGTTTCTTTTAATACTATTAAAAACAGTGATGGAATATTTTGGCCATTTTGACAAAGGGCACTTGTAAGAGCTACTGGCAGCTTTTTAAACCTCATTGCCTTGAGAACAACAGACATTTTGAGATGGGTATTATAGGGAGAATTAATTGTATTTTAGTTGTAACACTGTTGAAGAAAAAAAAAAAAAATAAGGACAAAGAAATGAAAATTCATCCTAAGAACAAAAAGAAAAAAAAATAACTGAGTAATGATTAAAGACTCACAAATGTTTGTTATTGTACAGGGATTACTTTCTGTGTATGCTATTATAGTATACACATAATAGTGATATATATCTCACATAATATATGTGAGATTACTTTTACTATCATTTTTTACCATATAAGAATTTTAGTTATCTATATTGTTTTGATGTTAATTTAATTTGAAACAAAAGAATAATAATGTGTTTCAGAGCAGCTATTTTTCCTAGGAATGTGCATTTAGTAATTTTATTTAAAATAAAAATAAAAATAAAAATAAAAATAAAACATTGTTTTGCTTAAGAATCTTCAGACATTTATTTTCAAAGACCAAAGATGGGATTTGCAGGGGTATGCTATATTTCTTTACTCATTATGTCAACATTTAGGGACCTCTCATCAGTCTTTAAGAAATCAACATTTCTCTAACGCCTTGTTTCTGCTGCTAAGGACATGTTGACATATGTATGTCCGCTCTGCAAAAACTACAGATTTGTCTAAGTTTGTTTTGGGATGATCCATGAGTTTCTGTAGCATGACAAGAGGCCTATTTTGAATCCATTTGTTATTTAAGACTTCTTTGGGGAAAACATTTACTAGTAATATATTGTTCTGATGCTTTAGCAGTGTTTGGGCAAGTTTATCTTTACTCTTAAACAGCAATCTGTCAAACACATAGTTTACCGTTATTATTTTTATGGCGCCATAGTAAATAACCCTTATTATAGATTTTATCATCCTAATACAACAGTGATACCTTGCTCTGAAAAATAAATAAATAAATAAATAAATAAATTTCATTTATTTTCTTTTCCCTTTTCTGTGCCAAGTGACAGCATAGACAATTGCTATATTAGACTTGTATGCCTTCATTCTCTTTTAAAATAACATTGCAAAAATAATCATGAAAAGATCTTAGTGCTGTCAACTTATATTTCACAAAATTACCATCCTGAAAAACTGCATTGAAGATTAAATGATACTGCCATAGAAGGCACTTATGGACATGAGAACTACTTGCAAGTACCTCCACAAAACATGTCACTTTTGTCAGATGGTTTTGAGTAGTCTTACAGGAAACATAATAATTCAAAGAGAGATTTGAACAGAACAAACAGGACGGTTTCTGATACTTGTTATTAAACTGATGCTAGATATTTGAAGTCTGAAATACTAATTTCTTCTAAATCTTTAGGTATATCCTGAAATAAGTAATATTGTAATACTCTTGACTATTTTATTTAGGGGTAAGTCCACCTCACATATTTACTTCAGACTTATTAGAAATGTATTATACTTGCAAGAAGGATTCTTATTTAAGGCAAAAGTTCCCTAATAGAATTTAATTCTCCCTGAGACTAAAGTTACTGTAACAGTATCTGCTGCTGTCATCCTTTTATTTTCTGTCAGACAACCACAGCCACAGTTTTTACACTTACCTACAAAAATGCTCACAATTTATTTACCTTCAGGTTCTAATTTTTGAAAATTGTCCATTGAAAATAGCATGTGGATGCCACGCTAGCTCTGGTTAAGGCCTCTATTTGAACAGAAATATTTATCCCCGTAGGAAATTCATTCTCTATGGTGTTTTGTAATTCTGAAACCTTCACCAGACGTGTTTCCTGATATTTTCTTTCACTCCAATTATACACTGTGTTATTTTTTTCTTTGACACTAACTAGCTATTAACATTGTTGTAAATTCACATCTGTACACTATTTCCATGCAGAGAAAATATGAAAAGAAAGTAGGAATCTTCTAAATATCCATGATCGTTCCTTTTACAGATGAATAGTTGAGGCTGATTCTTTAGTATCCATCTACACACAACCTCTGAATTCCTGTTGAAGCAGGTGATGATAGGAGCTCTCACCTAGGATCCATCACCAGACTTCTGACAATATTCTGGAAAGTTTCAACATGTATAAAACTGACCTTTTGCTGAGCAACTTCATTGAGACATAATATTTGTTTCTTAATTCTAAATGTATATAGAGCTAGAAAACAAAGAAGGGTTTGGCTGTATGGGTAGATGAAAAATTGGACATGAGCATTCAGTGCTCTTGCATCCCAGAAAGCCAACTGTATTCTGGGTTGCATCAAAACAAACATGGCCAGCAGGTCAAGGGAGCTGATTCTCTCCTACCCTGCCCTTGTTAGACCCCACCCGGAATACTGCACTCACCTCTGGGGGCCCCAGCACAAGAAAGACCTTTTACAGTAGGTCCAGAGAAGGGCCATAAAAATTAGCAGAGGACTGAAGCACCCCTCTTGTGAAGTAAGGGAGAGAGAGCTGGGCTTGTTTAGCCTGGAGAAGAGAAGGCTCCAGAGATACCTTACTGCAGCTTTCCAGTACTTAGAGGGCTTTATAAGAAAGATGGAGATACTATTTACAGGGGCATGTAGTCATCAGACAAGGGGTAATGTTTCTAAATTGAAAGAGGGTAGATTTAGATTAGATATTTGGAATAAATTCTTTACTCAGAGGGTGGTGAGGCACTGGAACAAGTTTCACAAATAAGTTGCTGATACCTCCTCCCTGGAAGTATTCAAGGCCAGGTTGGATGGGGTTTTGGACAACTTGATCTAGTGGAAGGTGCCCCTGCCCAGGGCAGGACTAGATGCTCTCAAATGGTCCCTTCCAATAAAAGGAGTCCTTTCCACTCAGTCCAAGGAGAATAATTTTGTTTGTCAGCTCTTCATGAATGCATCTTAAATTTAGAAGGCTATGAAACCAAGCATTGGTAGGGAATATACTGATTTGTAATGAAGAGTGGAAAAAAAATGGCATGTGTTTATGGAAAAGAGGACCACTTTAGTCAAAGATGTGTTGTATAAAGTGAAGCCAGGCTGGCTGTAAGTCAAAACCAAAGCAAGTCAATCATGAACTAAGATAGAAAGTTTGAGGAAACAAGTTCAGAATGGTAGATGTGACAGAGTAATATGACCTCGGGGCAGATAATATTTCAAGTTGATGATAACTATGATAAAAGCTAAGTAACTCAGGATTTATTAGTTTATGATTGTGAGTCTGTTCTATGTGTTGACTAAAAAATAGCTTAATTTTAGACTTATGCTAAGCCTTCATGTGTTACATAGCACAACCATTTTGAGGAGCTCAGTTACAAACACTGAGTACCCTCACAGATATGTTTCAAGGAAAGACTGCACAGTGTTGTGAGATGTCTTTATTGTAGAAGAATGGGCATATAGGGTTCAAGGCCTCATTTCTTCACTGTGTGTCCAGGGGCTATGATAAGCCCAAGGAAAAAAACATAATTTAAAAGAATCTTAAAAGCATATATGTCTGATGACTTGTACACTGCACTGAGAATAAGAAGTGGGAGTAATAGCTATTTTCTTAAATCACTGTGCTCTTGTCTTTCAGATGAAAAACACTGATCCAAAAATTCTAATTGGTACACTGTGAATGTAATTTGTGAAGGACAGACAACTGAATAATATATCAACCTAGTGAAAACAGCAATATATGCAATTTATACTAGAGGCTGTCACATGTATTTTCTTTGATCAATGAAATTCACATTCTACAGCTCTGACTTGGGTATGTATTATTTTTATTATTTGGTGCCATTTTTCTTTTATTCTTTCATACAGATTTTTCATACAAATACATTACCAAACCTCGCAATGTCCTTTCCAACTCAAATTATATGATTCTGTGATGATACATGACTAAATCCTCTTTAAATTGGCTTTTTGCCATTGCAATTCTGTCAAGAAAAATTGATGGATTACCATATCTGTCACATTGTAAGTACATATGGAGCATTCAGATACCCCTTAAACAAATATGTCCATTTCATATTACTGTGTTCTTTCTCTTCCTTCCTTCCTTCCTTCCTTCCTTCCTTCCTTCCTTCCTTCCTTCCTTCCTTCCTTCCTTCCTTCCTTCCTTCCTTCCTCCCTTCCTCCCTTCCTCCCTTCCTCCCTTCCTCCCTTCCTCCCTTCCTTCTTTCTTTCACTCTTTTCTTTCTTCACCAAATTCTATGGGGAAAATTATTAGAAATTTAGTTAGAAAATATATCTTTTCCTTTGCAGTGTTATTTCTTTTTTTTCCAGACCATCCCTAGGATAAAATTAAGAATTCCAAAAGTGTTACTATTAAACATTGTTTTGCAGTCTGGGAAGAATTTGTCCTCAAGGTACAAGAGGAGATTTTGGTGCTATATGGCAGTAGGGGTTGCTATGGGAATTATTCATTGTAACTGAACTGTAGGGTGATTACTCAAAGAAAAAAAGTATAAAATATATAAGTATTTATTTTATTATTATATAAATATATCTATATTCACTGTACAGTTCAGATTGCTTCTCTATTTACCTACTTTTTATTTGTGCAATATGAATTCAGAATTAAAATAGCAAAGGCAAGGAACATGTCCAAATTCATCTACAACATGGTGTTGATAAAAGACAATGCTACAGCTTCCACGAGCTTTGACAGCTAGGGGAAATGTGATCCAGACTAGCACTTTAAAGACACAAAGATACTGCAGCTCCAGAATAGTCCTAGAGGAAATTTCTCTTTTAGAGTGTATAATTCTACTCAGTACTTAAAGAGGCAGTGATATTTAAAGTTCTCCACAGTAAATACAATAGATTTGAATTATTTTTCTTTCCAACTAGGTAAGTCATTTGGTCCTTTTAAAAATTATCTCCTCGCAGTGATAAAATTTCTTTTGTGTATGGCAGCCACCTGTGAAACCAAACCAAACCAAACCAAAAACAACAACAAAAAAGAACCTTTAGATTTTTTTTTTTTTTCCTTGTGAAAAAAATTGTCTAATTTCAGTTTGCATTATGTGTCTGATACTGTTGAGAAAACGATATTTGCAAACCAAATGAGAATAAATACTCTTGGGTGTCAAGTTGACTCGCTTAACTCCAGGACCCTAGGCCTTTCATGATCAGATCTGCACACTTGCTTTTTTGTTCCAGTTCTGTGTGGCCAATTTGTTGCCTTGTTGAGGTGACCCAGACACATAGCAGCTTGGGCAGGATGCATGCTCAAGTACTAGAGGTGTATCTGTTGGCTTGAGGAGTAGGATTCACTGTTGAGCTTACACAGAAAAGGCATAGTTTTCTATCATAACATTGAAAAATAAAATAGAACTTCACTGAACATAAGAATTAGACTATATGGCATTTCTTTGACTGGCACAAAATACCAATTTACAATCCTACCTTCAGTTTCTAATTTATAAATATAATGACACTGTAAAATCTACCTAGACTAATGTAATCTGACAAAATTCCAAAATGGAACAAAGTCTGCATATATTCACTGCATTGCACATATATACCTGACTTTTACCACCAGGTATCTGTGGGGAAGAATTAATTTTCAAATCGGTGTCAGAAAAGATTTCTAAATTTCACAATGGATTTCATGGTTATGAATGCAGAGGATGAGACTTGTCATTTAAATTAAACAATCTTTCATTATGTGCACTTTTTCTAATTCAGGAAATTTATCTTTTTGGATAAACTAGCTGAAATGGGTTCTGATTGTGGTTGTTTCAGGCTTACTTGCATCCTTTTTCCAAGACATTTCTGTGACATACTATGTTTCTTGATGATACAAATATTAATATCTTTCATACTCCTTCTGAGCTTTTCCTTAGTTATTCATCTGCAGACACCTCACTAGTGGATGGCTTTTATTTCACTGGGCTAAAGCATAAGATGCATAGTTCTTGTAAGTCCTAAACTTGAAGTATTTAGATATATATTACACACCAGCTGGAGAAAGAGTGACAGATTTGTCTCTGATACAGTATACACTTTATTTTCTCTGTTGATGATTCCTTTTTATATTCTTTCTGAATTTCTCCCTCAACTTTTTTTTTTTTTTTTTTTTTTTTTTATCCCACAAAACTCCTGTCTTCATCACCTTTTACTTAAATGAAGGAAAAAAAAAGACTTTAAGAATTATTCTACAATATCTTCTACCTTCTACTCAGTTAGAATGCACTTAAAGGGCAATATATCATAATATTTTACTAACAAAGGCTCAGTTTCCAGTTAAGCATAGGGTTTTGCTTTTGTCCACATGTTCTATTGTGAAGAGTAGTTCCCACTAATATAAAAGTCTGACTCATACCTTTAATCAGGTATTCAACAATTCTTTTGGGAAATTTTTATTAATATTTTGGTAACTGTGTGGATGTCAGTAAAAGCAAGTCACGAAATAGTTATGTAAATATCAATAAGAAAGTGTGCTAAATGACCTTTTAAGGTAGACAGGAATGATAACATAAATTAGCTTGCCTTTTCTGCCTATCACATTTCACCTGAAAAGTCAAATAGAACTTATCTTAAAAAATACAGAAAGAAGACATTTTTTTCTCAAATTTTCCTTTTTTTTTTTTTTTAATTTAGAAATTTAGAGAGGATATTACACTACAAGAAATGCAATTTGCATAGCATTATATGATTGAGAATCACAATACTGCTCTGATCCTGCTGTTTTATGTTGATATTACTGTGTATATTTCCTTATGTTGCCAACAGTTTATTTTCTTAGATATTTTCTGTATTTTATGAAGTCAATACATTTTTCCGGCTGTGATATGGACATGGTGATGTGACGTTGTGCTCCTTCACTACCTATGACTGCACACAGGATTTGCTCACATTTCTGAAAGTATGACGTATGAGAAAAAATATGACTGTACTAATTGCTAACTTTTGTCTGAAGATGTCCAATGGGTAATTTCACACTTTTTTCACTGGTTGATAATTACTGCCAAATAGGAGAAGTGTGTGTGTGTGTGTGTGTGTGTTGATTATATGCTTAATTTTGCAAGCTGAAAAACAATTAATCATAAGGCTGATCCACAAAAGGAGAAAAAGGTCATTGAGACAGATTGCCAGGCTATGCTTTGCCTTAATATAATTGAGAAAATAGAGTGCACTATTTCAAACTGGTTAGAGACATAATATGATTTGTATATCATACCTATATCACTCCTTCAAATTATTAGAACGTTTTAGACAGTAGGTTATACCTAAATTGTAATGACTCACTTTGCATTAGCATCTATCTAGCTCAGTAGCTAGGAGTCAGCACTATTGCATTTCAAGGGCTCTCAAATTGTGATTAAGAGGAGAACATTTTTATGTGTAAGCAGTGATATAGCTTTGCATTAAAAAAAAAAAAAAAAAGTAGAATGAGAATTATCCATAACACATTTTCCACTTGCCACAAGTAAAAGCTCCAATTTGTCAATGACTCATTGCTGATATTATGCGTGTGACAGGGCAGACTCTTACTATCAGCAGCAGGAATTTGCCTGTTAATTTACCTGAAACTAAATCCAGAGTGAAGCCCAACTATTGCTAGCATTACTTCTCTCTCCAAAGTATACTAAAAATTCAAATTCCCTGTACATGTGTCCGATGGGCAGGACACCACCAGGGTATTTTATCATAAGACAGTACAAAGCAAATAGAATATTTTGCTATCTTCACATGAAGTGGATGCGATTTTCTGTTGCTATCACTCCTTACTGAGTTGAGCAAGCAGAGAGAAAGTAGTTTTTGTCTAAAACCAAAGCCCTTCTAGGAATTTCCTATGCTTTAATTTTGTAGCACAAGTTTAAATTGTAATCTAGATCTTCATAATGATTTGTCTTAAAACAATAACAATGAATAAAACATAGTGCTTTTTTGTTGTTGTTGTTGCTGCTGCTGATGCTGCTATTGTCTGTTTCTTCTTTTTTTTTTTTAATTTTTTTTTCTTCATAGAATCATGGAATCATTAAAGTTGGAAAGACCTCCAAGATCATCTGTTCCTACCATCCCCCTACCACCAATACCACCATGTCCCTAAGCATGTCCCTAACCATGTTCCTAAGCACCACATCCAACCTTTCCTTAAACCCCCCGAGAGACGGTGACTTCACCACTTCCCTGGGCAACCCATTCCAATGCCTGACTACTCTTTCTGAGATGAAATTTCTCCTAATTTCCAAACTAAACCTCCCCTGGCAAAACTTGAGGCCATCCCCTCTAGTCCTATCAATAGTTATCTGCAAGAAGAGGCCGACACCCAGCTCCCTACACTTCCTTTCAGGTAGTTGGAGAGAGCAATAATGTCTCCCCTGAGCCTCCTCTTCTCCAGACTCAATAACCCGAGTTTCCTCAGCCGCTCCTCACAGGACTTGTATTCCAGGCCCCTCAACAGCTTTGTAGCCCTTCCCTGGACATGTTCCAGGGCCTCAAGTTCCAAGGCCTTCTTGTACTGAGGGGCCTAAAACTGAACACAATACTCTAGGTGTAGCCGCACCAGAGCAGAGTACAGGGGGATGATCACCTCTCTGGTCCTGCTAGCTACACTGTGTTGTTTCTGACCCTGGACCCAGGCTGGCAGCAGATTTCCCTATGATCTGACTGACATATGGGACCCTCTGTTCCTCTCAGAGGGGAGACGCCTACAACAATTACGCTTCTTGGTGGAGTAAGTATTGTGGTGTGGATTTGACTTCTTTACCCTAGACCACCTCTTGCGTGGACCTTCTCCCCAGATCCCCATCTGCCCATCCCTCAAGCTCCAAAGCCTCAAATGTATTCCATAAGGGCACCTGGGGAGGCAAGCTGGGTAGGGAGGGGGCTCGCATGTGACACCAAGCAGGGACCTGTTTCCATTCCTCTTCATCTCTTAGATCCCCTCCCTCAGCCAGATAGTCACAAGGCAGGGGATCCACCACTATTTGGGTGTATCACCACAATGCTTTTCTTGCAGGCATGGCAGGGAATTGCTCCACCAGTCTATCTCCTGTTCACAGTCCCTGATAGTCCTTAATCACTCTGACTTCTCCCTGAGCTCTGCTACCAGGTTGATCAGATCCTCCACCTTCTTGCTCACACCTCACACGTTATCTCTGCCACACTCTGTTGGCAGAAACAGGCTTAGGCACTCTCTGCAGCTGGAGGCCTGAACAGACACATTTCGAGGCAGGCACTTGATCTAGGTTGCCACAGTCTTTTAGGCAAGAACATTCTGCCTGGTGGAGACCAGGATGGATTTGCCATCTGAGAGGCAACTGATAGGTAAGCCAGTCTCCTGAGTGGGGAGGGATACTCTGCTCTTCCTGAACAAATTGAAGCACCTCGCTCTGTTTGATATGCTTCCCAGGGGCTGCCTTTGTAGGACAGAGGTGGGGCACTCCTGGCTCTACCCAAGCCTTGTCAGCCGCCCTCGTGAAGGCTGCCAGGTCCTTGCAGCTCTCTTGGCTTCCTCGAAGGGGCCTCGATGAAGGGAAATGCTGCAATCCCCTGCTTTACTGCAGAGCACATCTATCCCAGAGCTGAATGCCTAGGAAATTCAGGGAATTTCTTTTTCAGCGAGAAATGTATGGTCATTCATTTTAGTGTTTTAGTTGAAATGCTGTCTCTCAGACAATTGTATGCCAAAATGTAGGAAGCAGTGAACAGCAGCAACATGCAGAAACAAAGCAGGGAGCAAAAAGGGAGAGACTTTTTTATAACCTGGCTTTTCATTAGAGAAGATATTCATGCATTGTAAAACATGATGGTATGATTTAAAACCCAACCTGATCCTATTCTCTGCTGTTGTTCTGTTGATAACAAAACATGATGTTTTGTTATCAACAAAAAACAAGGCAGCTTACTCTGACCTAGGATTTACATGGCTTTCCTGTTACATCATAAACCAATAGTAATGCCCCATTATCCACCAAAAGCAAACCAAACCAAACCAAAAAAACCACCAACCAACCAAACAAAAAAACTAACAGAGAATGATGTTTATAAAGAATGAAGAAAGACAAATAGATTCATGAAAAAAAAAAAAAAAAGTTTTTATTTTTCAAAAAAGGGGGGGGGGGGGTTAAAATAGTAGTCTAAGGAAATTTTATGGATTGTTGTTAAGTTTCCAGCTGACTGGACTCTGACTGGACTTCTCTAGTCATACAAAGAACTGAAACAGCTAATTATAACTGCAGAGTGGTCTTATTCTGCATAATGATAATGCTACTGGATCTTACTGCTAAACTCCACTTCCCATGACATCAATGTATTTAATAAGATTTCTATTATCTTCCCTGTCTAAACTATCTGTTTCTGATAGTTTTAAAGGCATTCCTCTTAAATTTCAGGAAATATATGTCTTAATAGAGAATATAGCGCAAGTCTGAAGACATTTCCAGACTCTGCTGAAAGTGAAGGAGCTGTTAGCATCTGCCCTTTTTTTTTTTTTTTTTTTTTTTGAGTTTATTCAGGGAATTTCTTGGATAATCTTGCTACACTTTTACATTTTTTATATATATATTCGATATAGAATAGTGGAGCACATAGGATGCTTGAGAATTTTCTCTCAATGCCTACTTGTTATAACTTCTGTATATCATATTGTTCTCTGTACAGAATATGAAGACTAACACTTGTTCCTTCTTTCATAAGGGTAATAAATGAGTATAAATGAATATAAATACAAGATACTTTGAAGGTATTTTAAATAGTTAATATATTCAGGGTTCAGCTGACCACAGAAGAACACATTATACAAATGGGTCTGTTAATTTACTGTTAATCTGACTAATGTTTTCACTATAAAGTAGTCCAAAACATCATTGTTTCAGTTAAAAAATGGTTTAAATTCTTATTTGAGAAACTCACACATGTCTTTTTCCCTTTCTTTTTTTTTTTTTTTTTTTGTCATTTCAATGTCCTTCTTGGTCCCAATTGCAGCCTTTCTCAAACACAAAGGGTTATGCCAAGTTCTAAGAAACCTGTTACCTTCTTCAGGAGGATTGATGCTCCTATTCTGAATTTCTTTCTTCTTTGCAAGACAACAGACCCTCATGGATAAATGTAAGGGATAGGGGGAATAGGTAAAAAAAAAATAATTAAACTGCCTCAGAGTCAATCCTTTCAAGTAGTCAGTTATAGCAAAACATGATACCATGTTTGTCCCTTTCTTTTTTTTTTTTTTTTTTGACTAGAACTTTGACAATTGCCACTCCTCATCCTTGAATGCAGCAGCACCAACACTTAGTTTAGCTATGCTTGACCTTTAAAAAAAATAATAATAAGCAGTCAGTAAATTGTATGCTACTGTTGCATTAAAGGTTAAAGTAATTGGGAGTGATGCCCGATTAGCTGTCATAAGTCTGTTCACATTCACAGTACTGAACTATCACCATTACAGATTCACAAATAATGTAATACACCCTCAATCTAGTCATGTTCCATGAACTACCACAGGCACACTTAAAGAGTTTGGTCACATTCAATGAGAACTATCACATCTAGATTTAATGAGTAGTGCAACTTATTAAAGCAACAGGTATACAGGTTCTTTGGATTGCTGGTGATAAATTTACTGTCTGCAAAGCACATGCAAATACCAAAAGTATGAGTAATACAGCCTGGATACGTTAAAAGATATGAAGTGACTCTATAGAGATTTATAAATTTCCCAGGACGGCACTTGGTGCAACCAAGTGTTCAAATCTTACCCAAAGACATCCCAGTTCGGGGGTGGGGTGGGGTGGATAGAGAGGCTCAGCCCGTCGACTGGTCCCAGAACTCAGAAGGTATCCTTTGCAATGGTATCTTCTCTAGCATCCTCTCTCTCTTAAGCCAATTAATTTTATTTTCTATAATTAGGTGGAGCTTGAGTGACTCTAGTTATGCATATCTTGGTTATGATTCATGCAAAATGTTCTCGCTTTTGTTTAAAGGTATAGGCTCCAAGAGATTCAGAGAGCATGCTTAGGGAGGGGTGATCACACCCTGTAGGTGGGTGGTGTTTGTGATGGAGTTGTGTTTTGGTATTATAGTGATATTATAATGAGTAAAGTTCAGCAAAGTACAGCATTTTCTAATAAACATGACACGCCATTGGCTCAGGGTAGCAAATGCGCAGCTTTCGGTTTTGGTGTGCACAAGAACAATCAAATTTACATCTTATCACAGAGCCTAACTGCAATGTCTTCACTCTGCTCCATACTCCTTACTGTTCCTCATGGAGTTATCACACCAAGTTCTCCTGGTGCAATTAACAGGAGGTCTAGGGAGCTTCTATGTAATGCAGCTACACTCCACCCTGGAAGCTTCTTTTCTTTAAAATGTGTGTGAATATCAGTTTAATTTCCAAGTCACCTCAGGCAATTATTCCACAGCTACATATCAGCAAATAGACTATGCATGACTTAGCTGGTGTAATTGATAATGCTTCATCTTTTATTTGCCTTTTGGTTTCCTACTTCCTCTTATGAAACATAATACTGTTAAAGGGGAGAAAGAAAAATTACAACATAACTTTTTCAACATTTTATTTATATGCTTTTATCACAGATAATTGTAACATTTGTGTGTTAGCTGGGGCAACAGAATGAATTAATTTTCTATGTAGATGGCAAATAAAGTGTCTGCTGTGGTTGCTTTCCTGTGGATTTGTTCTAGGAAGTGTATGGGAGATCTAAAATAGGTGGGGACTAAACTATGTGGAATTTATAATTTAGAATACTTTTTAAAAGAAACTTAATCATTCTTAAAACAAAACAAAACAAAAAACACACACAAAAACAGTTTGGTTTTCATTTTTATGGTCAATTCTGTCTGTTAAATTACAATTTGTTGTAGATGCAGTATTTGAGAAGCTTTCTTTCTCATAGACTTCCCCCTCCTGCTGCTTGATCACTTGAAGGGGTCATAATTCTTTGTTTATGATCATGAAGTCTGTTATTTTAGTGGCTGTAATGTCAAAAATAAAGTATTATATGCATGACTTTTCAGTATCAACAAGTAGCAAACAGATGACAGGGCATGGACAACAATATTGAATATCAAGGTTGAATAATTCCCAAATCTATAAAAGTAGAAGTGAAAGTAAATTTAGTAGGTTCATTTAAAAATGAACAAAACAACAACAACAACAAAAAATCAACATTTTTCCTTAGGGGGAAAAAAAAAAAAAAAAAAAAAAAAAAAGTTAATTTATGTTTCATATCTTAGAATTACATGGAATAACATCAAAAATGGGAATGTCAGTAGTTACAAATACACTTTTTGTCTTGGAATGAAAGGTAAACTAAGATGTTACAAACATGAAAAATAATTTCTTATGACCAAATTCTCAGACTATTTGGAAATATTAGTAAACTGTTCCATAGAATGCCTATCTATTTCACTGGAGTTTCACCTAGTTGTGAGGGTTTGGCTTGTAAGAAGGGTGTTGCAAGGTCAAGATTCATCTCAGTGAAAGAACACTAGGTATGGAATGGAAAGAGCTATAGGACAAAACAATGGTAAATCATTGCAGTCTATCCTTATTTCTTGTATCCTCATTTCTTCTTCATTAGAAGATTAATGTCAAATTGAAAATCATCATTACTCTACTAAATGAAACTAATTCTCATTGGTAAGATAAGTTAAATCCCAGTTGACAAAAACACAAAAACATAAATAAATAAAATAAAATAAAGGTATAATTACAATTCCTCTTATAAAATAAATAAATAAATAAAAAGATACTGTTGACTCTGTCTGTGCATCTGTCAGAAGGCCCAGTCTATCTAGCCTACGTCTACAATACCACAGAATTTCTTTTTGATTCCAGTTCAAGCCTGTTGCTGATGTCAACTGTACTTGTTACTATTTTCTCTTGTACAAATATTCCCACAGCACTAATATCTGCCGGTGATCAGTTCTGTCCTCAGTGCTGTAGCATACTGCAGCCCAACACACTGCAGGTTCTGGTAAGGGAAAGAACATTTGGTCAGTTAATGCTCATATGATTTCTGCACATAATTTTATATCTCTATGCCATGCAACAGCGATCCATCAGCAATTACAAGCACAAGTAGACTTTTCAGTAGTAGCAGTAACATAGGTAGACAGCACAATTTCATTGATACTATAAAATATCAAATAATTAGTCACCTACACACACAACAATTATTTCCTCCAGTACTGAAATTTATTTATTTCTCAGGTAATCAGTTTCTTCTCCACAGACCGCAGGGGAATCTCTATTCTGGCTCCTGGAACACCTCTTCGTCCTCCTTCTTCATCGATCTTGGCATCTGCAGGGTTGATTCTGTGACATTGTTTTCACTCCTCAATCTTACAGCTTCTGTGGAATGTTTTTTACCCTTTCTTAAATATGCTGTCACAGAAGCACTACCAACTAGGCTGTTGGGCTCAGCTTTAGCCAGCATCTGGAGATGGCTTGAACCAGCTGTGTCCCACAGGGGGCAGCGCCTGGTCTCTTCTCACAAAGGCCACCCCTGCAGCCTCCCGTTATCTTGTAAACCCAATACAGTTGTAGTGGCAGATGTAACTTAATATGTAGACGTTTATTTTGAGAAATTCAAATTCCATAGTTTAGTTGGTTTGGAATTTCAAATGACAGAGTTCTGGAATACTGAATTTCCATAGTAAAAATACATTCTTTCAATATGGAAAGGCTAACTTCTGAAAGAAAAGCTGTTACTGATGGAGAGACTAAGAATTTGAAGGATATTTATGAGAAAATGACTGGAGGGATCTAGCAGAAGAGTTGGAAAGAGATTAATTTCTAGCTCAAATACATTTGAGAGATTTCATATAGATAAGATCTTAAACTGCTTTTAAAAGAATATAGGAACTTTGCACATCTTCTTTGCATAACAGTTCATTAGTACTAGCATGTATTTGAAATAAAACATTTTCTTTTTAGTATTTATATTCTTATTGGTTTTTATGTTTTAATTTTTTTAGTTTGGAACTCGTGACAATAAATATAAAGAAGAGAAAGGGTAGAGACTGCAGGAAGATGTCTCAGTGGAACATTCATTAAACTTAGATTTTTCATTATCCAGTTTTTCTATTGAGGTATGTTTTTTAGTGAGCCTATAGAATAGGACATTCTCATTTTCTATTGAAAAATATGTTTAATATATGGGCTTAGTATTTTTGATGTCTAGCATTTTGATGTCAATGTTCCAGTACTGTTTATGCTAACTCTCATGTTCTGACTGCATTTTGGAACACATAGAATTTATGCATTTGGCTCCATCCCAGATGTAACTATTTATATGACAAGAACTGTCTACATATGCAAGAGATTCCAAGAATCATGATGAGTACCCTGCAAGGGTTCTGGAGTATAATGGTATATATAGCATTATGTAATGCCATCTCTGGTAGCTGGAGAAAAATGCTATATTATTCCATTGCTTGTTTTGAATTCTCTGTAACTTTCAAGAAGCAAGATTTCCCTCATAATATGCTTTAATCCAGTGTTTTATATTTCATAATGAAAAGGCTAAACATTAAGGTTTTACATAACACTTTTGCATCTGAGTAACACAAAGAACATTGTGTTTTTAGAGACTTGATATTGCTAGTGTAAGCTTTTCAGAACAGAAATTTAGTCAACAAGAAGACAAAACTCTTCCTCTGTTATTGAGTGAATTTACTTTATGGCTGATATAAAATCCAGTTTTCTGATATTTTAAAAAGAACTAATAATGAAAAGTTGAGAGACTAACCAGACAAGTGGACATGTGTTCATTCAAGTTCTTTTCCATTATGACAGAGACATTCTCTTTTTTCTGTGCTTTACCAGGAAGTATTCTGTATTTAATATGCTCCCTCAAGCTGGATATGAAAATAAAAGTAAATAACTAACATGTTAAAAACATATATATATATATATATTCAGATTACTTTCCAAGTATTCAGATTACTTTCCAAGATTAGCAGATTTAATTACCTCTGACTGATGATACTAGTAAACAGTTTTGGAGACAAAGTGGAAAATGACAACCTTAATCTGTGCTTTGGAAAGCCTGCTCCAGTGTTCAAGTTAATTACTCTGCCTTAATTCCTAGATTGTGTTATTTAATTCAGTTTACACATCTGCTGAGGCTCCTATGAGGTAATATGGTTCAAATAAAGGACCAGACTTATCTCTAATGTAATTCAACCTATGATGCTAGAACTCATATAAAGGATGTCAAACATTAAATCAAACTAACTCTGTAACTAGTGTTCAATGGATGTAAAATTTCCCCTAAATATAAATAATGCTTATTAAAATATAAACAAGTGCAATTGCATTTACTACATTTATAACAAATTATCCATTAACACAACAGTTCTGAACTATATGTAATGTAAGCCTACTGTTGTCTATGAGTTATCAGAGTATGTATACCACATTGTTACCTGTGGTAGTTTTAAAAAAGACACCATTTGTTGTCATTAATTTATTTTGTCTTCAATTCTGGGAAAATTATACAAAATTTTATTCTTGGAATAAATCTAAATTTTTGGGGGGATGCTCTTAATAGCTCCATAACATTCCAGACATCACAGACCATTAGCTTAATTGCAACAGTGATTGATTAATTCTACTTGGATCACTATTACTGATGACTGGGAGAAATCACTAGGTCTAGAATTTCGTTATTTGAGACGGCACAATGACATGAATCATTAAGTAGTATTCTCTTCAGTCAGACAGTAAATACAGTCAGGGATGGTTTTTGTTGGGAGTAAGGGAGGGTTATGTGTTGGCAGTAAGAACAAAGGAAATTAAAAGATCAAAAAAATACATACATAATCAAAAAACTTACATTTCATTGCAGGGCAAAAAGAAGTTGTTACCTGTTTCTTGATAATTCTTGGTATCATAGTTGGTGTTATTAACTAGAAACTGCTCTGCATAGTTTTATTTCATAATCTATTTTTATAGATGGTTTTCTTGCTGCAGATAATTTAAAGTGTATTCTTTCACAAGGGTGAAATATAACATGTATTTTTATGTCCTTTTTTTTTTTTTTTTTTCCTCCTCATATGTAAAGAAATATCTCTATTGTCATTAAAATGAACAAAGATTTAATCCAATATCATGAAACACAGAAAAAAATTTTCTTAGGTGAAAGCTATAATTGTTATAATACTTTCCTACTAATTATATGCCTTGAAATAAACAAGACTTCTGTGAATAGATTTTTTTATTTTTATTTTTATTTTTATTTTTATTTTTTTTAAAAAAGGGAATTACCTGTGGCTATCTGTGGATTCAATTACTCTCATAAAGCACTGAATGTGATGATGATGATGATGCTAATGATAATTTCATTTTGTAAAGCTACTAGGGATCTTTTTCTTTATGCTTACGATCTTAGAAGGTAAATATATTCAATAATGCAAATATAATTTAAATCAAGACACCAGCAAATGGAAAAACATAACACTTTCCTCAGAAAAGTAGAGGTGCCCATTCAGGATGTATATCTTGTATACATTAGATGTCCAAGCTGATTAACAGTTCCCATTCTATGTTGATGTTAAATATATCAAATCATAGCATATGTTAATCAAATTTATTAGTTTCCAGTTATTTAGAGTATATATTCTTACATATTCTATGTTTTTAAATTAGTATGTTTGTTTTAACATTTTTGACACATATTATTTTTTCTATTCAGCCATGTGGTGGGTTGACCCCAGCTGACAGGTGGACTCTCACTGTTGTGGTTTAACACTGGTAGAATTTTCAATTTTAATTATATTAGCAGATATTTTTGCCAGCTTTTGATGTGCCAGCTGAAGATGTAATTTTTCCAAGCAAAGTCTATGAACTCACACAGCCTAAACAAACTGTCTCTCTAGTAGACAATTAGTTGTAAAGGTTTCCAAATAGATACTTAATTATGATATCGATATTAGTAGTATGCCTTTATTATCTTGCTTCTTCTAGTTTTAATTAACATTCTACAGTTCTGTAATACATATTCTTTGTTTTCACATTTGTGCATTCCAAATCTAAAAATCGTTGCACTTATGAGGGCATAGTTATTCTGAGAAGGAGCTTTTTAAATTCTGATTAACTATACAGTAACAGGCAAATAGATACTGCTACATAATTAATATTCAAACTGTGTTTTTAAAGGCTGACATAAAACTCTATGAATCCACTGTTAGTCTCTTACAGGGCTCAGGAATTAAATGGAGTCAGGGGAAAATGCAACAACTGGAAAAAAAGCAGACATAAAACTATAAGAACATTTCAGATTAACTCTTGTTTTCTATGGCCTGGAAAATCAGTTGGTATGTAGCTCTTTATCTCCACTTCCACATGACAAGGGGTGTCCATCTGTTTGGCTTCTATGAAAAAGGACATCAGCAAACAATCACTACTGCCAGAAATGATTCAGTCTAAATGGCTTGGACTCCTGAAGTCTGTCAAAGAAAAGAAGGGTCAGAAGTTTAGCAGTGAGGAAGTCTTCTGACCTTCATCAAAAGACCACCAGAGTACACTGGATGATGAACCAAGGACTCTAGCACTCATGCAAATATGGGTGGGAATATATGTTAATGATTCTTCAGAGACCTAATGAATATGCAAGGGACTTACAGGAAATGAAATGAATATGTATATATCACATTAATATAAGAACATTGCCATTAACCCTTGGTGTGTGTGTATTAGCCAGAGCAATCCCCCACATACCTGGCGCCGTGATAAAGAATACCTGCTTTGGATGTCGAGTTTTTACCATGTCACAAGCACCAAGTGATAAGACGAGAGGAAACAGCCTCAAGCTGTGCCAATGGAAGTTTATGTTGAATATTAGGAGAATTTTTTTACTGAAGGGGTTGTGTGACATTGGAATAGGCTGCCCAGGGAAGTGTTTGATTCACCTTCCCTGGAGGTCTTCAAGAAAGAAGTTGTAGATTTGGAATTTAGTAGCATGGTTTAGTGGTGAACTTGTCAGTACTAGGTTAAAGCTCGGACTAGATGATTTTAGAGATCTTTTCCAACTTGAATGATTCTATGATTTTGTGATTATATTCTACACAAATGTAGCCAATGCAGTCGATAATGTTACAGGTGAGAATAATCTTAATCGGAGTAGGTTCTATTAAATAAGAGACTAGCTGTTCTCTGGACTCCAATTCCTGTACTGACCAGACCTTCACCAATTATACTGGGACAAAGACACCTTAAATATGCACACCAACATTGAAGAAGACAGGAATGAGGTGAGTCGAATCCTATAATTAACTTTTGATGACACAGCCTTTTTTAAAACATCTCTTTAAAACTCTTCAGTTAATTTAATGTGCCAAAACTAAAATGTTAGAAACAATTTGGCTGCTGACATGCTGACACTATAGCCTATCTGTTGTTTAGTTCTATGAACTGCAAACACCACAAGACAGCTATCATATTTCTGCTGAATGTTTGCGTGGTAATAAGAATTAAGCTTCTGTGCGCAAAGAAACAAATAATAATAACATAATTTTCACGATAAATAAATGAAAAAAAAAATGCTAGTTCATTTAAATAACACAGGATCTTGCTTCTACACTATAGAAGGTGAAACATAAAAATGTAGGTATTGGGTCTGAGACTGAAACCAATGGGAGCTGAAGGGCCTCAGTCCCTTTGATTTCAACACTGCCAAGTCCTCAAGACTACATCAGCAATTGAAGGGATTATTTATTTATTTATTTATTTATTTGTCTCTAACACATTTTCTTCTGCTTTGATGGCTGCTTGTAATTACATTTGTCAGAATGTAACTTTTAAGTAAAGTCACATCTCAGAACAAATAATATGAAGATGTTTTCTATTACCTTTAAAATAAGTTTTGACAGACACGGTATTCAATTTAGGCTTGTAATCGAAAATCAGTTTTGGCACAATCAACATTTTTAACAACAAAGGCTTTGTTTGGCAATGGATTTGAGCTTTAAACAAACCAGAAATATTCATTAGAATAACAATTGGTTATGTGAACAGGCGGCATTGAGTAAACTGAGGTGCTATACTGTGAGAAAGTATTTCAAAGTTTTTAAAGTAGTTCTCTGGTACAGAGTCTTCAGGCAGTTAATATTACAAAGGCACATGTCATACAAATAATGTATAACCATACCTCTGAGTTTCATGTATGTATCTAGATTTCCCATGTCTACAAATTGGAATGTCAGTGCTGTTGAAATCAGTACTCTTTGCACTCTGGAAAGACTTTTTTACCATTATGAATTTAAAGTACTTTGGAAGATGTGGACAGCCAGAGATGAAATGAAGACATAATTTACAGTCTTACTGAGCCACCGATTCCTCTCTGGGACTTAATTCTGTGTCAGTTGTGGCTGTAACATTTTCACTTGGCAGGGGGTGGAGGGTGGAGACGTGGTCAGGACAAGTAACTTGTTGACTGTGAGGAAGTAGTTGTGCAGAGAAAATATGGAATGAATAGTTAAAGCTGAAACACAGGTCCCAGGTACTCTTGGCCATATCTCTATACACCAGTCTATTGAATAAAAATGGAGGGAATAAAATAAAATAAATAAAATAAAATAAAATAAAATATTTAACGTTTGTTCAGCATATTGTTTAAAAGTATGTTGAAGAAAACAAAATAATTTTCAGAGGTGTCATATCAGAGTCTCGAACTCATGAGAAAAAGGGAGGGAAGGGGGCAGGTTAATTTGAAGTAACTTGATCTTAATTGGTTCAGGATTACTGATGCTTTTTTTTTTTTTGATAGTTACTATTATTTTTGTATTTCTGGTTAAAGAAAAAAAAACAGTTCATTCCATTTGTTTGTCGAAATTCATTTAAGATTCTGTAGTTTAAATCTGAGTAGCTCTGTAACACGGAATGCACAGTAAGTACTAAAATTCTTACCTAGTAATTGACTCAGACCTGAAATTTTTCTCTAGGATTTTTTTTTTTTTTTTTTCAGTATTAAATGGATATGGAATTAAGTGGAGAAAATGTACATATAATGCATGCCTTTCACAGGAATTACTCTATTTTTAAAAGTAAACTGTCACACACACACACAACCCCCCCCCCAACCAACCAAAAAAACAAACACAAATATAACAAAAGAAAACACAAAACACCCACAACACAACAAACTAGATTTTATTTAAAAGTCACAGCACTTTGTCCACAGACTAAAATACCTAAACATGCTTTTAGCATGTTTCTGGAAAGCTGCAGTTACAAGTTGATTTTTAGCAATTATCTCCTGTTACACAGACATTTTACCTTGTGGAAATACACATAAAATGGATTTCTTACCATATTCCCATAGTAAGACAGAATATGTAGTATAGTCTCATTGCAGTAGTCCATCCAGAAGGCTCAATCAATATGGGATGAAATCAGGATGAAAAGATAGGCCTTCAAACTTTCATAAGACATGGTAGTAGCTTTTGTCATTTTACATATTTTGCTCTTTGACTTCAATAATTAATATGTTCAGCAAAAACAACAACTGAAATAGGAAAAAAAAAAAAAAAGATAAAAAAAAAAATAAATTTTTTTCTACTGTAAGGATTAAATAACTGATAATTATATTTGGTGAACTAGTAAGTCTAAAATATGACAGAAATAGATGATAGCTATAAAAAAAAAATGCTTATAATCCTATAGCAAGGAAGGGTAGATTTAATAAGATAACAGAAATATATATACATGTGTTTAGTTCCTTTTTGGTCAGCTGTCCAAGTCAGAAATATATAATATTTTAAAATATATTTGAAATATGCTGCACTGTTATGTCATATTTCAGGCAAACTTTTAAAAGGTAAGATACGTTCTGTGAGAGAGAGACAGCTTTGCCAGCTTTACAATTGATTCAAGTCAAGCATTCTTCCATGAAATGTATGATGCTACACACCTCTTCCCAGTACAGCACTGGATTATGTTTCACCTGTGGAGATAAGAATTGTCAGTGGGATTCTACAAGGAATGATTGCTGATTCATGCTGTTCTTTTGTGCTTAATATTCTTTGAATGTATTCTGTAAATACCTGGTAGCCAACTGTCTGCTGAAGACATACTACAACAGTATGGGATACAAAAAACTGTGTTGCTTAGCATATGATGCTCTCCCCCTTCCTCTTTACCGATCTTCTTCATGTGAATATTACCATAGCACAAGACCGAGTTGGCAGTTGTGATGCAAATGAGGTTCTGACTGTTAACAGGTATAAAAGGGTACATACAGTGTGTGCTTCCTTAGATGCTGAAAGGCTTTGGAATATCTTGAGGAAAAAAATAATGTTTCCTGTCATCCGAACACAGCAAGAACCTGCTCACATATTTTTCTACAACTTTTCTCATTGATGACTAGATTCTTCATTTAGCAAATATACATTGCAATTGTAGGAATGTGAAGAAATATAGCAAGATTCAAATACACAAAAACATGATATTAGTAACTGACAGTTCTACTTGTGCTCACAGTTCCAGGAAAGCCATATAGAGATGTCTTTTAACATTAGTCATACATTTCAAGATGTGGCAGCAGTTATGTTGGAATATAATAGAAATTGGACCAGGAACTTTGTTTTCATCCCAAAAACTAGTAACAGCAACAGGCAATTAGACTAACTCTAAATAAGAATGAGGAATTTCACAGAAATCAAGATCTTATTAAAAATCAAACAAACAAACAAAAAAACCTTTAAAGAGTGACAAAATGTTTATCAGCAATGTAATTATTTTTTTCATATCATTCAAATATAATTTAATATCACTCAAATATCATTTAAAATATAACATCATATTACCTAATAATATTAGAATTAAACTAAATGCTACAAAGTGATTAGGTCAAAAGAAGTCAAAAATAAAAGCAGAGAAATACTCTGAAAGTGACCAATATATATTTTAGGACTACTGAAATTATTTGGATTTGATGATCTTGAAGATCTTTTCCAGCCTAGATGATTCTAGGTTTCTATGCATCAATGAAATTTAATTAGAAATCTTTAACATGTGCTCATCAGAGATTTTCCTTTAAATGAAAGCATGCTTACTGAAGAAGAAATGTTCAATAATTTATTTTTTCACTGGATTTTTATGTAGTGTGCTGGATACTTTGCTGAATTCAGCAAGATATGAGAAATATCTACAACTTCTGAAGAACAGGACAATTTCAATATGCAAAAGTCCAATGTCAGGTAATAACCCCTTGAAGAAATCATACAGAATTGGCTTCTGGAAAGACTGGAAATACATCTGTTATATGCAATAACAACATCAGTAGCAGAAAGAGGAGACAAAGGAAAGAAAGTAGAAGATGACACTGCCCCACAGGGTTACCTGAAGTAGACAGATGAAAGAACAGTACTAATGAACAGTACTCCTGATTGCTTTGAGTGTTTCACTTAGAGATATTGAAGACAATTGTAGCTCTTAAAATTGTACACTTATATTTTCTTGTAAGAGTGAAATAGAGGCAGAGGTAAGAGAAAGTAAACGTTTTAGGTGTTCACATTTAAAAGCAGAGCATCTGGCAGCTTTGAGAATAAAATATGTAGGCCAGTTTTGAGAATAAAAGATGTCAAAATTCTGTTTCAACAGTTTGAGGTTTCTCTGTATAAACACTATTTTCAGGGAAACAAATAAGCAAACAACAACAACAAAAAACAGTGCTCACAGTGGACCTACTTTTAACTCCAGCAAAAATCTATTAGCTAAGTTTTCTGGAGTTTGATGTTCATCAATAAGTAGATATTTCCTTTTTAGCACTTCCCCTTAAAAGGAAAGGAAATCAGAGATGGTTTCAATATTCACTGAGTTTTGTGGACTGTGGATTTTTGGAACTATTGTGTTAATTCCTTAACTTTTGTTGTTGTTGTTGTTTTGTTTCTACATGTAGCTATGAAACCAGAGATAAGAGACCAGACATAGTTTAAAGTTCATGTCCTATTAGGAGCTGTTTGAGTAGTTCATCTGTCTGTTTTCCTTTGTAATGATTCATCAAGAAATGATATTTTATCAACACTGGAATATCATATGTTAGGGAAATGTCTACCCTCTGATCAAATCCTACAAATTAATTGTTTACATTTCCACCAAAACCATAAAATCTGTTACTTCGGTTTGTATCAGGGCTAGCTCCCATAGCATTTTTGTATAAGGTCTGATTTAAGTGATTTGAAATCAGTTAAGCCTCAGTTTCTGTCACCTAGGCTGAAAGGTTTATTTTAATAATTTATTTCATTTGTGACTCAACATTAAGTAGTGTATTGTAATGTCATTCAGCACAGCCCTTCATGTTAACTGCTGAAATGTGTGTGCCAGATCTTTGTTTTTGCTTCAGTAGTTTTGAAAAAGCTCCCCCAACCCACCCAATACACTGATTAGGCAGACCTTTCTGTTTTATTGGAATGAATTACCAAAACTCCATAAAGCAAACAACTCTTTTCTAAAAACAAACCATCAAAATATATCAATCTTACCAATATTTGGCTTTGCACGTAAAACATCACATTTATGTCACTGTTTTCTATTAAATATAATGATTTAAGGTTTTGTTGCCAATAACATTTTTTAACGGAACCCCATTTATTACTGTATCTTTTTTTTTTTTTTTTTTTTTTTCTTTAATGTTGCAGCAGAAATGCTGGATCCATTTGATTAGCAAATGAAGTCTAGACAGAAAAGATCTCTCCGGTTATATTAAATATCTGCTTAGTACATTCGTATTTTTGTTTTCCTCTGTTTAACTGTACTATGAAAGTTTCTGAAAGTTGCTATCATAATGTAAAATAGTGGTGTTTTTTGACTATTTTTTCAAGTTTATTATATGAGACAGCCCCTTTTACTTGGCATAGACTATGAGCCCTGTCATATGGTCTCATGGTGGCAGAATTAGTATTGCACCAAATCTGAATTTTGCATGCTTATGATTGGATATGTCCTTTACATAATATCTTCATATACTTTGGTATAAAGGGTGTTATAACAGTTTTTGTTTGTTTGTTTGTTTTTTAATTAGAAAATTCTATAAAAATAGTAAAAATTCTATCTTATGTTTCACCTTGTTTACCTGAATGTAGCTCTTCAAGTTTACTAGTGCTCTGTTTTTACTCTGTGAGGACATTTCCATTCATAAGTGGACTGTTGGGTTATCATTTAGAGATAAATCACATTTTATAGTATATTGATTTTAAAGACATATGATGTGTATTTAGAGTAGGAAATGAAAATATATGTTCACCATATTGTTAGGTGATATAATTCATGTGATTATTATTTTTAACTTATTAAACATTGGTATTTCACAAGAATTGCAGGCAAGTTTATCATACATCATATCAAAAAGTAACTATTTTGCACACAATCCCTGGTGAAAATTATAGTTTTCAATTTATTTCTTCATTATTTTTGTTGTTTGTTATTTTAATCTAAAATACTACACCTGTCTTATGGCAACCTTTCTCATCCTCACAGTGTTTGCAACCAGCTACAGTTTCCAGAAAAAAATAAAATAAAATAAAATAAAATAAAAGTAAATAAATAAATAAATAATGGTTAATCCTTCAGCCTACTAGAGTCTCTTCAGGGCTACATTTGTTCACAAGTGTTTTCCAGGCTTCACCATTGCTGCAACCACAGTCCTAAATCTTGCTGCCCCACTCCAGCATGTCCTTCACCCTCAAAAGGGGAAAGGAAGAATATTATTTGGCACCCACTGTATTAATGTCACTAAATGACCACTAAATACTGCTGAAGATGAGTAACATTTTGAAATTCAAAGGATCTTTGGCCTTGAGTAATCTTCTGACTCCTGTAGAGGAGGATGAGATGTATGTGAGAGGTGCAGATCATTTATTATTGCATAGATCATAAAAAAGCATAGATTTAATGCTTTGTGAAGTAATGATTTATTTGGACTACTGAGGCACATTCAGACAATAAGGAAAGAAAGTCAATTATAATTACAATTATAATTAGAATAGAACGGGATTATAATAGATTCAATTATAATAGGACAGAATTGAGCTTTTAAAAATGTATGATGATAAGTGTTCAGATCCTGGGAAAAAAAAGGCAATTTACTCTACTGGAGTTTATATATACATTCGTATAAAAAAGCTGATTCCCATTTTTAGTGCTATATTGCAACATGGTAAGAAAATCTCATTTCTTGCCCAGACAACATATTTGTTCTTGGGTAGGATTCAGCTGCCTAAAAAAATACCTATAATCACTTGCCCTGTCTTTCAGTCTCTGACTTATCCTGATAGATATGACACGGGATTGAAAAGAGATCCATGTCCTTCTGAAGTATTAATTTGGAGCCAGAAGGGATACCCCAGGGCATCTCAACTAGCCATACTTGCCTATCAAATCAGACTGATCGAGTTCTCCTTTGTCTGTGAATGTTTTAACGTGAACACAACTTATCTTAATGTTTGTTAGCTTCATATGTCCAAGTAATCTTCTGATCTTGTTAAATTTTACAATTTTAATGACTGATATAAAGAACACTGTTCTTCTAAACAGGTTATACAGAAATGCTAGCAATTTATCTTAGACTTCATGAAATCACTACAGTACAGTGAAATCAATAGGAAAGACACAATTCTAACTTTATATGTGAAATGATGAACTCTGTGCTAGCCATTATCATTCAGAAATGAGAATTTGAAGAATGATACATAACTCATGGTGTCAACTTACTGTGTATTTGCAATGAAAAGCAATGCAAACATTGAAGTAGTAATGGAAAAAAAAAAAAAAAGGAAAACAGAACAACAACAACAACAAAAACCATTTTTGTGCCTCTGTAAAAAATCTTACTTTCCTTACTCTAAATATTTTGTACAATAGGGGTTTCTCCATCTCAGGAAGGATACAGTTGAGTAACAAATGGTTCAGAAAACTTGACAAGGATGATCAAAGGCATTTAATGGTTTTAGATTAAGGAATGACTAAGTAACCTAGGACTGTTTGCTGTTTGGTATAGAAAAGAGATAGCTGATGGGAAATAACAACAACAAAATAATCAGGAGTGCCATGGGAAGATGATAGAGGTGATAGAGATAACTGTTTTCCGTATTTTCCAGTCCAAACACTATGAGACAACAAAGCAGCTGAGAGAAGTTAAAAAATGAAGTTGTTCATTCCACTTGAAATGAACCTATTCCCTTTGAATAGAATGAATTTTAATAGCTTACATAGGTTAAAAGGAGATTAAAAGAGCCCATGCAAATTCACATGTTGTTCTGAAATATGTATCTCTAACCTCTGGTGCAGGATGTCCTTGAAGTCTTGAACTTTAATTGGCACAGGATGCTGGGCAGTACTACATATTCATCTTCAGTCCTTAAACACTCTTAAATACCTTTTTGTGGTAACCATTTTTGAAGGTTTTATTCTCCTTTAAGAGTTTTGAACCAAATGAGCACTTGTTTATTCATGATTATTATTACTCTCATTTTTTTTTTTTTTTTTTTCCCCAGGAGTGGGGTTAGAGAGAGGAAGCAATGCACACAAAATCGAATAATTGCAGAAACAGTGAATGGGGAAAATAAATTAAAAATCAAATGTTAAATATTAAAACAACTAGAAATAGGTATTTGTAATGGATCACAGTGCACTGGCCTGTTGTACTTGCCCTGACCAGCTCAAAAGGCCTGGCTATGTCTGAGCCTAGTTTCTCTCCCCTGGGCTGATCCTAATTCCGCCTGTGGCTCCATGTCCCTGCCTGGCCTCAGCCCAGTCCCATCTAAGGGTTGGTACCTAGTGCCTGGGACTGTGGTGGTCCTGGTCCCCCAGCTGCACTGCTCCTGGCTGGGACAGGCCCTGGTTTCCCTGCTGCTACCAATGCCAGGCACCATGGAGCCTCCAGGGTAGATACAAGTGAAAGGATAAGACAACGAGTGCAGCCAGGAGCTCAGCAGGAGTGCTGAAAAGATGTACATTGCACCCTGACACACAGACTATGAGTGTACATTATGACTATGAGATATTTGTTTCATTGCAGAACTCTGAAACAGAAGTGCCTGGAACTATGCTACAGACAATGCTGTGGTTACCTCTTTCTCATGGATTTTCCTGTATTATCTGGCAGGATCATAAACTGAATAGCAGATGGCCCAGTAGGCTCCTTATCCTCCTCTGGTGTTGACACACAAGGGCAGGGATGCACAATAAATGAAAGGAGAATAAGGAAGAGGGACTGAGAGGACACATTTTCACTTATGGTGTATGGGGCTCGCCTGAGAAGTTCATCTCTTTGTTTTCTTTCTTATAAATTAAATGTTTACATTTTCAGAAGGCAAGGTGTGAAACAATGTATTTTCTCTCCTGCATCATTTGATGTAGAGTCAAGGTCTACTTTGCTTTCTATTCTTATGAATGTATGCGTTGCATTTCTCACTACCCAAGAGCCCTCCTCCTGGTTACTACTAATGCAGAACAGTTCTAGGGCAGTTAACATGACCCATCAGAGATCCTTTTATATTTTTTGTATCTCAATGTCTTGCTTTGCCCTCATGCTCTTTCTTAGATTACTTGATGAAAATTAATTTAAATTCAAATTAATATGGAAAATCAAAGAGCATATACTTGCCAAGACCTTCTTACAGTTTTATATAATAGAAATTTCAGGACAAAGCAAAATATAATGAATTCTTCCCAACATCAACCTGTTTTATTCCTGTTTTCTTCTTTCTTCCTTCCTTTACCCTCTCTCATGAAATGCAAATACTAATTTTATTTTTCAGGGTATTTCTAGTTTTCACTGATAGAAATATTCAATGACAAAACAATCAGACATATACTTCCAATTAGATTTTGGTATAGTTTACTTCAATAAATTATTTGTTTTGGAGTCCTTTTTAGGTGGCTGTTAGTAGAATTTGGAGAAGCTTTCAATTTCATTTTCCTGTAAATATTGCTTTAGGAGAAAAACAGTATAATTATACTTAGGAGTAGTTAACTCTATGTTACCAAGAAAGTAAGATTTCATTTGTAGTTCAGTCTATTTGCCTATAAGAATAGGCACTGGATTATTTGCTTTTGAGAAATCCTGCAATTTAGACAGAAAACATTGTAAAGCAAGTCTTACTATTTTTTCTCAGCAGGCACATTAATGAAAGGAAACACTGAGTTTGAAAACTTTGGTAAACAGTGCTTTCGGTATTAATAAATTAGGCACCTGAACATAAGCAAATTTATCTTCAGTTATTTCTTTTATTCTTCCAAATTCTTAATATGAGAAGAACTTTAACCTAAAGAAGATGCAGTACCATAGGAGTAATCATTTCTAAAAACTCTAAGTAGTTACATTAACTTTTATCATTCACATGTAGAACATAAAAATGCTGCAAGTACAAACAGACAATGGGGTCATCATGGCATGACATGCCAATGACTTTGGAGTGGCTATTAAGATCTCAGTAGGAACAATGCAATGATTGCATTGAAGCTTTATAATATGCATCAGTGCAGTTATAAAGCTTTTTTTTTAAACACTGTTATTTCTGTTAAAAGTATTGAGTAAGCGGGAAAACAATAAAAAACAACAACAAAAGTTTATTATGTATGTTTTTGAAGTTGTAAATCAAAATAAGTGATACCATATTGGTAACAAAGCAATTCCTTAGAGATTAAATTACATTTGAAATTTTAATACTAAATACTTTCTATACTGTTTATAGCAGTGTGCTACAAGCTAAAAGAGCTAGTAATCCAAGTAAACATGTCAGACAAAGCATGGAAGAAAAAGTAAAATCAAATATGACATATTTTTCAGTTATGCATGTGCATGTATAATATAGATGCCAGACAGTAAAACACTGCTTAAGTGATTTTAAAAGAAAACAAACAAAAACAAACAAACAAAATACACTGTTTGTATCATGACATTCACAATCCTTTTATAGATAAAACATCTGCATTCAGTTGATAGAATAGAACACTTTATGTCATGATATCTGCATATCTAATATATTGCGTATCTAATAAAATGTAATTTCCATGCTAATAAAATATGTTGGTATTATATAGGGTTTTCTTTGTTTCTCTCATACTCAGATAAGTAATATTAACATTGTTCTCCAAAGACACTTCTGTTTCTCCCCTGACAGAGACAACTAGTTAGGATTAGATACCTAGTATTTGGATAACTAAAATGAAGCTCCCGGAATTGCAAATTAGAATTTATTAACCAGTTGAAATAGCAATTGAAAGCAAAGATACACAACACTATGCTAGAGTTGAGATGTATGTTGTACTTTTTTGTCTGATGCTTGTTCAAAATTTTCATGAGGACAGATGTATTCAAATGCTAGGTTTATTCTCATATTCCATGTGTCTGGAATGATGGGTACAGGCCACCCAAACCAAAGTCAGAGTTTAATAAAAGATCTTTTGAAATTTCAAGTTGTGGCTGGATAGAGCTTCTGATTTGGAAGAACATTGCCTTATATTCACAAAAAAATAAATTTTGAAATTTGATAGACTTTGCTAGTTGGGTAGATGAGCATCTGCAAAGAAGATGGAAAAAAAGTCCCAATACTACATTCCAATAAATAAATTTAGAAGGAAAAACAACAACAACAACAACAAAAAGTAAAAATAATGTATTTCAGATATCTATTAGATACCTATAGACACCTCCAAAGGCTCTGAAGGGCCAACATGGTTATTCAGACACACAAGAGAGAGACTTAGTGATGATTAGATTTTAAACAAACTGAAAGTTTATAATTTAGGTAGAAGAAAAGACTTTCTAAATATATGTTCGAAGGGGAAAATATGATTAAACTGAAAAATATTTAGGAACCAACAAAGTAAGAGAGCTTGAAGTCTTCCTTCCACTGTAAATTACAAATACTGAATTCCCAAATTAAAACCACTGAAAGACAATGGCAAAACAGACTGATCTTATTAATACATGAAAATCATCCACTCTTTGATTTTATTATTCAAAGAATCAACTGAAAAAAGATTTGGTTAAAAGTGGATTCCACAGAATCCAAATGTAATTTAGAAGCTTGCAGATAAAATAGATACATTACTTTGGTTCCTTCTGTAAATGCTAATTTCTCATGAAATGTCTGTGGTACTTTATAAAGTTTTACTACATTTTTTTCCCTGAATATAACAAGGCAATATATTCACTGCTTATATACCAGCAACTATTTTAGCTATCAGTCATTAAGCTGAAGTTATTATTTATTTATTTATTTTTGCTAGTGACTATATATGCATATTTTCAATGGCAATGTTCATCTATCGAATGTTCAGAACAGTATACTATTGGTTTTATAGCAATAATTCCAATTTCCTTTTTCTCTTGACATATTGAATTATTAAGTGAACAAACTAATAAATAATTGCATCTTATGGAACTGGAATGTAAAGCTAAGTAATTTATGTTGTAGTACTTTGCCTACAGAATACAACAGATCACCCTAACTACCTGTCTTCAGAATTACTTACATTAATTGTTAATATGGATTTTATTTTTTAAATTTTCAAACTTTATATAAAGGCCATCTGCCCTTAACAAACATGACATAATACCATTGCAAAGCATAAAGTTTTCATTAAAGAAACTTAGGCTGAACCTCTTTTCAGTCCTTCAATGATTGTTAGAATCAGACATATAATGACAATGACAGAAGATCATTTGCTTATGATATTTTATTGGTGCAGTTTCAGTTTTTCTGGATACTGAGACAGGTTTGTATGATTGACAATCAGCCCCCAAATTTTATAGCCAAGCTACTGAACCATGGAGCCTTAGTTAGCAAATCTCAGAGGTAAGCATTTATTAGCTTAGGTATGTAATTGTATTGGGTGTAGGTATCAAGGTTTTCCTAGGAGAAGATGGTGTGTGGGCTGTAGGGGTGGCCTCTGGGAGGAGACACCAGGGCTGTCCCATGCTGGACACAGATGGTTCCAGATGGTTCCACAGATGGCTCCAATAGCCCCATCACAGGGCACAGATGAGCTCAGAACTCACAATGGTGGTGCCTCTTGGAAAACATACTCAAAAAAAAAAAAAAAAAAAAAGACAAAAAATTAAAAATAAAGAGAGGAGGAGGGAAAGAAAAGAATGAGAAACAGCAGAGGGATTGCTATAGTCAGACGATAAGGATGAGAAGGGTGTGCTCCAAGGGTGTGCTCCATGGCAGAACAGATATCCACAGTGGAGCCTGTGGAGGACACCACGCTGAAGCAGACATATTCATGAAGGATCTTCAGTTTGTGGAGATCCCATGGTGGAACAGAGGAAAAGTGTGAGCAAGAAGGAGAGTCAGAGAGTAAGAAAATGCATATTGACCATATGTATACCATACTCATTCCCTCCAGTGATTCAGGAGTGAAGTTGAGCTTAGGGATAATGTGTTTTAACACCTTAGAAAAGGTGTTTTAATGTTTTTCTTTTTTTTTTTTTTTTTTTTTGTTTATTCTCCATCACCTGAATCATTAATTAAATATTTATATTAATTGACAATAAAGTATGTTAATTTTCCCCATGTCAAGTCTGATTTATCTCTGACCATTAACTATTAGGTAATCTCGCTGTCTTTATCTTGATCCACAAGCTTTCTCATTCCAGTCATTCCTATGCCCTGCCCTCATCCCACTGAGGGCAGGAGGTAGTGAACAACTGAGTGGAAGTTTGGCCTTTAACCAAGGCTAACATACGACAGCTCTTCAGAGGAGCTAGTCCTGCAGTAGGAAACAGGCAAAGCAGAGTTGGGATTATATGTTAAATACAAAGCATACAGAGCAACCAGACCTTTTTTTTTTTTTTTTTTTTTTTTTTCCATAGAGGCTACTGAAAATCAAGAGTTTATTTGTAAGTTTGAGAATGTTTGTTTGAGTAACGGTTGTCCAATAATGGTATGGTAGTTGAAGTAAAGGATTCAAATATATGTAATACAGAATGTTGTGTAATTATCTTTTAGTCACATTCTTGTTATGTCATTTGATGTAAAATCAAAGTCTAGTATGCTTTCTATCCATACGGACACATGGCTTGCATTTCTGGCTGCTCCAAACCACTGCTTTAACTGGAAATTTCTTCTAAAATTTCCCCTAAACAGCCATCTAGATGATCGTCCTTCACTTGAGACCCAACACTTTCATATTGCTGAATGTTTAAGAAAAACTGTGACTTATCCCTTTCCTAAAAAATTCACTAATCATTGACCTATTACAATGAAAGGAGGCATGCCTACCAACTGAATTTTTAATCAACTCCCTGTTTTTAGCCTGGATCAAGTTCCCTGAGGAGAATTTGTCAATAAAGTATAGCAGAACTGAGGTCAGTCTATGGTTTCTAAAAGGTACTTTTTTTTGTAGACAAAAGAGCTAACTTCAAGAACTAGGGGATTATTAGGTAAATCAGATCAGCAAATTTTAAGGGTCTAGGAAGGCTCTCTAGATAGCTGTCCTGGACAAGAAACACCTAAATTCTCTTTATATCTCAAATTAGGAAGCTTGTATCTTGGTTTATGACACTCTTTTGCTAGCCTCTGACAAAAATATGGTCTTCCCCATATTGCTGAATAGCATCTTCAGAAGACAGGACTCAGAAGCATTGTCCTTTGGTTTGTGGGAACCAATATATGATGTTGCAATCTGGTTTTCCCCAGTCACCAAAATTATCATCCCTTCAAGAGGGGATCTTGAGGGGTCACTACTTTATCTGAAAGGATGGAAAAAAAAAAAAAAAAAAAGTGATAAAGAAAGGGTCGCTTTTTTGTTTGTTTGCTTTGTTTTGTTTTCCTTTTCATGGAATGACCAGAACAGTCTTCTCATTTCTGTAGCTTAAGTGTTCCCTTCTAGTCGATTTTAATACATCAGTGAGGATGTATCAGTTCCTGTAGATTAAACAACATAATTCTCATCTGAATCTACATATCAATACAGCTGTTTTTATAGAATTTTTATTGCATATGTAAGATGAATCTTTATGCATAAGCCCATCCCAGGGTGGGACCTGTAGTTACTGTGATAGTATCAACTATAATTAGCTAACAGATATCAACAATGATAACACTGTTTTTACCAATCACATTATTATTGTCTTAACATGGAAAAGGTTCATCCAATTATCAAGAATAATATTCTTAAATCACATTCCATTAGATGCATTTAGATTCACATCCATACACGTATACCAGATTTTGACTTTCAATAGCTATCCTTAGGAATGTTTTTCAAAATGAGTTAAAAAACAAAGTAAAAAAAAAAAAAAAAAAAAAAAAACTAAAACAGCCTCATTTATTTTTATAAAGGTGGAAGAATTATATTACTTATTCAGATTTATTTATTTTTATCTGTAAAGCAACATTATCTGAAAGTAGAATTGCATCTGAGTATGTGATTTCTTTTGATTTGTATTCTTACTTTCCCATGAAAATCCCTTTTATGTTATGCTCATTGCTCCTCTTGCTAATCCTTAGTAAATTAATAAGGAGTTGGCTACTATCCTTTATCTCCAAGTTGAATTAGCAAAATTAACATTTACAGCCACGATTAAATTTGATTATAAATAAGCATTCTTTACAGATAGCAATTTCAAATTAAACTCTTTGTCTTATTTAGTCTCTGGTAATTGTCACTTTATACAACCAATATTTGTAAAATAAATAGTTCTGCTCAATTTAACTTCATTGATTATGCACTGCATAATTGTAGCTTTTTTCACTTGAAAGAGGTAAAGGATATAGAAAACAGTGGTTGGAAGTGTCAGAGCACAAGAAAGAAAAAGTCAAAATTCCCAGAACACTCACATCTACAGGCAGCACACCAGACTATCTAAATAGATCAGTTGCTTCCTTCTGTGATTATCTCCCAGAGAACAGAGAGAAGATAACTAATTTTCCTGTTGCTGCACCAGATTGGGTTTAGCAATGGCAAGGTTTTGGTAGCAAAGGGGGCTGCAAGGGTGGCCTTTCTGAGAAGAAGCCGGGGGATGCCTTCTGCATCTAAATATATGATTTCTTCTGATTTGTATTCTTACCTGTACTTGGAGGACTTGGGAAGAAAGCTGAGACAGAGAAGAAGGGGGATGGGTGGAATGTATTGTTTTAATTTGTTTTTGTTTCACACCATCAAAATCCAATAAAATAAGTTAGTTTTCCCCACGCTGAGTCTGTTTTGCTTGTGACAGTAATTGGTGAGTGATCTTGATCTTGACTTATGAGCCTTTATCCCCCCTGTTGTTGAGGTTGAGGAGTGAATGGGTGAAGGTCAGGTAGCCCACCCATGCACTTTGAAGTCAAATGTATGCAGTATAGTGATAATCTTGTTTCTACCACACTAAGTTACTGTATGACTTTATTATATAGAATATTGTCTGTATATAAAGTATATAATTATATGGTTACCATTGCATTCTCCCAGTGTCCCCAAATCACAAATAATGAGATATAGATCAATCTAGACTCATCTTAACAGATCAGAAAGAGTATGTCAAGCTACAGAAGTTTTGTCTGTAATCACTTTCTGCAACCAAAGAATATTCACTGTCATAGAACTGTAGTTGTAAGAATTTAGGAGGTAAGGTGCAGATCTAAAAAACAATAAATAAATACATAAATAAATAAATAAATAAAATAATAATTTAAAAAATCTAATGAATTGTGTTTTACCTTAAAGTTTTGAAAGCTGTGTTTTAAGTTCATGCAAACTACTAAGGAAACTTCAGATTTTTTATTTATTTATTTATTTTTCATTCACTGTTATTAACAACCTGATTATAAGGGTAGTCAGAAAATGTATAACTCATAAATGAAAACACTAGGGGGAAGCTGAATGAAGCTGCCTGACACAGTGGAAGTTTTTGCAGCTCCATTCCCTAGGTTCAACTAGTAATGAGGCTGAGTTCATGTTCCTTGTGGGCCCATGCACTCAGAGTACACATGCAACATATATATGCATCTATACTTTTAGATACATATGTACACGGCTGGCAACATGGATCTACACAGACAGACAAACTCAGCACTGACACAGACACAAATGACAAAAGGGCATCACCTTGATAATGCCTTCCCTGCCTGTTCAGAATGAAGATTCATTAGCTGAAAATATGTATGTATGTGTATATTGTGTGGGTCCCTCCATCGGCTTCTCTCAGACAATCATGCTGCCCAGTAGCTATCCCTCAACCCCAGTTTGTCCAGTTATTGACACTTGGGCATATGGCCCCTCAAGGCCACAGCCCCTCTCCAGCTGCTAGTACAGATTGTCCTACACATGCACGCACATGCATACACACACACACACACAACTGGGTGGGACTCTCCTGGTATGCAATTGCAGGTCTCTCCTGTGGTCTCACTGAGAGACACACACATGGGTTCCCAGGCCATGTCACCTGCTCACTGGCTTGTATGTCTGGATCTTTGCTAGTGCTTCTGCACTCATTTACATGCCAACACTTGCTCCTGGTGCTGCACCACTTACATAGAGGCCCCTATGACTAGTGGTCCCAGGCCAGTTGCTGGCACTCAGGCTCCCATAGACAAGCAGACATAAGAAGAAGCAGAGACCCTTATGCAGGAAAATAATAGGTTAAGATGAAGGCAGGAACAACTTTGCTTATCAGGCATGGAGCACAGCCAGGCAAATGTATCAGTGAATCCCTGTTTACGTGTGGCAGACTCCTTTAATCAACTTATCTATTTTTCCATGCTTGTTCTTATCCAAACCTTGATCTTTCCTTTTCCCTGCCCTTGGTTCCTCACTTATCTTACAAAATGTCTTGTGTGATCCCCAAATGCTTTTCCCCTGCATCTGATGTGTCCCATAACCCTAGGCAGCAATTTCCTTCAGTTGAAAAGGTGATCCAGCCTTGATTCATCATGGTGGGTGCAAGGACACAGGGGAAGAAGATCTCCTGGGAAAGCCATGGGAGAAGGCCAGACAGGATGCCCCTTCCTCTGAGTCTTTATTTTGGGTTTTGGCCTGTCTTTGGGCTTTGTGATTATCTAAGATTGTGAAGGTAGGCCCATGGCAGGCTGATAACTCTTATGAAGGGCCTGGGAGTAGCCAAGGCATGGTACTGTTTTGGTTTTCCACACCTGCCATTGCCATTCTGTCTTCCTTTGTGAGTGTGTGAATGAGCTTTTTATCACATAACCTAACGGAAAATATGAAAGTCATATTGAAGAATATGATGTGGATCTAAACTTACTTTCATTAAAGTTAATAGAAGTTTTATCACTAGCTTTAGTGAAGGAAAATTTGCTTCTGTATGCTGTGTGGCCGAGATGAAAGCATATGTAATATACATTTTAAAATTGAAAGAAAAATTGTTGGCATATGCAATTATCCATAATACCTATAATTACTTTGGCACTCAGAAGAAGAAGAAAAAAAATCAAACAAAAGTATAATAGTAAAATTGATTACTTTTCAATTTTGCAGGATAATTTATTGCAAAAAAAAATGGCTATTAGGGAACAGTTCATTTAATCTCAGAGTAGTGTTCTATTAGAACATTTAATTACTGTATATATGGAAATTTGAAGAGGATATTATGAGAAAAATCCCAGATTTTGCTGATCACCCTTGTAGAGAGAATTCTTTTCTTCCACTAAAAGGTACTAAATAATACACAGAAAAAGAAATTACAGTAGTGTGACCTATACAAAGTTTCAGAATATTGGTGACTTCCTTTCTGACTGGCTGGTGGTTGGTCATACTCAATCTCATAGAGTTTTTTTTTCATCACTTTAAAGTATCAGCCCAAATGTTAGGAAACTGTGAAATTGGAAAAAACGTAGTAGGGATCCTGTTAGGACAAGAGTGAGAAATACATGCTTTACTCACTCATTTCACTTGCTTATAATAATAGTGGTATGTACTAGATGAATTAATTAGTCACATGACACAAGTAGTTAGAATTGAATTACTGTCATACTCTGTGATGCGAATAAGACATACATTATGAGGACACTGGAATTTTTCTTCAGAGTTTATAGAAGTGATACAATTGGCATGGCCAGCTTTAATTCTTTAATGTATGTATCCTCAGAAGTGCACCATAGAACAGGTTGATGGTCCTCTCTTTGTTTACAGGTAGGTAATAAACTCAAAAAGGGTAGGAAGCTATTCATTACTTTCTAGAGCACCCCTAGTGTTAAACTATTCAATACCACCCTTCTTGGAAGGTTACCTTCAAGTTCTTTAGTGTTGATAGCTTGTGCTACATAAGTAAAATAATATTAACTATTGTGATATAGATCACACATCATTCTCCACCTTCTCCTAAATTTCATGCAAATCAAAGATTTCGTATTTATTAGTTAGATAAACATGACTAAGGCTTGCCTTCTGATTGTGTGGACCAGTGACGTGGCACAATCCACATCCTTTCATCCTTTTTTTTTTTTTTTGGTTCCCTCAGTGCCAGTTTTTTTTTTTTTCATGATTTTTTTTTTTTTTTTTCCTGGTCCATTTTTCCTGGCTGTTAATAATTTAATAATTTCAAACTGTGCAGAGTCAGTATTTGGAAGAACGCTACATGCCTGAGCCAAAATCATCCCTGGTACCAGTCTACAAATATAATGGTATAGAGAGTTCTGTGACAGTCCTTGGTCCCACGCTCTAGTCCCAAGGTAATATACACTTTGTGAATCAAACAAAGAAAGGTTTAGTGGTCATTTTTGTGTTAGAATGACTCAATATTGGTGAGAGAGGTTCTATGACATTCTCCTCTGTTCAATGCGATCACATCTACTTTGATATTCTCAACATCACCCAGGATGGTGTTTCTAAACAGAACATTATATATTCATAAATTATTGTAATTTAAATTATTAGGTTTCAAATGCACTCACTGAGATAAAAAGACTGCCTTTTTAAAAATCTGTTTACATAATGTTATCCTTCATGGGCATCTAAGATGTGGATTAAAAAAAATGTTTCTATTTGTATGCTCTTCTGTCTTTCTAAATTTGAACCATCAGAACTCAACCAAAAATGTGCTTGTTTTGTTGTTGTTGATGTTGTTGGGTTTTGATGTTATTTTTTTCAGTTTCATATATTTGAAAACGTTATGATAGGACTACTACCTGATTTACAGTTTGATAATTTGTCAGCATTTTGAGGTTTTTAAACATATTTTGGTACCAATAGAGAGTGATATTGATATCTATATTCTTTACCTTTGTAATTAATTTTCAATATATTTATTATTCTATGTACTTCCTGTATGTTTTTTAAGCCATGTGCAATTAAAAAAACTACAGGAAAAGTTGTATTTCAGTTTCCCATTCCTGAAGCTGTTTTTTTTTTTTCTTTTTT